>MUZC01000979.1:211979-273690 GCA_002072015.1 Radix auricularia | reverse complement strand
AAAATTCTTTTTCGCCAATTTTCGTAGTCAGAGGGTATCCAACAACTTCCCAAAGTTTCATGATTCTACCTACACGGGAAGTTGGAGAATTAGTGATGAATCAGTCAGTCAGTCAGTCAGTCAGTGAGTGAGTGAGGGCTTTCCCTTTTATTAGTATAGATAAACTTAGAAAAATTATTATTATATGAAAAATTAAATAATTAAAATTTCTGATTAGTTTTTATCATTGTCATGGAAAAGCATGAGGGTTGGGAATCAAACACCTAGAATTATATAATATTATACGGTGTCTATAGTCATAGTACTAGTACTAGTACAGGTCAATTTCAGCTATAAGTTTATAAGATAAGAGATTTAAATGTTTGAAAATAAAACCGCGCGGAGTATGAAATCTTCCTTCAGAGTTATTACATTATATTGAATAAAATTTAACATAAAACAGCGTGACGTCACACATGGTCGGACACCCCTCCCCCTGTCACAATCTGTCATACTTTCTTACACCCCCTCTCCCCTCTGGTGCATGACGTACTTTATGAGGATGGGGTGTCCGGCCATGTGTGACGTCACGGTGTTTTATGTTAAATTTTAATTATTTTGTTAATACAAATATATTTTTGTACAAAAATGTGACGTACTTTGGGCGGGGAAGGGGGGTCCGAGATTTGTGACGGGGGGGGGGGTAAATAGTCAAAAATAGCGTGACGTACTTAATGTGCGGCCCCTAAAAGAAAAAAAGTAGGGCTGCGGAAATTGTCGATTAATCTCTCGATTAATCGGTAAAATATTTATCGGTTAAAATTATTTTAATCGATAAAATAGCGATCAAAATGAAGGTCCATACTGTTAGTACCTGTACCGATTTATTAATAAATCAATAATATTTTGCTCTTTTTTTTACGTAAAAACTTCTCCCTTTTAAAAAAGATTTTAAAAGTGTAAACTTTAAAATAAGCTATTTTATAAGGAAAGTGTTCTAAAAATTTAAACATTGTTTTAACTTTATTAACAACTAGCTAATTACCCGCGCTTTGCAGCGGTAATTTAAGATTTCAGTTAGCGTTTCGAACCGGTAAACACTAATTCAATATCCCTTTGATTTCAATCTATATCATTATGGATATGCTAAATATATTAACTAAACCGTCTTGTAACAGACGTTAGAAGTTCATAACCCCATTGGAAATTGTATTACTTTTTAAAATCACATTTGGTCAATAATTTATCCATTTACTCAATAGACACTTTTAAAATTACCCTTTATATAACTAATGTTAAAATGGCATACGGTTCTCCAGCCCTAAAATGTTTTTACTATTAAAAATTAAAACTTATTTTAAAAAAACTAAAATTTGGGTCGGGGGCCCTCTGGGTGCAATTTGTATAGTTCAAAACAACAGCTTATTTCCATTTGGATCATGATGAATTTATTTTTTAGTCCAAGTTTGATTTAAAAAATGTTTTAAATGTTTTAAACGTTACCGAAAAAGAGATTAGGGGCCAAGGGCCACAAAAGATTGAAAATATTATTTTATTGACCAAACTAATTTTAACATAGGCCTTCAAATTTTTATCTTCCAAGTTTTGTAAAAATGCATTTACAGGGTATCCAAAGTTTTTTTATTTGTAATTTAGCTAACATAAGGTGAAAAAACTGCAATTGAGTGATAAGTTTGCCTGCTACCATCCAAAATATGCATGCGTCTACCTGCACAGGATGTTTACGAATTTGTGATGATTAACTTTGTATTTAAGAAAAAAATACATGTGGATCCCCGTCTCCCATTGAGTGGCAATTTAAATATTTTTTTCGCTTGTTACCAGCGCGGGTGTGTACTCAACAGTTTCATTAAATTTTCATGCTTCTAACTACATGGGGGATTGGAAAATTAGTGATGATTCCGTTTTATATCCGAAAAAATACATTGAGGCCCCCGGCTCCCAGTGAGTGATACTTAAGATATTCTTTGCCTGTTACTGTTACCATTGCGGGAGTGTACTAAAAAAAAATCCAAAATTCTCATTTTTTTACCTAAACGTGAAAAGGAAAAATAGCAATATTCAGTAAAAGGAGAAACAAAAAATTGGGCCCCCGGCCCCCATGAAAGTTAATTCTAATTTTTAAAAAATCCAATAATCGTGGCAAGAGGCTATTCAACAACTTACCAAAGTTTCATGCTTCTACCTACACAAAAAATTGGAGGATTAGGGATGAGTAAATTTTTAAAATAAGAAAAAAAAACATGTGGGCCCCCCGGCCCCCAGTAAGTGAGAATTTAAATATTGTTTTCAACGGTTACCATCATGGACGTGTACTGAATAACTGCCCAAATTTTCATGTTTTTACCTACACGGAAAAAAGGAGAATTATTGATTTTCAGTTATTATTAAGCTAACATAAGGGAAAAAACTTCATTTGGGCCCCCAGCCCACAGGAAGTGAGAATTTAAATATTATATTCATTTGTTACCATCGTGGAACTGTACTGAACAACTACCCAAAGTTTCATCCTTCTGCCTCCGAGGGAAATAGGATAATTAGTGATTCTCATATTTTTATTTAGTCCTTGTAATGGAAAAAAACGCTTTTGGGCCCCCGGCACCAATGAGTGTGATATTTAAAATTATTTCCCACCAAAAATGGTCACAATAGGCTACTCAATAATTTTGCAAAGTTTCATGCTTCTGCCTACGCGGGAAATAGGATAATTAGTGATTTTCATATTTTAAGTAGCTCATGTAAGAGAAAAATACATTTTTGGGCCTCCGGCCCCCATGAGTGTGAATTTTAAACTTATTTTCCGCTAATTATTGTCACAATGGGCTACTCCACAACTTTGCAAAGTTTCATGCTTCTACCCACACGGGAAATCGGAGAATAAGTTATGAGTCCGTTTTTATAGAAGGAAAAATATATTTGGGCCCCCAGCCCCAGTAAGTCAGAATTTCAATATTGTTTTTGCCTGTTATCATCGGGAAAATGTACTGAACAACTTCCAAAAGTTTCATGCTTCTGCCTACGCGGGAAATAGGATAATTAGTGATTTTCATGTTTTATATAGTCCTTGTAAGGGGAAAAACGCTTTTGGGCCCCCGGCCCCCATGAGTGTGATATTTAAAATTATTTTCCGCCAATAATTGTCACAATATGCTATTCAACAACTTTGCAAAGTTTCATGCTTCTACCTACACGTGAAATTGGAGAATTGGTGATGAGTCAGTTTTTATATAAGGAAAAATACATTTGGGCCCCCGGCCCCCAATGAGTGATACTTTAAATATTTTTTTTTTACATGTTACCATTGCGGAAGTGTACTCAACAAATTCCCAAAGTTACATGCTTCTACCTACACGGGAAAGTGGATAAGCAGCGATTTTCAGTATTTGAAAAAAAAAATGTGGGCCCCGGGCCCCACTTTTTGTGATTCCTAAAAAAAATAACGACAACAATCATTCCGAGAGGCTAATCAACAATTTACCAAAGTGTCATGCTTCTACCTACACGGAGAGTTGAATAATTAGTGATGAGTCAGTTTTTAATATAAGAAAAAAACTACATTTGGGCCCCCGGAGCCCAGTAAGTGTTAATTTAAATATTGTTTTCACCTGTTACCATCGTAGAAGTATACTTAACAACTATCCAAAGTTTTGTGCTTTCACCTACACGCGAAATAGGAGAATTAGTCATTTTCATTTTTTATATAGCTCATATAAGGAACAAAGCAAAATGATGGGCCCCCAGACCCTAGGGGTGGTCACCTGGGGTTGAAACATAGCCTATGACCTATTCCGGGTCAAATTAGGGTTCCATGCAAAATTTCACCACCCTGGGTCCAACGGTGTGGATTTGTATTGGTAACAAACAAACCAACAGACAAACTTTCAGCTTTATATATTAGATTAGAAAAATAATTTAATTCATTGACATTATATTGAACTACTTATATGTCAAAACATGTTAATTGCCTGTTTTTGTTACTTCCCTTGAAATTTTCAGTTTAATGACGTCCTACATCTTATTTTTAGCTTCCATCAAAATTATCGATTAATTATTCGGTATATTTTCAAAAGTTAACGATTAAATTTAAATTAATTGATAACAGCCCTAAAAAAAAGTAAAAATATATAAAATCCTAATAAAAATTAGAAAATAAATAAAATTAACGGAATTAAAATTTAGACTATAAATTCTAAAAGACAGCGCAGACTGTTTATGAGCAATGGATTTGACCTTGAAGTATAAAATGCTAAATTATTAAAATGTTTCGAAATAAAAAAACTTTGTTTTAATTTTAACTTAAATCAATATCTTTGATGTAAAAAATGTTTTGAAATTACAATGTAGATCTACATTGTATTTTAAATTCCCTAACATTCAATTGAAAAACTTGTTTTAATTTTAAATTTTCCATCTCTAATCACCAATGCTTACTATTAAAGCTTTCTCTTGCTAAGAAAACGATTTTATTTTATAAGACTTTCGCACTGTCAAGTCAAAACGCACTAAAAGGTAGACGCACACACACACACAATAACAAAATTTCTTATATCTTATGACGCAGAGAAAGGTCGGGCTGCTATGGAAATGAGAACTTTTATTTATATAAGTTACATATTATTTTGAATACCTTCTGCCATGGAGTTTCTTTTAGATGATTATTTTAATTTATGTTAATTTATATTCAACTTTTTAAGTGCGTGCATGAACGGTTTTTAGTAGCTTTTATCTTCTAACACCCATCATTTAACCCTTCCCCCTTTTTTTTCCCACACACACGCGCGATTTTTTCACTAGACCCATTTTGTTTTTAAGAGCTGTATTAACAATTTTTTAATAGTGACACGAGGTTAAATATACCATTGGGTAAAAGGTCACATGATCGGTGGCTGGGGTTGGTATCACCCGGTGCCCGGTGTGGTAAACTCGCCATGCCTCTTCAAGATTTATCATTCTAGGGCTTCAAAATTGCACAGCCGTCAGATCGAATGCAACATCTTCCATCGTATCACTTTTAGTAGAGCCACATCAGAAAACGTTGTCTGGCATGTGTAAGGAATCAAACCTCCCCCCTCCCATCTTATTAATTTGAATTGACAGTGATTGGAAAAGACTCTTGCGTCCTTTAAAGAACTAGCGTTCATCTCGTGAGACGATGGTGCATCACCGTTGGGTTGGGTTGCATTTTCTTGAGTGGCTGTGCAGTCCTATCCTTGAGTGGCAGTCTTTACCACAGTTTTTACACACGAGTTCTGTGCTTCCAAATGTTTTGGCCTTTCTCCTAGCTCTTCTGTCTGCAGTCTCCTCCACTCTTCGCTCCTCGGATACTATGACGCCCTCTTTGACAACTGTGCGCCACGTAGATCGGTCTTCTGCCTTACACTCCCAGTCACTTGTATGTTATTTGGCTGCTTTCATCCCCCTTTGACAGACATATTTAAATCGCATGCGTGGGTGACCTGTTTTCCTCTTCCCTAAAGCAAGTTCACCATATAGGAGGTCCTTTGGGATGCGGCCGGGGCTCATTCTTTTAACATGTCCTAGCCATCTCAGGCGTCTTTCACTAAGAATTGAGAACATGCTTTGGGTATTGGCACGCGTTAGGACCTCACTATTAGGCACTTTGTCTTNTATATATATATATATATATATATATATTAGTGTACTGATGACACAGGCTCGATAGACGCACAGTTTGTTTTTCTCCGTTAACTTTGTGTTTTGCCAGACCCGTCTATTTAGTTTAGCCATTGTGGCAGCTGCCTTGCAACTTCTACTTTTTATTACTTCCTCAATGGACAGTGTATTGGAGACCTTGGACCCCAAGTAGGTGAAGCTGTCCACAACCTCCAAGTTTTCATTATGGATATCTATGGTAGGAGGAGTTCGAGTGTCTTGGGCCATGATGTTTGTCTTTTTCAAGCTGATTTGCAGACCAAATTCTTTGCAGGCATTGGAGAAGCTTGACACGAGTTGTTGCAAACCAGTTTCTGTGTGTGCAGTTAGTGCCGCATCATCCCTAAATAGCAGCTCACGAATTAGGACATCTGTCGTTTTGGTGTTGGCTCGGAGGCGGGCAGTGTTGAAAAGTCCTCCATCAGCTCTGGTGTGTAACCACATTCCCTCACTGCTACCCTTGAATGCGTAACTCCGCTGCTGAATGAAAAGGCTTCTGACTTAGCTCCATCGAACTGCACTGTGCCCTGCATATTTTCATGGAACTGTCTGATGATGGCAAGTAGGTGAAGGGGACAGCCGATTTTTGCCAGTATTTGGAATAGCCCGTTGCGGCTGACGAAATCGAAGGCTTTTGTAAGGTCTACAAAGGCAATGTATATTGGCATCTGCTGCTCTCTGCACTTTCCCCGGAGCTGTGTCATATGGAGAACACCATGCCTATGGTAGGCCGACCAGACCAGAAACCGCACTGAGTTTCTGGATAGACACGGGATGCTAGGCTCTGTAAACGTGTTAGTATGACACCGCAAATGCCTTTCCTACAATACTAAGGAGTGAAATGCCATGATAATTATTGCAATCACTCCTATCACCTTTGTTTTTATATAGTGTCACTATATTTGCATCCTTTAGGTCTTGGGGGATGTAGCCGTGTTCCCAGAAGAGTGACAGAATCTCGTGCAATGGTTGGAGTAAAGCTGTCTTGCCACTCTTTAGAGCCTCTGGAGGTATACCATCATTCCCAGGCGCTTTTCCACAAGCTAGGCTGTCAATTACTTTGGTCAGCTCTTCCTTTGTGGACACAAAATCAAGTTCTTCCATGAGTGGCATATCTGGGATGTCATCTAGAGCGGTGCTGGAGACTGTGGTAACAAATCAGAGATCAAATTAAATATTATAACGAACACAAATAATTCTTCTTAACACGCCGATAGTAGATTTTCTGTCTCGAATAAGCCTAAACACGTCTGATTCTTCATTGATTGGTGATCTGCAGTTTAGAATGAAAGCGATCTGCACCCCAGCATCAAAATACCGTTTATTTTCCATTTAAAACGGGAAAGCAATTTACAATCTGCGGGAAAGCGGTGGAATTTTTGAGTCAACAAACCATCCACCACCATAGTATTATCTCCCCACTGACTTCATCTGGCTCAGTGGTCTCCAAACTACGACTCGCGGGCTAGATGCGGTCCGTTATGCCCTCTAATTCGACACCTGGAGACCCTTTAATCTTTTTAAAAAAAAAATAAAAATAAAATAAAAATAAAATTTTTACTTGTAGTTTACCACAAGACTTAGTAGTCGGCCCCCAAACTACTGTTTGACAGTTAATGCGGCACTCCGGCAGAAAAGTTTGGAGACGCCTGCTTTCTAGCTGAAAATTGTTACTCATGTCACCACGCTAAAAAGCCCGTCTTTGCTCTGAATTAAACGGATTCAAGATTTTTTATAGAAAGAAGCTATGATAAAATACTTTATTTTTTTTATAACTAACCTAACACATCAGACTCTCTTGTAATGTCAGTTACCCATTCGAAGCAAAAGTGGACTCAGAGACACCCTTAGTTCAAGGAACAATAAGCCACATTTATCTGAATTCAGATAAATATCACGTTCCATCACCAAGAAATTTAACGTAATATTTAATTATTTACTCGGCTCACGATCACAATGATGTGTAGACTCATCAGTTATTGGAAAAACTCATATCTAACGCGTTGAACTCATGTTATTTATGTATTTCATTGTATTTCTTTGTTGTAAAGGCCAACTAAAAGTTTCAAAAGTGACAACTATCTGCCAAATATCAAATTCATTGACTCGACAGCCACAACGTGGGATCATTCTTTGATCCAGGGGTTGACGAACTTGTTTTGCCTGATACCAGAAAATAAACAATTTTAAGTTGACGTACCCCGAAAGGAACGGATTCAAGCGGATTTTATATGTCCCCAATGAGTCTGCATTACCCCCTTTTACTTTTTACACCAAATGAGGGGTGATTTACCACTGTTACTGTTAGCTAACTGTTGCTTTGACCGATAAATGAGTGCTGTCATGACATATGCCATTATTTGTTTCGCTTTATTATTATATTATATCAATATTTTCCAATATTTTAAATGCTAAGTGCGGTGAACTTTATGTATTATTTATAAATTGTTATTATTATTATCATCGTTACTATTCTTTTTATTTATTTTTTAAAACTTATTATTATTAGTAAGTATTACGTATTCAGTTGCAAGCTAAATGTTGCGACACTGATGATTCAATAGTAGAAACATGAGACCCTACATGTTTACCTTGTTCTCAAGAGTACCCCGTGCTTAACTTTTGGGTAAAATCTGTAATGGTTTAAATTAAGTGATTGTAAAAACTTGTACATTTTGGTGGAAATTTATTTTGCCTCCATGAAGTAGTAGCCTAAATTTTGTGATTTGAGAAAAGCTTTAATTTGAAAAAATACCTAGGAAAACTTTTTAAAAATTTTTTTTTTTAGGTCAATATTATTTACATTTTTATATAACAGATGTTTATCGAAAATTCAGCACGCAAATGCCAGAGTTAAAATAAAAAAAGAAGAAAAAAAGACCATTCATACAGCCATTTTCTAGGTGTCAGCATGTCTCTCTAGCAAGGTCAAGGTGGGGTATGAACATAGCTCAAATAGCACATAACATGACATTAAAGTTAAAAACCTGTGTGGCATTACAGCAGGGGACGTAATTAGAATTATTTGTCTGCGACTTTAATTTTTCTTCTTCACATAAATAATTACTAGATACGCCCTCTCGCTTTCTCTCTCTCTCTCTCTCTCTCTTTTTAATGGGCTGCTGTTTCAGCCAACTGCAAATTTATTATTTATTTTTTTTATCGTGGGAAGGATCAGCAAAAAGTTGTGCTCCACCCAAGGAAGCGCCAACCCTGGCTAAGAGTAACTCGCAACCAGTGACCAACGTTGTCATGATTAAGACAACCTGTCCGCAGTAAGACAACCAGTCCAACAACCAGTCTTCATCGTGCAACCAATCTGCAGTAAGAAATCCAGTCGGCAGTTAGACAACCAGTCCCCGGTGGTTTTTTGATAGTTGTTTTCTCTCCGACAATCATATGAATGACATTAAATTCTGATTGTGTTATTTGATGGTGACTTTATTTCTATAAAAAAAAATGGTTTCTTCACACTCTATTGGTCGGAATGAAGCATAAGACGATAGGTCGGCTGTCTTCTGGTAACCAGCTATTAGTAGAATACCTTCATACCTGCTACGACTGCAACGACCCAGAGATAGATCCAGGTCATGCCTCGTCGTAAACAAAGGTTCCAAAAATTTTGAGCCCTGGCTACAGGTTGTTGGGAGCGAATCGTAGAGTACATTTTCATGGAAATACGACCCATGGCCCGAGCATGCAGTTTAAGCCTTTATCTAACCTTCTCATCGCTACGATTCTTAAATTCTGAAACGTGTGGCATTGGGACAGGGGCGGATCAAGATTGCACGGGGCCCCTGGCTTACATTCCATCTGGGGCCCGATCCAGCCACCTTTATTATACGATATAATAAATTGGGGGCGCATAAATCATGGGGGGACCCTGGCTTTAGCCCAGTCAGCACCCCCCCCCTTTAATCCGCCATAACATTGGGGATTGAGAGGACCAAAGGTAACAAGTTGATGTTTGAGAACCTTTCTCTTCCAATTGTTTACTGATTTCTCTATCTCAGACGTGTTATCTTAAATTTCTTCTCATTACAGTAACACGGTGTGTTTGGTGTGTGTTCATGGGTGTGCGTGTGTTTAGTCATCTGTGTGCGTGTGTGTGTGTTCGCGAGTGTGTGTAGGTGTGTGTTCATGTCTGTCCATTTGTTGGTGTGTTCATGTGTGCGCGTGTTTGTTGTGTGTATTCTTAAAGATCATATAGTGATTGAAGCCTGCGTGGGCTGCTTCCATTGCCCTTCATCAAATCATAGACACAAATTTATAAGCCATAAAATGGTGTTTTCAACATGAATTCTCCGTTTTTAAAATATAATGACACATCTTACAGTAAGAATAGCCAAGCAAAGAGCGAAAAGAATTTGATCTTCTTCTTCATCTTTTTTTTTTTTTAAAACGAGAATCTCCCATCACGAACATGATTATTAATGATATTAATTGTTCTAATATGAACTCAATATATAGAAATATAAATAAGATTCTATGATCTATTAATTTTGGAAATAAATTAAGCTTGATGAATAATAACCCCAGGTGTTGCCAATAAACGTACTTCACCGGAGGGTTTTGGTTTTACTCACAGAATAGGACCTCCTGTAGCTGGCATTACATAGGACAGTGTAAGTGTAAGCTGTCTACATTGAAATTGAATTAAATGCAGACTTGTACATGAATGTCTTAGGCAGAGTTATTGCCATCATTTTAAGGGTTGTACGCGAAACTAAATAGGAGAAATAGGTATCATAATGTAAGTGTGAATCAATTTAGTATAGGTATTACGGTCTATGGCAGCAGCTCTATGTATAGTAGTGAATATCACGATGCGTGGGAGAAAGTAAAACTATATACATTATATAGGACATCATCTGTTACAGACGCTCCTTCTATACAGAAGATTATTGCGTCCTACTCTTATCCAGTATTGAGTATAATAAACTCTATATGGGTTAAGAATTATCGATTACGTGTCTAGAAAGGATGAACACCACAAGTAAATTTTTTATTAATTAGTGTAACAAATCAACGTCATCATAATCAGGATTGATTTAAACCATTCATTTAGACATGATGCAGCACTAGCTACACCATACATAAATGTCCAGTATTGACACATTGATGTGTTGGTATTTTAAAGGGGCTTTATCTATTATAAATCCAAACATCAGAGGTGTGGAGTGGGGGTGGGTCTAGGTTTCTTATGTCAAACAATTAGAATTTACAAGGGTGTCAAAAATCGGTGTGAATAAAGGTCGGCATTAATATTATCAGGTACTCTGTATCTGTTGAAGTTACTTTGAAGTTCTGTCTCTGGATGCTGTCCACTGGTCAACTTTACTCGAGACACTCAAATAAAAAGCTTTGCTCTCATTAACTATTAATTATATCCTGGTTTTCGTTTCCCTGCTATATAGTAATATAGACACCTGCATCTGAGAAAAATTTTTATACTTTGTATTTTTTTTTAATAAGGCCAGATTCAGAAAAAAAAAAGTATAAGACCATTTTAGTAGGCCAGCTAAAACAATATAAAGAAAAAAAACACCCAGTGAATTCATATTTCATTATGAGATTCTCAGTTTATTAGTTTATTTATTACATGTATTTAGGTTTACATCCTTCCCCCTATGGACATCTCTGTTGTTAGCTCAAATTAAGTATTGAAAAAACAAAACCCGTGTCATCACCAAGATAACAGCCTGACATGAGCACAAGCACAGCAGACTTTCCTTATCTTGTCTGAGCCTGATAGAATGGACTCAAATATCACTTGCCCTCTCCGCTCACATTCTTATTATGCTTGCAGGGGAAGGGTTCGAGTCTTGGCTCAAGTTTAGAAGGTTTGCTGTTGTAACCAAACTGAAATAATGATGATGGCTAACTCATGAGAAAATGCATATTGATGAAGCAGGATGGTGGCTAGTGTTACAAGGGTTATAAAATAAATCTAAATCTGATGTTTCTATCATGGAATAGTTACACTTCTCATTCACGTCTTTTACTGCAACTTTTTGTTTCATTCAACAGGGTCATCCAACAAAAATTAGTATTTGTAATATAATATCTACTTTACAAATGAAATAGTCCAATAGTTAAATAGATCTTTTATAGAATAACTAAAAGGAGAAATAATTTCAATGTACATTTTTTTATAATGTAATAAAGGGACTTATTTATAAAGTTAGTGTTACAGCTCTAAAACAAAACATGTCTTTATGAACCATATTCTTTTTTTCATATTCTTTTTTTCTTTCTTAAAATCTTCAAAATGCTTACAAATAAAATAAAATTAAATCAAATCAAGCATTTTTTCTGAATGTATGAAATTATTTTCATTATTATTTACAAAAAATTATTTGCTTTAATTTTGACAAGCTAATAGCATGCAGTTATCAGTAGCTAAGACTATGTTTATACAATAAGAAAAAACAACAACAATTTGCTTAAAAATAAAAATAAATAGAGTGTATTCAGCACCAAATAATCCTAAATAGATTAAATAACTTATACCATCAAATAGAAGACATTTTTGTCAGCATAAATAAATAACTAGAACATTAAAATGTCATTTTGCATACACAGAAGCCCCAGGATAGATCAGTTAAATAGAAGATACATGAATAAGTAGTGCATTATCAGAATAACATCAATTTAACTATTTGAAAAACTGAAATCACAGCCCACATCTAAATCCCTTGGCCGTGAGTCTGGTTTCACTTCTCTGTTTTCCCCCAAAAGCAAAGAAATGCAGTCTCACAGAGCCAAGTTTTTAGTAACCGACTGTCAACAGATCTCCAATCTAATTCATCACTTCTTATACTTAAACAAATCATTTTAAAATAAAAACAACAACAGTTAAACACAAGCCGGGGACTTGTGAAATTATTTTAGAAGAATTCATAATTATACAGTGAAGATACAACCGTCAGAATTAAGCCAGGCATAGTTATTGGAGTTCTGCTTACCTGATAGTGTTGCAAGAGGTAAAGGTGTAGATAAAAGGTATGACATGGTAGGAAAATAAGCTATCGTTTGCTGGTACACATATTATATGAAATGTCAAAAAAAGCTGCTGAGAAAAAAAACAACATCAACATATATATACCCTGTTGTCAGATGAATGACTGATCATACCAGAAGAATATCCTCAATGTAAAGACTGCTAGAAAAGAAAGATACGGCTACTCACAAGTCAAGCTTTACAAAATGCACAAAAATAAGTCTCTTTAGTGAATACATCACATTCTATGAGTAAATAAATCTGACAATGTATATCTTAAAAAAACTGGTAAAAATTTTCCATGATATAAAAAAAAAAACCAAATCAAAACAATAGCTCTGAAAGAAAATAGAAATAAAATGAAACTGTACAAGTAAAAGGTGTAAAATAAATTATTCTGAAAAGCAAAGCTGTTGGCTGATCAGGGATAATATTACTGGCGAGGGTTGGACACGGATGCAAGTTTTCTGAAATCTTTGTTGGACACAGAAAATTTAAGCCCGTCCCATGATCACTATTTATAATGTAGGATCAAGATTCCTTTAAAGTAAGTAAAATGGTGTGATATGTCAGCCCATTCATCATATCAGTTCAAACAACAACATAACACTAGTCATCACAATTAATAGGAATCTAAATTAATATAAAACTCTTGGGACTCTTCATTTGACTTGCCAAAAATTCTGGACAAATGTTTTACTTCACCAATTTTATATACAGTAAAACTAATAGGATGAAAAAATGAAACTTAAAAAATCTGGCATGCAAACTAATGGCAATAAAATAAAGCTACAACCAAAACGTCAATTGGTCCATGGATGGCCAACTTGGCACATATATTACAAGGAATTTTAACATCCTCACGTCTCATTCGTAAATACGTGCCTCTTCCTTTTTGTCAAGTTTAGTGAACATAAATTATTTCACATAAGACACACAAAAAATTTAATTGGTTATCAATCATAGTTATTGAATTGATCTGTCATTAAGAATATTTACATCTTATGGTCAACTTTAATTCTGTAACGTCTTTAACCCACAATAAAACTCTCTGAAAGACTTGGGACACCACCTTTACAGGCAGTATAGGGAACAAAAAAAAAATAATTTATTGATTTCAATCTGTTTCTACAACACTGGATTATTTTTTCTTTGTGGGTGAAATTTTTGGTATTCTTGAAATTTTGGTAGTTGTCACGGTTGGCATGGTAACATTCCTGGTTTGTACCATGTGGGTCTGGTAGGTGACTGTTGTGTCGTTTCGACCCCCCACACTGCGCTTTTCCGACTGCACGGTTGTGAAGACCTCGTGGTCATCTGATGCCTCACTTCCTGCTCTGCTTGTAGGCCTGCTTCCGTTACTGGCTCGACTAGTCCTGCCGCTTGCTGCAAAGAGTGAAATGACTTGTTAGAACTCATGGTTCAGCTACTTAGTCATCCAAATTAACAGTTTGATTTTTGTACATGACGGCAATCACTTAAATGTATCTGTACATATAAATACAAGTGTACAGTACTGAAATCAGGGGATCATAGGTTCAGAGTGGGTTGTGATAAAGGGTTGCGTGAATTATGATTGTGGGTTTAATATAAACAACACATGTAGCTCTCTGATGCATCGTAAAAGCATCTACATACTTCAGCCCTGTCTCATTAGAAGACTTGTTTTAAGGCTAACAGTTTTGGAATTTTCTCAACTTATCAGGCAGTGTTATTTACGTCAAGTGATAGCAGTTTACACAAGATTGCTAAGATATTACTCTGAGAATTTTCTTTTCTTCCTGGCACAAGTATGGCTGACAACAATGCTGGCATGTGAATCCTCTATCTTTAAGCTGAATGAACATATATAAGGAAAAAATAATGAACAGACAAGTACCTGGACTTTAAGAGGTTCTATAATGGACAAGTACCTGGACTTTGTAAGGTTCTATAATGGACAAGACAAGTACCTTGACTTTGAGAGGTTCTATAATGGACAAGTACCTGGACTTTGTAAGGTTCTATAATTACAAGACAAGTACCTGGACTTTGAGAGGTTCTATAATGGACAAGTACCTGGACTTTGTAGGGTTCTATAATTACAAGACAAGTACCTGGACTTTGAGAGGTTCTATAATTACAAGACAAGTACCTGGTCTTTGTAAGGTTCTATAATGGACAAGTACCTGGACTTTGTAAGGTTCTATAATTACAAGACAAGTACCTGGACTTTGTAAGGTCCTTGGACTACGTGCCAAGTCCTGTGTGACTTTGTGTTTGACAATTTTGGTACCGTCAGGTTCTGTGTGTGATAGGATCTCATGCACTTCTCCGTCAGGAGAGGTTTTTGTTGTTTGTTTCCATGGCGACTGGTGCACAGTCTTCTCACGGATCTATGAACATCAAATGTTGATAAAAACCCAGAATATATCTTGGAACAAGAACAACTGTTTATATTGGTCAGCACCTTAAACAACTTTTGTGTATCTGCTTCTGAAGCGTTATTTTTATTTATATCTACATACTTTAAGTTATAAAAAAACCATACAACATAGAATTAAAAATTTATTTGTAATTAAACATAGATCATATAGACAAGTGAATGACCTTGACATGTATAACTAGTTTTATAATTAAACAGATCGAGCTTTCCATGACCCATAGATATATTCATTTGTCTCCCTATTTAGTTACAGCCTTTAACCAGACATCAAACTGATCCATTGCCCATTAGATCTAATGAGCTATTGACTGTAATTACACTTGCTCATATTTTGAATAAGGACAGCAGGTAACATACAAGTGCATCTTGCAGTTGCCTATTAGTAACTTAACTCTTAATGTGATAAAGATAATGCGCACCACTTCGTTTTGACCAAAGTGCGATAATGCGCGCCTCGATAGAGCTCTCTTTAGAAAATGAAATTACAGAAAATAAAAACTCTTCAGTGCGTGACAAACGATGTTTTCTACTTTCGGCAATGGCGGCTGTTTCCCTCTCTAGTGTTATCGCTCGATTCGGGAATTTTTCGGGTAGTTTTTAAGGTTTTTTTTCGAAGATGTGATTTTGCTATACTTTATTACTAAAATAATAATACTAAACTACAGGTATAAAAAGTTTTAAACTCAATACGGTCTTTTGGATAAATAAAATAACCATTCTTATCTTAAAAAGACAATAATAATATAAATGGATTTCACGCAATTTTTAAAATTCATACCCAGTTGATCGCATTTCGGGAAATTCTTATGGCACTGAGGCGGATGTTTTTCGAAAACCTAAGGCACAAGAAGAGTTAAAGCCTAATGCCATGATTTCCTTACTAGCATATTGAGGTAAGTCTCCATTACCTTAGTTATGGGTCCACTAGCTGTGCTGTTAGAACGACCGGAGTAGGACGATCCACTGGAATGGGAGCTTCCGGCAGGCGACTTGGACACGAAACCTGCCATGGATTGGCTCACACCCTGGGCTAATATGAAGTTCTCTCGTAGCTCAACATTTGTCCGACCCTTGGCTGCAGGGAAGATAATAAAAAATTATTAGAACCCTTCTGTATGGATGAGGAAAATAACAAAATGGAAACCAGCAAATGTTAATTAATGTTTCGCTCAGTTGTCAAAAGTTAGTCCTACCAAATCAGAGAAGAAATACATTTAGAATATGAGGAACTAGAAAAAAAAGATTAAAATTATGTATCAATTCTAATGTTGAGGTAGTTTTCAGACACCTAATGCAGGGTTTAACTTCAACAAATAAATAAAGTTAACATTTAGTGGAACAATTTCTTAAAAATATGTAAAACATACTGGTTAAAAATGTAAATTAAATTACAAGGGTGATTTTGTTAGGCTTCCACTTAACAATAACTGGGTGCAGCAGTACATTGTTATTGTAGGGTATGATCTAAATAACGTATGTTACTGACCAACATGCATTCTGGATTATTGACTTCAACAATGGAGATGATCACAAATAATTAAATCTAAATATCAAAAGGTATTAAACCTGGATTGGAAAAATTTGTGTTCATATATAATTTCTATTTCTTACTAATAACTAACTAATCAACAGTACTCATATGGTGGCAACAATAAACATATATGACAATGAGAGCAGACAGCAACAGTGTCAAGATCCATCAATACTGCATCTGTACTGAATCTTTACATTCTTGTTCAATAACAGAGTGCTCATTACTGTCAATATCCTATAAACACAACATTACTGTCAATATCCTATACACGCAACATAACTGTCAATGTCCTATAAATGCAACATTAATGTCAATGTCCTATAAACACAACATTACTGTCAATATCCTATACACGCAACATTACTGTCAATGTCCTATACACGCAACATTACTGTCAATGTCCTATAAATGCAACATAAATGTCAATGTCCTATAAACACAACATTACTGTCAATATCCTATACACGCAACATAACTGTCAATGTCCTATAAATGCAACATTAATGTCAATGTCCTATAAACACAACATTACTGTCAATATCCTATACATGCAACATAACTGTCAATGTCCTATAAATGCAACATTAATGTCAATGTCCTATAAACACAACATTACTGTCAATATCCTATACACGCAACATAACTGTCAATGTCCTATAACTGCAACATTAATGTCAATGTCCTATAAACACAACATTACTGTCATTATCCTATACACGCAACATAACTGTCAATGTCCTATAAATGCAACATTAATGTCAATGTCCTATAAACACAATATTACTGTCAATATCCTAAACACACAATATTACTGTCAATATCCTAAACACACAACATTACTGTCAATATCCTATACACACAACATTACTGTCAATATCCTAAACACACAATATTACTGTCAATATCCTATACACACAATATTACTGTTAATATCCTATACACACAACATTACTGTCAAAGTCCTATTCATGCAACATTACTGTCAATGTCCAATAAACACAACATTACTGTCAATATCCTAACCATACAATATTGCTGTCAATATCCTATACACACAATATTACTGTGAATATCCTATACACACAGCATATAATTTCCAAAAAAAGCAGTTGGGTGTACTTGTATAAATCCTGTATTTTCAAGCAATAAATTTGACAAACTAACCATAAGGTCACAGGTAAAACACACAAAATGCATTGACATCAAATATTCCAGATATGACAGTACAATAATAGAGCACAAATCATCATTAAATTGACAGTGCAGTTAATAAATATATTACCAAGTAATGGAAATGTTAACTTGAGTTGAACAAGGAGCACACTTAGAGTGATATTTAAACACAACTCAGTCAAATGGATGAAAACGGATAGAGGCAGTGATAAAATTCTAACCAATCTACACACACTAATACACAGAAATGAATGCTTCAATTCTATGGATCTGATCTATTACTGAATTCACCAATATCAATGCTTATGTAGAAAATCTAAATCAAACATTTTCAACATTTTACTAAACGCGCTTGTAACTGTTATTTTTTTATTTCATTGACACACCAAGTTTAGAGAACAGTTCAATCAGAGATATCACCCATCCATCCCTGTGGGGCTACAGCCCATGTGTTGCTTGGGCCCGACTAATCAGATATATAAGCATTAACATTTTTTCCCATTAGATTATGATAAATTATATTTTTATCTGTTAAACATCAGTGAAGTAATTGTATTTTAATCATGGCTATAAAACCATAAGATTTGAATGAAAAAAAACAACATTTTTTCATAATGAAAGTGTGTTTTGTTTTGAGACTTTGTTCTAGAATAATCTTTCACTTCACAGACATTGTTCTACCACACCATCTAACTACACAGACATTGATCTACCACACCATCTGACTACACAGACATTGTTCTACCACACCATCTAACTACACAGACATTGATCTACCACATCATCTGACTACACAGACATTGTTCTACCACACCATCTAACTACACAGACATTGATCTACCACACCATCTGACTACACAGACATTGTTCTACCACATCATCTGACTACACAGACATTGTTCTACCACACCATCTGACTACACAGACATTGTTCTACCACACCATCTCACTTTACAATAGATGCCTACACCCATGCCCCAGATATCCTTATAAATTAAACATTCTAAAACTGTATACAATCTCAATGAAAATGACAAGTGTTGGTTGGATTGAGAGTATGTTGACTAAATTACATGGACTACTGCTAATGGTCTAGGCTGGCAGTCAGGCCAAAGCAGCTGGCAGTCAGGCCAAAGCAAACGACAGACGGCCCACTACAGTTTGTGAAATAATTGACCTAGATTATGTCAAGTGGTTACAGCTGTGTGATAAACATGGTCATACTGATGGACATCCATCACAATTAAAGAGTTTTAAAAGGTATAATGTGGAAGAATGAGCAGATGTGTTAAATTCCATAATCTTATGTTAATATTTTATGCTGTTGTTTTAGGTCAGAGGCACACGTACACATCACAATCAACTAGCAAGAGAATATTCATAATTTTTAAATAACGTGTGCATTAGTTAATCAAGATTATTGGTTAATAGTAAACTTAAGGTCAAAATTAAAGAATAAATTTAATTGTTTGAATTTTCATGCTCAACATGTTCCAAATTATTTAAAAGTTTGATCAAATAAAAGGTTGAAATCCTTGAACCCAAAAAGCAAAATATTCAATAACCAGATTATGTCAACATTTAATTTTGTGTTAAAAAGAAATCTGATAAAGACAGTTTTTTAGAGAGTGAGTTGACACAACAGTGTGACTATTAGCAAACAAATTAAAAAAAAACAACAGCTAAAATAAGGATTGGTAAAATATCTGAAGTGTTGAATCAAACTGAAATATACAAAAAAATTATTTTAAACTCAAGAAACCAAACAAAAAGACATAAAATGTCAGTGTGTAGCCCAAAAAAAAAAAAAAAAAAAATCAAACCAAAGAAGTTCAATCAAGATGACAAAGCCACTGTGGAACCAAAATAAATAACACGACATTGCAGGAAAAGGGCCACAAATCCACAGGGAGAAAAAAATGTTAAGACTGCAGGCAAGGCAATGCTGCACATGATGCCTATAAAGTAACGTACATTCTTCAGTGTTCTGGTGGAGGTACCGTCGTTTAAGGCGGAACTGCTTGCGACGCCATAGTCCAACTTTAAAGAAAGAACAATTTGGGTTTATTAAACTACTGAATGCAAAAAATGAAGAGAATATAAAAGATCAACAGTAGATACAATGATAAAAGAGGTCATGGTCGATCTTGACTATTACATTAGAACATAAATTCATAATAAAAAAAATTAGCATACATTTTTAATATTACAAATTGGCATAGCATATATGTATATTTAAGTTGTAGAAAGTAATAAAGATAGATCACTCCTATGACTTTAACCCATGAGTTATCCTCTAGTTTGTTTAATGCTAAATTCTGAAAACCTGAATGTATTTATTTGTACCAGGTAAAGTGAGCATACATTAAAATTATTCCAATGTGTTCTAAGGTTACTGTAGTTATGGTATTAGATAGATAATGTAGCGCCATCAAGAGACGAACATGGGGCAAAGCAATAACTTAAACTTAAAAAAATTAAATGGGTTAATAAAGATAAAATCTAAAAAATGAGCAAAAAGTAAAAATAAAAAGAATTCGTTCTCTAATTTAAACTTGCTTCAAAAAACATGAACGCAAATAATGAAATAAACATAGTAGTTAAAAGAAGCTCACAGTGATGAACAGGGATAACAAAAACAGAAGCAGAATGACAAAAATGGAATCTAGCTGAGTCACATTAGTTTCACTAACATTAAAGTGAGTGCAGTTTGTAAGATTGTGTTGAGAAATAAGCCAGGGTTCTATCAGTGATAAGAATTCAAGTGAGACCTTAAGGATAATAGACACAATCAGAAAGAAATGACAGAATTGCTTTTAAAGATACATTCACACTGCAGTTATTTTTGAGCACCAAAAAAGATCTGTAAGGAAAAAGTAACAGTCTTGTGCAAGGAATGCACTGATCTGAACAGCTTGGCCTACTGATAGACAACTTTTGTGTCTTTTTATCAAAATTAAATGTATGCCCTCACACAACAGCACACAGCAATCTTGGCTGAATATGGCAGTGATATCAGCAAAGTCTGCTTTTCTTTTAAATATCATTTTGTCAGTAACAGCAGTGTGAGGAAAATTAAAAAGTAACACTAAATAAAAATTTAAATAAAAATATGATTTAAAAAAAAAAAAGTTTTATTTTCTTGAACACACTGATAAAGATCAAACTTTTAATACATTGTAAGTACAGAATAACATTAATAATTCAGCCACATTTTTAAACAAGCTCATTTGATATAAACTCATTGTTTTCATGACCACTCCATTTTTTACTGGTTGCTATGCCACAGCTTGTCAGCTGATGATAGCTGTGCATGCTGATAAAATAAACAGATGATTTTTTAATATTGCTAGCAGATTGTAGTGCGCAAACATAAAAAAAAATATGTGAAATTAAAATTAGACCCCCCACACCCTATATCTTTTTTTTCTTTCAGA
Organism: Radix auricularia; assembly: GCA_002072015.1. NCBI lineage: Eukaryota > Metazoa > Mollusca > Gastropoda > Lymnaeidae > Radix > Radix auricularia. Next base: position 252,445 of record MUZC01000979.1, on the reverse strand, counting down.
AAAAACCTTAACACATCTGCAGTGTGAATGCACTTGTTGAAATAATGAACCTACATGACTGACCACTGACATTAAAATGTAAAGAATTTCCACAAAGACACATAATAGGCTGAGATAACATGGACAGTGAGGAGAGCAGATCAGTGTTACATAAAACAGTTATAACTATCATTTTATATTGAACAAAAGTTTTATAACATTGATATAGAGAAATGTGAGATTTGTTTTCAAGACAATTTGACAGTAGAAATGAGTGACAGCATGGAGATGATGGATCAGGTGGAGTGGTGGCAACATGGCTGTAACACAACTTCCACGCTCTTTGAGACTAGCAGAAAAATGGATGACCACAAGGATCAATCTCACTGGAGGCACTCTTTATGTCCTATGGACAAAGTTTATTTAAGGATGAAGTTTTTGTGTCTCATAGACACACTTTAAGAATAAAGTCTTTCTGTCTCATGGATACACTTTATTTAAGGATGAAGTTTTTGTTTCCCATGGACACACTTAGTAAAAGACCAAGTATTCCAAAAAGACAATTTCCTTGAGCATGACTTGAATTACTTCTATTTTAAAAAAATATTGGCTCACAACATGACATATAAATACAGCTTTTAAATGATTTTCCTTATATTTAACTTTGTGACATCTCTTTAATAAAGATGTACAACCAAATAAAAAAACAACAAACAACAATAAATAGACAGCTTATGCAAAGCTTCCTAAAATAAATTGTTTGCAAATTGTGGAGATTATTACCATGTGTTTGAAGGCATAAACTTTTCAGATTTGAAAGAAATGTACAAACAAGATGAACTATTGCTTTTAAATGATGGTTTTGGTGGGCAATTTGACAGAGCTTTTAAAAGCTGAAGTCTAACTTAGATATCAATTTAAAGAGACCGGTAAAATAGTTTTCTGACAGTGTGGTTTGGCCATGCAAAAGCTTTATCAAGATGAATTTCAACTAATGGGAAACAGCTGAATGCATTTAACAAAATGGACCTATTTGTTATTGGATTATTATATAACTATGTATCATTGAGTTACATGTATTTAGTATGTGATTTTTAAAAAATGTAATGTGCACAGCCTTTTTTTTTTAGTCATTCTCAAATTACTAAATTATAATCCCAAAATGAAATACGGATAGTGTGCATATTTAGATGACACTGTCCAAGAATAATCAATGAAAAACTTTGCTCTGCAATATATTGTCAATAATTTCATGTCTCACATAGATCATATAATATAAAGACCTTATTTATTAGAAAATACAATTTAACATATGAAAGAATTAAAAATATTATATATTTAAAGATAAAGATGATGAAATGAGCAAAGATAATTTGGAAAAATAATGGAGCTTGCAAATAGGACTTATGAGACTTGCGTAAGATTTCACCTGATTTAACATAAGACTTGTTTTAATAATATGTTCACTTTAAAGACTTATCATTTGCTTTTTTTTTATCCTATTAAATATTAGAGACAGATAAGTGTGTCCTATGCTCATCCATAAAGACATCTTGTTACAGGGAGAAATAAAGTTTTATTCTTTACTCGAAGTAGAGTCGCTTCCCTAATTTGATTTCAATTCTTAAGTTAATTGGGAAAAAAAAAAAAAAAAAAAGATAAGTAACAAAAATTAAAACATTAAAAGCTGGGAAGCAAACTTTTTAATTGAAAATAATAGTTTGAAAATCTGAATGCTTTCACATCAAACAAATTTGTCACCTCACCAATTAGACAATCTAAATGAGATAAAAGAAAAGGGGGGAAAATGGATAGGAAATGAGTAAATCCAGTTTTCAATTAAAAAGTTAATGGTAGAGAGAACAAACTTTGAGACTGTAAAACAATATTGAATAGTAAATAATGTCAATGATTGGATATCACATGTTAGAGGAAACTATCACCAGTTGGGATCTAGAATTAAATAACAATAAAAGACTTCTATAACTTGGGTTGTTTTGGTTTAAAACCACCATTATTCCATTAAATATTTGTAAGTTTCAATATTTATGAGAAATGACCCTTGCATACACGAGTCAATTATCTAAATAGGGTTAGTGTTATTTATAAGTTTACATGTGATGCATTCTAAGGCTTTACAAATGTACCATCTGTGTTGGAATAAAGTCACATTTGTAATGCTTGATGAAGCTGATTATAATAATTGGTGTTTGCATGGGGAGAAGGTCCATGTTGTAATCATGGGATACAATTGTGAGAGAGTAATGAGAAGCCCCTGCTGCTGGTTAAACATTTCTGTCCTTGCTTCCATCATACTTACTACTACGGGGAGACAAGAGACGTTTGAACTCTGAATTGTTTGCAAAACATATTTAAATTAGTTCTCTCCTCTTGATAAGAGGGAAATAAATCAGGATGTTTTACCTTTGCATTGTTTACAAAACATGTCAACATACGTCTAGCTTCTTAAATAAACAGGAATTAATACATGCATCTCCTTTGCAATACCATAAAACAAAAATAATCATACTTCTTCTATAGGAATTTTTAATTAAGAGAAGGGAAAAAATACCATGACACCAAATAATTATTTAATCCATGTTTAACCCAAAATAAAATTTTAAAAATTGTCCTCTATTCAATATTGGTTTTTAGAATGGGGATTTATGCTCCAATATTAATAGTATTAGTTTATTGGGAATTTAAAAAATTATCCCAGATCCCTATGAAATACTAAAATGGGATACAACAAATTTTGTGTTACCAGCTATTTCAACAAATTCTGGCCATGAGAGAGAACAAATTATTCATTATAAATTTTGATCTATTATTACATTAAAAATAACTCTAAGGCTTTGATCGAATTCCTTTGACAAGGAAATAAAAAAAAACATAAGCCTGTAACTTAATATATTGGTTTATTTCTAGTTGTAAAAATGACGGCAAAGTTTTGAAAGTTAATGTTTACAGAATGATGTTATACATACATTTTGACATAAAAACGTTACATTCATGAATTGAAAAACTTGATGCTGTGATACAAATAGAGTTACTTTCTGTTTCAACTCATGAAGAAATCAACATTGTTCTAGCTAACTATTGACAAATACACATCTTATCTAGTGCTATTACTTGAAATGAAAACAGTTCAATAAACAAAACTTTAAAAAAATACAATTAAAATAATAAATAACAAACGATAAATATTTTAATAGCAAGATGTGAAACTGAATACTTCTTTTAAAAAACCCAACGGTCCTTGTAAAACTTACCTCGACATGGGTCGTTCTTGACTAGGAACTCATCCAGTGCTATCCAGCCGCCGCCGACTCTCACCATCACAGTACTGCGAAGGATGCGCACTAGACGGAGTTTCTGGGAGTCTCCAAACTGAGTACAAGAAAGAGATTTAATATAAAGAAATTATTTACTTGGCAATTATTTTATTTCTGGGCTGGATGCTAATTTAACAACACTCATTTAAATTAGGCTAAAAGATCAGATTAATGCTATTGGGAATAAAATAGCCTAGAAATAGAGAAACAGTTCATTACTTTACCTTAAACTCCTAGAATTAGAGAAACAGTTCCTACAAATATAACTTATTACTTTACCTTAAACTCCTAGAAACAGAGCAACAGTTCCTACAACTATAACTTATTACTTTACCTTAAACTCAGAACTAAAAAAATCAAATTAAAAAATAAAAATAAAAGTTGTTGTGGGTCTGTTCTCACCCTGTATTTGCCTTCTCCAATCTTGTGTATTTTAAATTGTTTGACACAAGTACATTTGGACACCTGTCTCTTGACCTCATCCATGATCTTCTCTGATTCTGTTTCTGGCTTAGGCTGGTGAATCAAGCACAACAAAATGGGTTATAGTTATTGTTAGGCCAGTCAGAATCAGACTCTTCTGTCAACAATATTTAGATTCAAATCACTTTATTCAACACTAGTAAACTTTGGATATAACCACTGAATCAAAATAACCACTTCACTACTCACATCTCGGTCTGGTCTGAGAGCTGCAACAAACTCCTTGTAGTTAATAAAACCATCCCTGTCCTTATCAAATATGTCTGCAACTGCTTCCATCTCCAGTTTAGAGGTGGGGAATTCTGTTTGAAATAAGTCAAACACAATTACAGGGCATCTAGCAAATGATGTTTTGTAGCTGTGCAGTACAAACATATAACATGTCAACAGATTCAGTTCACAAATACAGGGCCTATAGCAGACAATGATGTTAAGTCGATGTGCAGTACAACCATATAAACTTGTCAACAAATTAAGTACCCATACGATGTTCTGTATATGTGCGGTACGAACATAGTTTGTCAACAAATTTAGTTCACAATGCCTCTCTTATAAAGTTTAAGTCTAAAAAAAGAACACCATATTTGGATAGACAACTTACTGGACAAAAGAATGCCGTCAATAAACTCTTTCCTTGTGACTCTACCATCTCGATCCCGATCCTGGCGTCGGAAGAAGTCCATAATTCTGGCTTTGTTGTGATGCATCCACCTCAAGTAGCGCTTGCGCCAATCTTCAAATTCAAAGTTCTTCAGCCTTTCAAGCTGTGAACATGACAATCAATAAATGTTGTAAAGACAAAATACAATTAATTCAAGGATAAAATACTTTAAAATACATAATTTTTACACATTTTTTTGTTTTTGAATGACCGAATCAGTATATTTCGTATTGAATTTTTTGTTTTAAGTAAAAACTCTTCACATTTGAAAACATCTGTGATGGGGAATAATGATAAATATATTTTTAGTTATAAAAAAATATATTTTACAGTTATAAAGTCATTAAGATATTTGATAAATAAAAAAAAAATTATTTTAGATAATTTTTTTTTCCTGAGACATTAATTGATATATTTATTTAACAAATTAAAAAAATTTTGTTCAAATTTCATGATTTTCTCTCCATTCATAATATTAAAATAAGTCAATTTTAGCTTAGGACTTCAATTTTTACCTTCTTTTTTAAAAATGGAAACAACATTAATTCATTTCATTTTACTGTGTATCTGATCAGTAATTAACTTTCTCACAAACATTTAGAATGTGGTTAGTTTACACAATGGTAAGACGATATAAAAAAAAAACAACTGTGTTTCACAAGGTCGCTACACATCTAGACGAGGGGATTTAAATTTTGCAAATGAATTATCTAAATGCTGTGCATTAAAGATGAAATAAGACCAACACTTTTCTTCATAAATGATGGAAACCTACACAAACATTATTGTGAAACTTAATGCCAAAATATTTTAATGTAAAATAAATTATCATTTTTTTTGGATAAAGTAATTTTTAAACTAAAATTGTCTGATTAAATAGCACTCTTTTTTCTCTCACAAAAAATTTTGCAGGCCAGCAAAATTTAAATACCAGGATTTTAAAATAAACAAAGTATATAAATTTAAAATAAGGTGAACTGGAAACAGTGTTAAATGGATAATGCGTTAACAAGAAAACTTAAAACAAGCAAATATTTTTTAAGGTTATAGATGTGGTTTAAGATAAAAAGTCCATGTTAACAAGTTCAGAACTCAAAGTTACTTCTTTTGTAAGTGAATTTTTAGGACAATGGTGATTTATTTGTTACATGAGAGCGGATACATTTTTTTAATTAATGAAATCACTTTTCATGAAGCAACAAACTCTTAAAATTTTGTTCCAGTGTTAAAAGATGCCTGAATGAGTTAAACAATTATTTAGTTGAAAAGCCTTTCCTGCATGAAATAAACAAGTCATTAGACATTTTATAGTTATATTAAAAAATGGACTCATGTTATAAATCACACTTAAAATCTTAGTACACATTAAATGGACAAACAAAATGAACATGATTTCATGTTGACAGTCAAAGAAACATGACACAAACCTTAGCATCACATTCTCCAATCTGAGAAAAGGCATGCAAGTCACAAGGATGTATGAGTTCTAAGTTTTATACGGAGTGAATTAAATATTTTAAAATAACAAGTAGATTCAACTGGGCCAGTGCATTGTGTTAACATCTGGACTAGTGCTATAGAAGACAAGTTGTAAGTTAGATACGGTTTGACGAGCTGAATGTCTGAGTAAGGATTTTTTCATTTCGTTATATTTTCTATCAATTCACTCATCACTTAAAATAGTTTAGGATGGTGGAATAATTTCAATAGAAAAGAAGCCGAAAGTTTATTTAGATGGCCAACCCAATAATGATTGCAGACACAATATTATGTCTGAAAGAGAGATGCTTCTATTTGGCATTCTCTTATGTGCTATGTATCAATATACAAAAATTGAAAAAAAACTTTCATTTCTTTTAGCCGTATTTGTAAATTAGACATATCATCTGAAATTTAATGACAAAACAAACCTACATCAACTGCATAAGATACAATAAGATGATAAATACAACAGCTCATGCTTATGACATATGGCATTTCATCATGCAACAAAATATATAATAACAGATCCAAGAGGAAGCGAAAAAATCAGTAATTACTAACAGTGCAGAATTTTTAAAGAAGGAATGGTATATTTGTATTAATAGTTTCACATGTTATGCCCTTATTCCACTGATGCTACAGTTCTATTAAGAGATTTATCCCTAACTGGTTTGTCTGATGAAAATCTGAGAAGGCTTTAAAAACTGCTTCTACTTACTTCATTGAGGTAATCAAGAGCATCTTGAAGTTTTCTCTGCCTCTCCATGGCCATAAGCCACACCTGTCTCCACTTGTTGAACAGCGCTCCCACGCGTGGGTTGTGAAAGCCTGGTTCTGGTGTACGACGCCCAGAATGATCAGGCGTGCGTCTGCCCGAGTAGTGGTCCGGAGTTCTCCTACCGGAATGGTCTGGAGTCTGCCTGCCAGAGACATCTGGGGTACGACGTCCAGACACGTCTGGTGTCTTGCGGCCTGACACGTCCGGTGTCTTCCGTCCAGAGAAGTGATCAGGTGTCCTACGTCCAAAATGGTCTGGTGTACGTCTTCCGTCAATATGATCAACTCTACAGGAAATTAAACAATGATGATGAGACCTAAAGTTGATTAACAGAATGATTACAAACCAACAGATTTTTTATTGTTAAAATATGGGAAGTCCCTGATTGATAAGTCTCGTTACCTGATTGTTGGGATCTTTGATCTGGGGGTCAGTCTTCCACTTCTGTAAACAGGTATTTGGGATCCACCCTGAGAATCTAATCCCGCTTTTTTCTTGTCTGCTTTTGTTAGGCGGTCAACATCTGGTTGTTTGGATGAAATCTCATTTTGGAAGCCCTGTCAGATTACATACAAATGTTAGCTCTATGAGCGGAACGAAAAGTTTTACATTATAGAAAGTATCTATGTTTTAAATGCTTAAAAATCTCAAGTTTAAATCATTACTCCTCTGAAATCTCTGTTGAGTGTTGCTGCACAAGAGATCATTACCATCTGCTTGGCAGTGGCCATAGCTACGTCTATCTCTGCTTGCTGCTATTAGAGTAGTTAAAACTATATACTTAATTCTGTGCTATATTGATAGTTAAAACTATATACTTAATGCTGTGCTATTTGAGTAGTTAAAACTATATACCTCATGATGTGATATTGAATGGTTAAAACTACATACCTGATGCTGTGCTATTAGAGTAGCCAAAACTATATACCTAATGCTTTGCTATTAGAGTAGTTAAAACTATATACCTGATGCTGTGCTATTTGAGTAGTTAAAACTATATTCCTAATGCTGTGTTATATTGAACAGTTATAACTATGTACCTGATGCTGTGCTATCAAGTCCTGAATGATCTGTAAGTCTTGTGGGATGGTCTCACGGTCCAGGTCTGTCAGCTTGATCTCTGCACCGTTCAGCCAGCCAAGAAGTTCATCTAACAATGTGTTATTGTGTCTAGCAGTGGCCAGAGCCTCTGTTAATCTCTTCTGGCGTAGTCGACTCAAGCCCATCAACTGTTGACATGAGACAATAGTAGTGTCGGTGGGACTAAAATAGGTATTGAGTGGGACCAACCAAGGTATTGAGAAGAACCAATCAAGGTATTGAGTGGGACTAACCAAGGTATTGAGTGGGACTAACCAAGGTATTGAGTGGAACTAACCAAGGTATTGAGTGGGACTAACCAAGGTTTATAGTGGGACTAACCAAGGTATTGAGTGGGACTAACAAAGGTATTGAATGGGACTAACCAAGGTATTGAGCGGGATTAACCATGGTATTGAGCGGGACTAATCAAGGTATTGAGCGGGACTAACCAAGGTATTGAGCGGGACTAACCAAGGTATTGAGCGGAACTAATCAAGGTATTGAGCAGGACTAACCAAGGTATTGAGGGGGACTAACCAAGGTATTGAGTGGGACTAACAAAGGTATTGAGCAGGACTAACCAAGGTATTGAGCGGGACTAACCATGGTATTGAGTGTGACAAACCAAGGTATAGAGTGGGACAAACCAAGGTACTGAGTGTGACCAACCAAGGTATTGAGAGGGACCAACCAAGGTATTGATTGGGACAAACCAAGGTGTTGATTGGGACTAACAAAGGTATTAAGGTGGGATTTACCTCTTCCCATCTTGTCCTCAATACACCCAACCAATGCTTCATGGTGGAGACGGCATCAGGGTGGCACCTCTTCATGATGTCTTGTCCTATGTTCAGTGTTTCTCTCAAGGTGGCCTCCTGTCTAAGCATGGACTCTTCAAATTTCTGTTTGGAATAAATGTCATGTTGTAATAAAAACCGACTGGAACTCAGTTGTTTCCTTAACTCTTAATGTGCCATAAGGTTTTCTGAAAACTTCCGCCTCAGTGCTGTAAGAATTTCCCGAATTGCGATCAACTGGTTATGAAATTAAAACGATTGCGTAAAATCCATTTGTATTATTATTGTCATACTGAATTCATCTTTTAGGATAAGAATGGTTATTTTATGTATCCAAAAGACCGTATTGAGTTTAAAACTATTTTTACCTGTAGTTTAGTACTTTTATTTTAGTAATAAAGTATAGCAAAATTGCATCTTCGAAAAAAAACCCGTAAAAACTACCAAAAAACTTAGCGAATCGAATGATAACACTAACGAGGGAAACAGCCGCCATTGCCGGAAGTCGAAATCATAGTTTTTCACGCACTGAAGAGTTTTTATTTTCTGTAATTTCGTTTCTAAAGAGAGTTCTATCAAGTCGCGCATTATCACGATTTGGTAAAAAATGGTAAATCGCACATTATTACGCTTTGACACATAAAGAATTAATGTTTACAAAAGTCCTGAAACACCAATGGAATCTAAAAAGCAAAAACTAGTACCTTGTGGTCCTCAAGCTGTTGAATGATCAGAGCCTCCTCATCTGGCAGGGGACCCTTGAATCTCAACTGTCTCTCAGAGTCAGCCAGCCAGTCCAACAGGCCATGAGCTTTCTTGTCAAACTCTTCAGCCTTAGATAAGATAGACAAAAATTTGGTCCATCAGTCACACGAGTTTAGTCTCATCAGCGGCGTAGCGTTGGGATGTGCTGCCCGGGGCAGAACCAAAATTTCTTATACATTTTTTCTTAGACACTAATTAACAACCAGGAATTTGCTGCCCCTGGCAAAGTGCCGCCCAGGGCATTTGCCCTCCTTGCCCCCCCCCCTTCGCTACGCCACTGAGTCTCACACATTTGATCATATTTTGTTTTCACTCTGGGCAAAGGATTTTGTTACAGGTTAGTACAAAGATTTCAATATTTTACAGCTTCTTTAAAATTAGGAATAGTTTAACTGAAGAAGTTAGTGTGGTACGTGCCAGCCTGTGAGCCTGTTCTAATCTCTCCTGTTTGCTGACACTCAACTTGCAGGTCCTGTCCCACAGGGCGGACAACTCTATCAGCTGAGACTGCACATGTGACATGTCCTCTGTTGACTTCTCAATCAGTTCTTTGGCAGATTTCTTCACAAACTGTACAGTGTTTGCCCTAGCACCAAGCTCTTGTTGGAAGGCCTGTGTCAGTCAATAGATCAACAATCAAAACTCAAGGAATAAACTTACTCCCAGACCAGTAACAAGTATTATATTACAGCCTATTTTCCCCTGATCTATATTACTTTACTTCTGTTATATTCTATATTATTACCAACATATTTTATTTCAGCTTTCAAATCTGTGTCCTGATTTAAAAATTTTTTGAAACCTTATTTACCAGAAAAGGAAGGAAAAGTAAATTTTAGTTTGTGATATACATTTGTAAATACATTTATTTTTTTTGGGGTAAAAGTCTTACTTTATGACACCTCTTTAAAAAAATTAATACCAAAAATTTTAAAAAAAAATAAAATAACCCCTTTTTAGACCATGACGGTCTATGGGGCAAGTGAAGTAGCGTTCACAAGTTTCATTGACCACTAACGAGCAGGGGATTGTGTGGTTAGCACAATGCCCCGGGGGCCTCGCCAGTACCGCGACTCAAACCCGTGACTCTGGTTCGACAGACCAGCGTGCTAACACTTAGACCACCACGCCCCGCAAAAAAAAAACAACAAAAGAAAACAACTATTGAAAAAAAAATAATACCAACTATTAAAAAGAAATAATCTGAGAATGACCTTATGAGCATCAAGGAATCCATTGACTGTATCCAGGTCACCATGGACGGCTGTGTCCTCTGCCAGGGAAGGTTCCATCTTAGCCAGCCAATCCAGCAAAGCCTGTAGGGCTTCTGTGAACTGACCAGTGACCAGTAGTCCTTCCTCCAGCTTGCGTTGTCTGTGGGATTACATAAAATAAAGTGTGAGGGAGACAAGAAGCTAAAGGTTCTTGTAGTAAAATAAATATTTCCCTAACTATAATGGGGAATATTTGTTTTGATGAGACTGAGGGACAAATTAGCATACGAAAATAATCTATAAACATAACAAAAGTTAAAAATCATTTCTGTAGCATTACAATAAAACAGAAAATAGTATGTCTGATTTGATTATTTTTATGGGTGGGTATAGTGTCTTTTCTTAGACGGGGAGCCATAGTCACGGTTATAGGATGTCTTATTTCATGAATGTTATTATTTTGAACATTATTATTTCACAGATGAACGTTATTATTTCACAGATGAATGTTATTATTTCACAGATGAATGTTATTATTTCACAGATGAATGTTATTTGGACCAACCTGTCCACTGATTTCCCACAGACCGCATTCCATTTGTTCTTCAGGTCAGTCAGCAAGGACTGGATGGCTGGTTTATCATCAGCTGGACACCTGGTCTGCAAGGTGCTACCCCCTCTGTTGATACCATCGTAAACAGGCTGTTTGGCACCAAGCCTACGCTGGAACTCCTGAGAATAGAATACATTTGATAAACAATCCACCAACAACATCAACATGAACGCAATCTGCAGCTGACACTAGACTGACAGTGGATTGTCTTACTTTGGCTCAGTGAATCATGCCATTACCTTGTGCTTGGCAATCTGGGCTTTAATCTTCTCTGGCTCATTGCTGATGGTTGTGTCTGAGTTGAGGGCTGCTTCAGCTTCCGTAAGCCACTGAATCAAGTCTTTCCACGAGTCATAGAACTAGGGAGGAGAACATGGGTCAGAGGGTGAGCTTATTGGAACAGACATGTGTCTAGAGCAGATCTAATCCAGCACTTGAACAAATTTATCTTAATCTTCTTGTAGTCATAAGGGGTCCATGATCCTTATGGCTCCAATGAGTGTTGAGTTTTGGTAAATGAATCAGTGAAGATGTTTACTTTTGTAGGGCTGCTCTATTCTATTGATCCAGTTTTAATCTTGTGAGACAATCTGCCTATTGTAAACTAAATTACATTATTAGATCTATTTTAAATAGAGGACTCATTTTAAGATTGAAAAAAACTGGTCCCGTCATTGCATCAGTTATAGAGTGATGTATCTTAAATCTTTGTGATACTCTCCTACATGCTCCAAGCAAACATCAGAAATGATGAAAAAAAAACAACAACCAATTATCTAGAGAAAGAATAAAACATTTGTTTATTCCTAAAGTCTCACTCACCTGTTTAGCTTCCTTGTAACCCCTTTCAAGGTGCCTGGTCCTCTCAGCACTCCTGGACACTATCTTCTCCCACCTGTGCTGGACACTGGACAGCAGGTTCTTGATGAGGATGACATCCTGCTTTTGACTGAAGTACTTGAGGTGTGTGCCCATTTTGTCCAGGGCAAACATGGCCTCTCTATGACCACTCACATCTTTCTGGAGCAGCTGGAAGTGATCAAAGAAAAACAAGTCAGTTCCTGGCACCATTCAAAACTGTTTAATGGAAGCATTGGCATTTACATTTATTTTCAGCATAGTAACCTAATCAGATTTTGTGATAAACAGCAATTTTATCAGTTATGATTTCTATTTTTTAAAATTTAACATCTAAAAACAAAACAAGTTGTTTAGTAGGTAGAAATTCTTGTCTCTGTTTTAAAAAAACAAAAAACAACATTTCCAAGAAATAAAATAAAGGAGTCTTCATTTTTTAAAAAAATTAATTGTTGGGGCTATAGAAAACAGTCTTTAGGCTGAAATTCTGAAGTTTGCTCCTCATTTTCAAAGGGTTGCCAAATTTGGCTCTAAAAAAAATTGCAAAATGAATTTTGCCATCCTATAACAGTAAATAGAACTGATCAAATCTATCGTAGTCTCTACAACATACCCTGTGGTCCTCTATCTGGCGTGTTACTCTGTCCACCAGTCTACTGACAGGCTGAAGGTTGTTCAGTGTCTTCTCTGTGTCAGTCAGCCAACCAATGAAGTTGTTCAGTTCAGCATGGAAGTTTCCAGCTAGACCAACAGCATCTTCCAATTTTTTCTGTAAGTAAACCAAAAAAATGATGCCATGAGTCAATGTTTGGGAGAGTTATTATTGTGATAAAAGTGCCTTAAAATATTGTCAGTTTCAGTTCATTATTTTATATCCTGTGTATTACGACATCAAACAGTAGATTTTGGTGAGTTCAATAATTTGAAAACTAAAAATCACTGCAATAAGTGACATTGTTTAAAAAAAAAAGAAAAAAAGAAAGTGCATTTGGTTTTTATTTCAGCAATACAGAAAAAGCCTTAATTAAAATTTACTGCAAGTGAACAAGTTGGTTTGACATTTTGACATAAACATAATTAACTCTTAAAGTCGCATAAGGGTTTTCAATAAACTTCCGCCTCATTTCCGTAAGGTTTTCCTGTATTAAGATCAACTGGTTATGAAGTTAAAAAATTTGCTTAAAATCCATTTATAATATTATTGTCATACTGAATTCATTTTTTAGGCTAAGAATGGTTATTTTATGCATACAAAAAACCGTACTGAGTTTAAAACAATATTTACCTGTAGTTTAGTACTATTATTTTAGTAATAAAGTATAGCGAAAACCTATCTTCGAAAAAAACCCGTTCAAACTACCAAATAACATCGCAAATCGAGCCATAACACTAGCGAGGGCAACGGCCACCATTGCAGAAAGTCAAATACATCATTTTTCAAGCATTGAAGAGTTTTTAATTTCCAAGATCTCATTTCTAACGAGAGTGGTATCTAGGGATGCTTTAGGACGCTTTATGGGTAACGGGCGGAGACACATTACAATGCTTTGCGACTTTAAGAGTATGAAAAAATTATAATGTGTACCTAGGAGAGTGGCGACGAACAGATGAGGATTCTTAAAAGCATGTTACTGGAATGGATGATTTGTCACATAACTCAAGTCTATGAGTAGTTGACGCAATGCTGCCTTCAATAGATGGCGGGAACAAATATTTTTCTTTATTGTTTAAAGTTTGAAATTGAATTTATAAATGTGTTGTTTCTCCCTACCTTTCTGTCGGCAGCCCTGTTCCGTAGATGTTCCCACCTCTGTAGAAGATTGGACATATTGTGTCTGATGCTGGAGGCAGGGGCTCCTTGACTCTTGACCGCTAGTTTCTCAGACATCAGCTGGAGGCTCTGTACGGCCGGCTCCAGGGCTTCCATGTTGGCATACACGTCCTGTTCAAAAACACAATGATAAATTTCAAAACCCTTCTGTAATAAAGCAACAATCTGTAGGCGGGCATAACATATTTTCAAGTAAGTCTTAGACAAATCGTGAATAGTGCTAAAAAATTATGAAAAAAAAAATTATTTAGATACCTTGCAACTTGCTGCACAGATTTAAGATTTGTGGAAAGCTTCACATAAATCCCTAGTTTTATTTTAAAATAAATTTATATTTTATTTATTTCATTACATCATATCATTTGCACCATAAAATAGCTTTAAAAAGCTTTGATTTGACCTTAAATAAATTCTCTAGTTATCAGTAATAATTAGACTAAAGACAAAATGTTGGGTCTCTGAATGTCCAGTGTGTCTAGCCTCACCATGAACTTCTCTAGCTGGTCCTTGGCAGTCTCGGGCAGTCCACCAACAGGCTGTGATGTGATCATCTGACCGTCAAGGTCACTTATCTTCAACAGCATGTCTTGTAACTCTTCAGTGAAACCCCGAGCCTGGTTCATGGAAACAGACGCCATAAATGATAATGTGAGTTTGTAAACCTTCATGTTAACGTTCACTAACAATTTTTGAATGCATTTGTTCAGACAAGATTTTTATGATTTAATTGATTATGATGTCATTAAGCAATGAATGAATTTATACAAAGTTCTCAACAACAAAAGCTGTGACTGACCTCTCTTCTAGCTGCCTCTAGTTCAGACTGCTTCTTGCCAGATTTCTCCTTGACCGCCTCCCACTCCACCGCCAATGCTTCCATCTTGGATTTCATTTTAGCAGCCTCTGGGCCTTTCTCTTTAGCTATTATTTTCTTGCTTTCTTCCATCAGTGAGTTCAGACTTTCTTCATGGGCCAGGATGTCGTTATTTAACACCTACCGAACAACAATCAATCAAAAAATTAATTTGACCAAACAGCTACCAAGTGATCCAATGTTTGCTGTGTTAATGGGTTTTAAGTTATCAATATCTATAATCATGCAGTTCTTTTAACATTTTCCAGTTTCCTAATAAATAAATAAAACAAAACAATTTCCCACTTGATCTTGAAGACAGAATGAACTGGAAAATGGTAGAAAATAACAAGGGTAAAAATCTGAACATTAGAGAAAATGGTGAGCTTAGCCCACTTAATTTCTATTTACCCTGAGTTTGGCCAGCTCTATTTCTATCAGCTTAGGATCTCCATAGATGATCTCCAGCTCTTCCAATGTGAAGTCTGCTGTCTCAAGCCAAGACTTAAAGTCTTTGAAAGCCTGGTCAAAGTGGCCCATACTTATCAGAGCCTTCTGAATATCTCTCTGAAATATTCAAGTTTTATATATTGTGAATTATATCATTTTTAAGCATAAATTATTATCTAATAAGTTTTTTTTCATTTTTAAATTTCGGAAATGCATGTCAAACAATAATATGACAAAGCTGAGATTGTTTTAAAGTTAAAGTAATTTCTGTTCATTTGAAAGGATTTTCTGTAGTAAGGTAATACTGTTTAACTTTCTGTAATAAGCTAATAATGTTTACATGTCAGTAATAAGCTAATAATGTTTACCTGTCTGTAATAAGCTAATAATGTTTACCTGTCTATAAATAATCTAATAATGTTTACCTGTCTGTAATAAGTTAATAATGTTTACCTGTCTATACATAAGCTAATAATGTTTACCTGTCTGTCTCCAATGTCTGACTGAAGCCCCTCCCACCTCTGATTAACTTCAGCCACAGGCTCCTTGACCACAGCTGCCTGCTCCACTGTGCAGTCCCTGGACATCTCCTCTGCCTGCTGGTTCAATGCCTCCACTGCCACATGTTGTGGGTCTACTATGCCTTTGAAAACCTGCACAAATAAAATTCACAGCATTACTACTTGAGCTATACTCAATCTCATAAATATCTTTCTGTCTGTGTATGTTTGAAATAAAGATAAAAACACCTTTATTATTCCGTATGCAAAAACAAACACACGCAAATTTTCTTTCTTCCTGTCCGGTATTCGGAGGGGAACGGGTTGCCTGAAGAAACCAGGAAAGCCAACACTTTATCATCATTTAAACTCTAATAAGAATACAGGACTAAACACAAACCATAGATATACGTAGAACGCAATAATCTTCTGTACAGAAGGAGCGTCTGTAACTTATAAGATAAGATAAGATTATTTACTTGGAAATGACAGTTAGGTGTAATGACCTTAGACTTGATGTGAAAGGTCAGGGGCTTGTCTAGACTCAAGTCATGAAAAGGACCTTTCAGTTTATGACTTTTTAAAAATCTCATCGAGTCCCAGACATGTTTACGTGTAAAAGAAGCCAGTTTTTATTCCAGTGTTTAGCAGTGGTTCAGCTTCTTTAAAATTGTCAAAATATCAAAAGTCCCTGATATGGAATCCTTTTCTCCTTATAATTTTTTGTGTGGCCATTCAAAAGAGAGGGACCTACATTTATATGACTAGGGACCTACATTTATATGACTAGGGACCTACAATTATATGACTAGGGACCTACAAGTATATGACTAGGGACCTACAAGTATATGACTAAGGACCTACAATTGTATGACTAGGGACCTACAATTATATGACTAGGGACCTACAATTATATGACTAGGGACCTACAATTATATGACTAGGGACCTACAATTATATGACTAGAGACCTTGTGTAATGTCTGACCTTAATGTCATTCCACTGAGTCTTGATGTCCTCAAACTCTGCAGCTACAGGCTCCATCTCTTTCAGTGTGTCCTCATGTTTCTGCAGCCAGACCAACATCTTCTGCAGCTCATCTTGGAAGGTGATTGCTTTGTCCAGAGCCTCGTCCAGATGCTTAGATCTCTTCTCCACCTGTCGGAGCAACACGGAACAAATTGGGAAAAATATTTCATATTAAATATAATACCAATAAATATTATCGTGGGCATCAATTAAAAATGTTCAACAAACAGCAGGTAACAGCAGAACTACCAAACGTAAAACAATCATTGTCAGTTGATATATAGTGTAGATATCAAACTGGTCCATAGCAGTCAGAGTAGAGTGTAGTGGTCAGACTAGAGTGTGGCGGTCAGACTAGAGTGTGGCAGTCAGACTAGAGTGTAGCGGTCAGACTAGAGTGTGGCGGTCAGACTAGAGTGTGGCGGTCAGACTAGAGTGTGGCGGTCAGACTAGAGTGTAGCAGTCAGACTAGAGTAGTGGTCAGAAGTTACCTGATCATTGATGGCATTGAGGGTTGACTCTGTGTCGTCCAAATTCTTCTTGACCTCAGGTCTCTCAGGCTCACCAATCAGGGAGATGAGTTGGTCACCTGTCTGTTGGAGGTCCTCTAGGTCAGCCTGGGAGGCTATCAGGTCTTCTTTAAATGCCTGGAAATCGCAATGGTCAACAAGATGTGTTCACAGAAACATAAAATAAAACTATCACTTCAAAACAGTTGAATAGTTATTTATATAAATTATTGAGCCACAAAGTACCAATTATAATTAATTATAAAAAACTGGAGACAACTTGTCAAAACACAAGGGGTTAGAAATAATGACCCAAACAACAGTGGTGGCAATGATTCTTGACAAAACAAGCCAACGAGTAACACAATTTAATTAGTATATCACTTCACTTTCTCCACCCTTAAACTATATTAACGTGTCTGTCAAACAAAAGTAGATTCTATGCTCTTAATGCCCCTGTGACATTGTAAAAAATCTTATTGAAAGCCATCTCTTAAATTTTATATGGGATATTTAAAGTAACGTTACTCTGAAAGAATAAACACATCACCATATAAGCAGAAAATTACCGTAGATACTTGTTCTATAGCCCGTACGTTCATAAGCCAACCCAACCCTCTTTAGGAAGAGAAAAGTATTAAAAGTGTGTGACCCGCTTGTAATTCGACCCCCCAAATAATAATAGGACATCATTAACAAAATAGTACACATTTTTAAAAAAACAAAAAAGCTAAATCGGTTAATATGATTGTTTACTTTGTACTATCTATCTTTGTCTTTTGCCCTTTGTTACGCAAGAGTTACCGGTATTTTTTCTTTGGTAAACAGCAGTGAAAGCGCTTATATTAAAATTTGTTGTTGAAAACAAAATTTGTAAAACAATTTATTAAAACATTCATAAAAATAAATAAAATTATTAAATTATGTAAGTGCAGATGTTTAATATAAAATATCTAAAGCTTCTGGTAGAGCAGTTGAATTTAGTAGAATGTACCGCTAGGAAACGCTTTTGGTCGCCAGCTCTGAGGAAACCTTCCGGTGGGGGTTAAACCCTGGGTAGGTCAGTGATGATCCCACGCTTTGCGGCGATCTAAACTATAGAGACTCGTAAGCTTTGCCGTGGTGGCGCCAAAGTGATACTATGTTGATAGCGAGTCACAGTAGGAAATTCCACACCTCCTTCGGGAGGCACACTTTAGTGGGAGGCGTTTTTGACCTAGTGTCCTGGACACCCAGGCGGCCGCTTGTAGCAGCGACCGCTCCGGGGGGGCTTCTCAGTCTTTACGTCCCTTAGGGGGCCAGAGGGCTGAGGGGGTTTTCCGGGAAGCCCCATGAAGAGCGCAGGCTCGATCTGCTGATTTTCTTCCACATGTAGGATTTTCAGTAGAATGTAGAAAAGGACTTTGATGATCTATAATACTCAATATCAGCACTGATATTCAATGTACATGCAGAAATAACTTATGACCCGCTCGTAAGCTGACCTCCCAACTTTTCCCTCTAGATTTTGTCCAAATAAGGTCGGCTTTAGAATGAGTATAAACAGTAATGTGTTTTGATAATTATTTGATGTAAATATCTGTGCCCCACTGACCTCTAGTTCCTCCTGCTGTTCTCTGATGACTTCTGGCACCAAGCCAGGTTTCTCCTGGCTACTCAGGGACTCCTGCAGGTCTTTGATGTTGACAGACAAGTTGTTGAGGTCCTCCCAAAACTTCTCCGCCACCCCTAAAGTATCGTCGAGGGCTCTGCCACGATCATGGCAGTTGTTTTGGATGTCATTGTAGAGTCTGGTCAGCTCTTCAAGTTTCTGACGAACATCTGTAGAGTTCATTGCACAAAAACTTTGTCTTACATTCCAAAATTGGATTCATGCTGACACACTACAAACACATGGCACCGCAGGTGTGTTGAAATATAATTCTCTATGGTAGTAACTCAAAACACTTGTCATATTTTAAAGTAATTAATGAAGACTTGCAACTTCTTCAGAAAGAATGTGTGTGTATTCCTTAATATACAGGTATATTTGATTTTGTTCTGGGTGACACTGCAAAGATTGTCTCACTTCAGTCATGTCACATTTTGGATTTGGCTTAAATACAGATAGTGAAAGAGAGAGAGTGAGAAAGAAAGAGAGAGAAAGAGTAAAAGAGAGAGAGAGAGATAGAGAGAGAGAAAGAGTAACAGAGAGAGAGAGAGAGAGAGAGTAAAAGAGAGAGAGACAGAGGGAGAGAAAGAGTAACAGAGAGAGAGAGAGAGAGAGAGAGAGAGAGAAAGAGAAAGAGTATTCCAAACTTAAACTCAATTTGATCTGACCTCTCACAGCCGGGTCTGTGACATCACCAGCTTGTTTTAACAATTCATCAGCTGCCTCTTTAACAGACTCCAGGGCGTTGGATCTCATCTGCATGTCCTCATCTACTGTCTACAATACATTTTAGAAAACAAATTTGTAAGCACCAGTTTCAATAGTCTCATGCTGTTACAATATCAATTTCAGTGTCTAAGCCAATTTAAATATATTATGTTTATTTTAAACTGTTTCAGTTCCAAACATATATGGAGTAAGTCATGTTTTTTTTCGCTAACAGGTATAAGATCTAAGTCACATGATCACACCATCAGTTTCCTGTCTAGCTATTAACATTTACTTCAATTCTAACCCCGACCATAGTAATCTAAATGAGGTCTTCACCTTATTTTCATCAATCTGTTCTCTGATTTTATCTGGGTGTGCAGAAATGGGTTCAGCATTTTGTAAAGTTTCAGCTGTGTTTGTGAGGCTCTCCAACATGTCCTCAAGTTTATCAGTGAACTAGAAAACATCAACAGTGATAATAATGAGTTACACAGAGACCAATTTTGTTGATTGTCAAAAGAAAGCTAAGGTATAAATGCCATGAGCGTTTGATTGGTGTTATTGTAAAGTGTGCTCCAGTGAGGTGGAGAATTATTTGTATGAGATCATTTCTGACAAACCATGAAGGTGGAGATTTATTTGTATGAGGTCATTTCTGACAAACTATGAAGGTGGAGATTTGTGTGAGGTCATTTCTGACAAACCATGAATGTGGAGATTTGTGTGAGGTCATTTGTGACAAACCATGAAAGTGGAGATTTATTTGTATGAGGTCATTTCTGACAAACCATGAAGGTGGAGATTTGTATGAGGTCATTTCTGACAAACTATGAAGGTGGAGATTTGTGTGAGGTCATTTCTGACAAACCACGAATGTGGAGATTTGTGTGAGGTCATTTCTGACAAACCATGAATATGGAGATTTGTGTGAGGTCATTTGTGACAAACCATGAAAGTGGAGATTTATTTGTATCAGGTCATTTCTGACAAACCACGAAGGTGGAGATTTGTGTGAGGTCATTTCTGACAAACCATGAATGTGGAGATTTGTGTGAGGTCATTTCTGACAAACCATCAAACCATGAATGTGGAGATTTATTTGTGTGAGGTCATTTGTGACAAACCATGAAGGTGGAGATTTATTTGTGTGAGGTCATTTCTGACAAACCATGAAGGTGGAGATTTGTAAGAGGTTATCACCAACAGAAGATGACTTACGTCTGCTGACTGCTGCATGGCGGCATCAATGGAGTTGGACCTCTCTCTGACTCCATTCCGGATCCCCTCCACCCTCCTGTTGGCATCGTCAAGTTTAGTCTGCACCTCCTCAGCAGCATCGGGGCTGATAATCTGGACCAGTGCTGAGCCGGTCTTGTTGAGTCTGTCAATCACTGGCTTGTGGTCAGTGACATCTTGTTTAAGAGCCTGGACACACGGACACACACAAAATGTGTTTATTATTTTAAGATACTGTGTTTTTATAATCTGTGCATTAAGGAAAAGGAAGAAATAAAAAAACTGCTAAAAGTTATCTAAATATGTCTAAAGTTGCTAAGAAATCTATTTTAAAACAACATCTGTCTGTCATCTATTATTATACCTAGTGCAGTAGTACATTAAGCCTGTGGTTTTGTAAGGCAACCTTTGTAAGGTTTTGTAAAACATTATTAGAAAACTGACAATAGGAAGACTAATCAAATTTTGTTTGTGTTGCATTCCATTCCAACTCCATACTAGGGTATGAACAAAAGTGAATAAGACATATCAATGTTGTTTTTTAACCCACCCACGCAGTCCAAACCACAGTTTGTGATGTTCACAGCACTACTAACATTTACATACAAGATGAGGGGGAAAAAAAAGGTGGAACACGGGGTAACACTCTCCACCAAGTGCATGTGATTGTGGTTTACCTTGATAGATTCCTGTTGCTTCTTGACCTGGTTACCATCTACGGTCATCACCTCCAGGTCAGCCAGAGTGGGCTCCACTTCCGCCAGCCATGTGACCAGGTCTTCATGTGTTTCCTGGAATGATTTGGCCAGGGGCAGGGCTTGCTCCAACTCGCTCAGCCTCTCGGCTGTTGAGGAGCTCAGGGCGTCAGATATGTTTTTCAGTTCTTGGATCTTTTCTCTGATGAGGCCTTCGTCTTCAAGACTGGAGTCTCTGAGGAGCTTCTTGCCTGAAGTTATGGCATCTCTGGCTTTGATCTTTTGGTTGGCCACTTCTTCATTAAATGCCTGGAATAACAAGACAGAAATATTAGGTAAAAAAATATGGGTGAGGCTGCAATCAGGCTTAAAGATAAGTAGAAAGATGTCATACAAACAGGGTACCTAGGAGCCTCACAAGACATCACAAAACAAAGAATGTTTTGACAAAGAGCCCTGCCTCTTCAATGAACAAATAGACCCCCCAAAAAAATAATGAAACTAATAAAATGAAATTAAAATTGGCTGCAGTGAAATCCTGAGACAATTACAGCAATAGGAAGAAGAGGGTAGTACAGAGATTATATAGCAATGGAGAGAGTGGGTGTGGAAAATCATTAGCAAGTCAGTGAAAATAATACATTGACCCATGTGGTGCAAGGGTCGCATATTCTTGGATAAACCTATTCTCTAGAATGAGAAATATTAGCCATTTAATTCACTGTAATTAAGAGAACTAATAATACATGTTTCCAGAAATGGGGGATCCAATAAATATTAATGTAACTGCACAATTTTACCTTGGTCTCAGCGAGCTGTTTCTGTAACTCTTTTGGATTGGATGGGATGGATGGCATGTTCTGGAGGGTTTCTTCCCCTTTGTCAAACCATTCAAGGAGGTCCTCTAGTTCATAGAGACACTGAAGATAAAAACAACACATGAACACCAAGTCAACCCATATGACCTTACATTCAATACTCAAGTAATTAATCACATCTTTAAAATTTTAACTTAATGTCACATTTTTCAGTTAGGTTAATTTAAGAAAAAAAAATTTCATCTTATATTGGTCCAAATATAATAATCTGACATAAGGAAAAATATAAGTAGATCCTGGGCCGGTCTTAGCAATTAGGGGCTCTAAGCGGCTTAGTATGTGAAACAGATTGTGCAGGCCCAGTTTGGGTAGGGATAAGAAATTAATAAGGATACTAAGTGAAAATTAAGATAGGTGGGCTATTGAAAGCGCAGGACCCACTGCGGCCGCATAGGTTGAAGACTGGCCTGACTAGATCTTAAAAAAAAAAAACATTGAGTAAAGATTTATGTCCTTGTACCTCAAGGGACTTCTCATGGGACTTCTTGAGCTTCTCAGCCTTCTTCTCTATCTGTTGTTTGAGTGCCTCGTATCTCTTGTTGTCCTTGTTGATGACTTCCTCCACATGGAGTCCAGCATCTCCCGGGGCCACTTCTGCCAGCTCAACACCTTCATTGTTCAGGACTTCAAGGTAAGGCTGGATGGCCTCCAGTTGGTCTAGCAGGCCCTGTTTGGTAAGATTATGGCAATGATTATAAATATAGGGCTGGATGGCCTCCAGTTGGTCTAGCAGGCCCTGTTTGGTAAGATTATAGCAATGATTATAAAGATAGGGCTGGATGGCCTCCAGCTGGACTATCAGGCCTTGTTTGGTAAGATTATGGCAATGATTATAAAGATAGGGCTGGATGGCCACCAGCTGGACTATCAGGCCTTGTTTGGTAAGATCATGGCAATGATTATAAAGATAGGGCTGAATGGCCACTAGCTGGTCCAGCAGGCCCTGTTTGGTTAGATCATGGCAATGATTTAAATTAAAATCAACTTCATAGAACAAAGCTGAGTTCTTTGAAACGCTCATCTTATACATTACAGATGCTATTTCTATACAGAAGATAATTGCGTCATATCTTTTTAGGAATGTTTTATTTAAATGTTGTATTTGAATGTTGTTAGTGTGTTGATTTACCTGGTTTCTTATAACCAACCCATTCCACTTCCAAATGCTGGATGGGAAGAAGGAGGATTGGTAAGTTTTTCTCTCCTTAAGTCTATGGATTTTTGTTGTGTCTTATGTCCTAGTTAGAATGTATGTACTGCCTTATTTATATTTATACTGTGACTTTTTTATCGATCATCTTGTGTTCCTAGGTTTAATGATTTAACTAATGGAACTTATTTTTTCAATTGTGAATAATTGCAAGCAATGGATCTTGTAACTCTTTTTTACATTTATCTAGCTTAGTTACAGAAAAATGGTAATGCATGACTCATTTTTAAATGACATCTGTCATTACATTATTATTTAATAATCAATTTAAATTCTTGTGAAAAAAAGTGCCAAAATTAGAATTGGCCTGACAGTCTAACCCATACATCAGGCTAACCCATACGACAGGCTAACCCATACCATGTTTACTTCTTTTCCATTTACTAATTTATAAGCCTGATTGCAGTCTCACCCCAATTTTGTTGAGATCATTATAAAGTTAAAGCTAATAAAATGATGATAAGTAATGCTATTATGAGTGAGAGAGAGACACACCAGGTAAGATCTAACTGACCAAGAGTGGGCCTGGCTTACCTGAACTTCCTCTTCAGCATCAACTCCAGTTTCTTTGCCTCTGAGCTCAGGCTCCACCTTGGCCACCCACTGGATGAACTTCTCATGAGCCTCCTGGAAGTGCTGGGCTAGAGGGAGAGCTTCTTCCATCTGTTCCAGCGAGTCGTCCACTTTGTTCTTCAGGTCACTCAACTGTTTCTGTATCTCATCAATCTTCATCTGGACTATTACAACGTCTTCTCCTGAAACAGTCGGTCAAAAGGCCTCAAGCTATTACTCATAATACACTGAAGTGCAGCAGAAAACAAAATTATTGGATGGGATCATAGTTTGAATAACAACACTTATCAAAAAGTGAGTTCACAAACAAAGACTTGACTCACCTTTACAGAAATCTTGCAGCTGTTTCCCTAGAGTGGCTAGTTCTTTTGCAGGACTTTCATGCTTGGCTATTTCTCCTTGCAAATTCTGAAACAAAAACAAAATACTTAAATCATGATTCATAAAGGTACCAGCCATTTGCATGTCATTAGTTTTTCTCTTAGTGAAAATACGAGTTCATGCTTTTATTTAGTGGCTGAACAAGTTTTGAATTCCAATTATTGAGAAAATTAGATAACATGCAAATATTGTCAAGTCTTTCCTATCCTACCGCTTAACTCATCTCCGAGTGAGAGGGTGCTCAAGATGTTTGATCCCAGATATGTAAAACTGTCAACAATATCCAGGTTGCAGTTGCCAACAGTAGAGGGACAGATGCCTTACACTGTCAAGTCTAGAGAACTATTTTATATCTAAAAGCTGAATCTGATCACTGTCAGATTATACTCTGTTGTTGCTGTTACAACATATCCATACATTTCCAAACATAATTTCGAAGACAACCCAAGTTACCTTGAGATCTTGAATTAATCGCTCTATCCCGCCAGCGTCAGGTGACCTGGGCTCAAGGGAGGCAAACTTCTTATTGCTGACATCCAACCAAACGGCCAGAGGTTCATGGATGTCTTGAAACTGTTTGGACAGGCTGGACATTTCCTCGATGATCTTCATCCTCTCTGTTGCATTGCTGGTCATGGCTGACCAACGTTTGTCCAGAGACTTCAGTTCACCCTCCAGCTTCTTGCGCTCTGGCCCATCTAAACCAGACATAATCTGTTTGCCTGAGTCTTGAACTGAGGCTACACTTGGTGCCCTGTCTTCTATCATTTTCTGTAGTAGCTGTTAGGAAATATATCATGTTGGGATGTAGTGCTTGCAAGTACAACTGGCAATGAAAGGCATATTTAGATAGTGACTTAGGCCTACCACTGAAGCATGAAATAAAGGACTACAAAATGAACATGCATAAGCAATGTTTAAGATGTTGTACCTTTTGTTCTTGCAGCTGAGCCTTCACAACTCTGAACTCAGGAGAAGCTGGTTTCTGATTGGCTATTGTCTCTTCAGTCTCGGATAGCCAGGTAAGCAATGATGCCAGGGCTTCCTTGAATTTGCCTGATTGGAGCAATGCTTTGTCCAGATTTCTCTCCCTTTCTGACACCTTTTAAAATGATCAAACGTGAAAAAATTCTAGTGAGCATAAAGAAAAAACAAAAACAACTGATGCCCTCAAAAATTCACTTTATAACATGTAATAAAATGTAAGAATAAGTTTACATGGTATTGCTTATAACAAAAATAAATAGAATTTATACTATTTATGTGTACAGATAATTCCATATTTAATTGCCATGGAAGAGAATGCTAAGTACAAAATTTTTTGTAAAGATATGGTAAATATTTAACAGTGTCATAAAGCATTGCTTCTTACCTTCTCACTCAGTTCAGACCATCTTCCCTGTAGACTCTCCAAGTCAGCATCTAGTGCACCTGTATTGACACCTGATGGCAGAGACTGGATCAACCCCTGAATTTCAGCATTCAGAGTATCCAGCTCTTTTTGAAGAGGATCCACTTTACTCTTGTGGAAATTCTGTTGAGAAAGGCGGACCATGAGGTTTATATTTGAAAAACTGGGTGGGAAAGTGACAGACATTTTCCATGTAACATTTGTGTGTTACAATCATTCTCTAAAAACAGAATAAAATACAACTGCAGTTTACTGGCAGAACTTAAAAAGAAAAGGAGTAGAATCTGGGTCTGATGTAATTGTGATCAGCCAATCAAGACTTGGAAGATACCTCAAATTTTGCTTTAACCTTCTTGAATGAAGGAATTCTGTTAATGAAGATTCCTCTCATTTAAACTAAAACAAAAAAATCACAGCATGAACAGGTCATGACTTGGTTCCTGGTTTATTGGCCTCAAAGATGACCAAAGTTCATTGCCTTTGTCCAACAGCCATGTGCATACAATTTTTCACATTAAGACCATTTGTAATTTAAATAAAATACAAAAAACACAAACAAATTTCAATAAATGAGCTCTTCATTCCTTGGAGAATTTGATCTTTGATCTGGTAGCCATGACTACCCATCTTTAATTCTGCCTGGTGGTCTTTGATCTGGTTGCCATGACTACCCACCTTTAATTCTGCTAACTGGTCTTTGACCTGGTTGCTATGACTACCTACCTTGAATTCAGCTTGCTGGTGTTTGACCTGGTTGCCATGACTACCCAGCTTTAATTCAGCTTGTTGGTCTTTGACATGGTTGCCATTACTACCCACCTTTAACTCTGCTTGCTGGTCTTTGATCTGGTTGGCATCACTGCCCACAGGTTTCATAGAGTCAATGGTCGAGACCGCACTGTCCACCTTCTTACGCAGGGCTTTAAGAGTTTCATTGACTCCCTTGACTTTGTCCAGGTTGCTCTCAATCTCTGACTGTCGCTGGTCAGCCTTGTCTCTGAGACGATCCCTTTGGCCCAGAACAGCTTCCACCTGTGACAATCAAGTTAAGCAGGCTTATTGCATATATATCCTCTTGGTTTAACATTGTGTTCAGGCCCTCTCTCTGCTATGTGTTTAAAACTAAAAAAAAATTAGTGACAAGAGGAATGTTTTTTTAACATAAAATGATATCTTAACTCTCAAATTTTTAAAACAGAGTAGCTTGTTTTTTCTAAGCTTGATGACAGTCACTTGTATAATGTTTATTAATAAAACAACTCATTAAAATAATTATTATTTTCCTTATCAATTTATGGCAGTCATCTAAAGCATGGCAACAATAACAAATTATATGAAATAGGAAATAAAAATCACCCAAATTCTTGGTCTTGTCTCTAACAATAGTTTTTTTCCTACAGAACCTTATCCCAATAAGGCTAGCAGTTAACACTGGCTCATAGACGAGAAGGACATTCCCAGTTATACAACATACAGAATAGGACTGCATAAAGCTTTTTTATTAAAAAAAAACAAATTACACAGACTATTTGTGTAAGGAAACAATAAATTAAAGCTTTATTATCAACTAATACAAATAATGGTAGACGTTTCGGCTCATGCCTTCATCAGTACAAAAACAATTACATGTACTTACATATATATTAAAATTAAAACATATTAAAGTCTATGTGATAAAATGAAAAGAAATGAAAGACAAAAATAAACACGGACATAGAATATNTTTTTTTTTTTTTTTTCCAGTTATACAACTACACGTTACCTGGTTGTTGAGCTGGTCGGGGTCAGACACAAAGCCAGCAAGTTGTAGGTCTCTGGCCTCCTCCTTCAAGTCAGCAATGGGCTCAGTTTTGTTGGACAAGTTGCTCTGGAACTTCTGCTCAAATGAAAAAATAATGACACATTACTTCTATACTTATCCACATTTTAACAAGAGGAGACAAGTGTCGCTTAGCACAAGTAAAATAGTCACAAACCTTCATTTCTGCCAACTGCCCATCTAACTCATCTTCATCTCTAGAGACAGGTGCAAACTTTGACAGTTCATTATCAAGATCAGACAGCTCTGCTGCAACCTTTTTCATTTTATCCTGGGGAAAATTCAATCATTAAATTTTTTCAGATCCGTCAACATAGACTACAAAAAAGTATGAAAGTTTTAAAATCCTTGAAATTTTCTGTTGAAGCACATCTTAATTTTTTTTAGAGCTGCTTCGTATATAGCAATATTGGCATGTTAGCCATTCATATCACTTCAGCCACCGGATTGCTAGAATTCTTACCTGGAATTGGCCCACTATCGCAGATCCTGTCTCAATATTAGACAGTAATTCTCCTATTTCATTTTCCAGCTGTGAATGTCTTTCTTTGAGAGCTCTGAGGGCATCTTGAAGGTTACTTGGGTCAACACCATCATCTTGGTCCAGGCCATCAACCAGTCCATCCACATAGTCCAGGTTGGACTGCAGGCTGGTGATGTCCTCTTGAAGGGCCTGTTTACACATTCAAGCAATCTTAACAACTTGGCTCATAAAATATGGTGATTCATAAAATATCATGGGATTTATAAGTCAAGTCATAAATTTGGCTCCCTTGAAATCCCTGTTAGTGTCTTGTTCAGATACTGTATGGTGCTTGGAGTAATTAATGCCTTTTGTTTATGTGAGTGTACTTGTAAACATTTGTTCATTTCTTATGATCAGATGAATGCTTCTGACTCAGCCACAGAGGTATGGGGCTAAGATGGACTGCAAGGCGAATTTTCAAGAAGGTATGTGATTACAGTCAACGAGAAGACTTGCAAATGATTTTGGAGAAAGGTCTACTAGGATAGTTGAGATGAAGTCATATAATATTACAGACAGTGAAACTCAGGACATGGCCTCTGTGACATCATAAATGGTCATGTGTGAAATAGAAGTCAATGGCGTCCTATAATTTTTTTTTGATTGTCAAAGTGTTTTGTGGCACAGAAGGATCATTCCCTAGTTAATGGTTTATAACACAGTGAGATCTATTTTTTAAAGTTATCTTGTATCTTCATATATAAAACAAATTGATATGGTTAAGGCCCTCTCTTAAATATAAATTTAATTTACTTGGATCTAATGATGTGCAATACCTTAATTTTGTCAATATGTTTAGGGTCCCGGGCTGCAGTGCCCATGTCCATGTGAGCGGCCAGTTTGTCCTCCCATCTAGTCAAGCTGTGCCGAGTGTCAGACATGTTGTCTTCAATCTCTGCCAAGCGACCTTGAAGATCTTCCAGGTTTTGGGATTTTTCACTCAAACCTGAGAAACAATTCATTACCAGGAAATAATGAAAACCCCAACAAACTTGAAAATGTCTACAGAGTCACTTCAAATTACTGTTTGAATGGCTTCTAATTTCATCGCTTTTAAAAACAACAAAAAGAAATCTGGAGAAGCTATGTTCTCTTCACAAGCCTCATTAAGTTTTCCTTGGTATCCCAACCCAAGGTAACAAGTATATGACATCCACTGACCTGCACTGATGGCCTCCCATCTTTTGTTCACTTCATTTCTCTGTCCCTTCAGGTCACCCTGAGGATCCTCAATTGTTTCCAACAGGGCATCTGCCTCTCTGTTGAAGTTGTCGTAATCGTGGGACTTCTTCAAGAACTCATTCTGTAGAGCCTGCAAACGATCAGGATTGTCATTATAATTGTGTCCATATTGGAGGAATATATTAAATTGTTTATAACATATCTACAATCAATAGAATAACTATAAGTAAAATATTTCTTACAACATCAACAACATACTTAAATACAAATATTTTCAGGAATATATTTTTCAACTATTTTTGAGAATTTAGAAGATTGATATAGGCCATTTTCTTAATCGGGAAAATCAAAATTCTGTTGAACATAAATAGGCTGAATGATGAATAGAATGTAGCAGTTACCTGCAATTCTTTCATCTTGGCGACTACGCTGGCTTTCTCATAACTCTCTGGTGCCATCTTCTTGAGTTTTTCCTCAGCTGTTCCCAGCCACCAGGACAATTTCTCCAAGCTTTGTTGGAAGGCTTGGGCATGAATAGCTGCAGCACTAATCTTCTCATCTCTGTCATGGACCACTTCCTTGAGCTCTCCAAGTTCAGATTCCAGTTTGGCAAGTGTGTCTTTGATGGCAATGGTTTCTGTCGTAGGGGACGCCTCGTGGATGAACTTCTGACCTTTGTCCAGGAGACTGCGGATTTCTTGCTCTTTCAGATTTAGTTCTTGCTTGATAGTCTTTAATGAAAATTGGAATCATTTTTAAAAATCTAAATGTTCAAAAAAATTTCTTTCAAATAATATAAACTTCATGTGGACATTTATAATTTATATAAACATATAATTTGCTTTAAGCTAATGTGGAAAAATTTTGTCATAAAAAAATATGTTTGACACATAATACAATGAATAAAGACAAGAAACAGCATCATCTAGTCACTCCAATATACACCAAAATTAGTTGAATATCCATAGCTTTGTTATTCCTAAGTAGAATAACAATGACCTTGTTTTCCATGGCTTGTTTCTGTATTAGGTCAGGGTCACTAGTGAGGCCTGGTGAGTCCATGACAATACCAGAGGTGGTTTGAATCCATTGCAACATCTGTTGGCAGTTGGCCTTGAACTCTTCACCTTGCTTAGAGGCTTCATCAATGGCATCAGCTCTGGCTTCTGCATCGAGATACAATAAAAATGGCTTGGTATGAGAAACAATACAACTACTCTAGTGAGATACAACAAATGGCTCGGTATGAGAAACAATACAACTACTCTAAGCTAAGTATGATAGTGAACACTTCACCTACACTCCTGCTCTAGACATTCATTTAGGAATAAAAAGTCATCCTGATGTTCTATAATTGTTCTTTTCAATGTTCTATAATTGTTCTTTTCCAGGATATTTCAATGATAAACATATATTAATTTTTAAACAGGCTATGAACTAATACAAATGTTTAGTGTTGGCTGAGTTTAAGAGCTTTTAAAGTTGTTTTGAATTTACTGAGAAATGCACTGTTTGGATACCTCAGTCCCCAATGAGCAAAGGTGAATGTCAGTGAGACATTTTGCCCAACCAAAATTTAATGACAGGTCATAAAATTAACGATAAATGTCAAAAATCTGTCAGATTGTGACAGATCCCCTGACCTAGTTTCTTCATAGTGTCATTGATGTCTTTGTCCAGAGCTGTCATCTTGGTTCTCAAGTCTGATTTTGTGGCTGGGTCCTTGGCACTGTCACACAGCTGCTTGCACAAGTCTTTGGCTTTGCTAATCTGAGGCAGCTTATTTCTCATTTCTTCTTCAAGATCCTGATCAAGGAAAAAACAACACAAATCATGAAAGGACACGGACACTTATAAATGTAAATTCCTTTGAATTAAAGAAATCCTAATATGTTCAGCTCTATTGTGTTGCTCTCACACTATGCTCAGTTCACGCACATGAGATGCATTCTGTCATGGGCTATTCTATAATTCTATAACGAACCTGAAGTTCTTGCTTTTGAACTTTCTGTTTGTCAGGCTGGGAGCTGACCCTGGGAAGGGCGTCCAGTCGGTCACTGAATTCACCAAGCCAGTTGGCCAGGTCTCTTGTGACAGTTGAGAATTCTCCACTGAGTCCCTGGATTGAGTCTATGCTCTTCTCTCTCTCTTGCAAACGTGCTGTAGAAATGAGACAGTGTGGTAATTGTCATTCATTATGAGTTACTTGGATGGCCAGCCAATGTTCTACAGGCTGATATGTTAATTAACTGCAACCGATGATAACAACGTCCTCACCATGAAGATGTTGGACATATCTCTGGACTCAGAGACAAATATGAGAGGAATCAAATCAACTATAGTAATAGATAATACATTGCCCAATACCAAGTTAGTCTCAATAAATATGAGTTAGTCATTATATTGGTGTTCTACACAGTCTGATTCATTTTTAGGCCAGATAGCCTAGGTAATCTATTACCTTACTAACTTAGCCTAGGTAATCTATTACCTTACTAACTTAGCCTAGGTAATCTATTACCTTACTAACTTAGCCTAGGTAATCTATTACATTACCCACTTAGCCTAGGTAATCTATTACCCTACCCACTTAGCCTAGGTAATCTATTACCTTACTAACTTAGCCTAGGTAATCTATTACATTACCCACTTAGCCTAGGTAACTTCTTCCTAACCAATAAACCCAATACTGTACAAATAATCAAAATAAAGTGGATCAAAAGAAAACCTCTCATATTATCACAAACAAAAGTGTACAAAGATTGTTCATTGAGCGATTTTTTAAAAGATTTATTTCTTGAGAACCATCTTTCAGGGCTTCTCACAGTAAAAATAAAATCTGCCAAATGACTAAATGACAGCTTGATTTGATATGTAAGACATGGAACCAAAAGAAACACATTAAAATCACCTTGCAGTTTCTTCCATGACTTGCTGACGGCATCAATACGTTTTGAGACGGCTGAGCCATCAGCTGAGTTGGTGTCACACCAGTCCATGATGGAGTGACCAGAGTTGACAAACTGTTCATAGATGGGTTCCTGTGTGGCAAACTCTTCCTTCAAAACCTGAAACACAGTTAAACACTGCACAAACAAATCTCCATGCATTTTATAGTATGTGTATAATGATTTTTAAATGGATTTAGGTCATGGGTTCATATCACCGACAGAATTACAATGTCAAGTTGTTAGGCTTTGAAACTGAGAGGTCACTGACCTTGACCTGTTCCATTTGACTTTTCAGAAGTGAAGGCTCCATGGCCACAGGGCCAAGCACATCCAGAAGTTTCTCCTTCTGCCCAAACCATCTGGTCAGCTGGTCTTCATGTTCTCGGAAATCCCTTAAGTCCGTGACGGCATCTTCCAGACTTTTACGTCTCTCCTCAGACATGGCCCTTAGTCCATGCCATTTGTCATCTGAATGAAATAAACAACAACATGTATTCCATGAACTGTTAGCAGGAAACAAAAAGCAGAGTCTCAGATATCCTTCAGTGCACACAAGCCATTTGCTTAAATTAAGACTTGGACAGAAGCAAAGTCCTTAACAATAATTTCACCCATTAGTGAATGACGAAATAATAATTATTAATAATCGTGGAGCCAGAATAAATTTATGGCATTTGACACGCCATTTCTTTCTAGTTTTGAGGACATAGTTTTAATCAATATCTTAAGTAAGAAGAAGAATTATGACTCTATGGCAGGGGTGGGCAACCTAACGGCCTGCGGGCCGCATGATGCTCACCAGAGTATATTATGTGACCCGTAAGAATGTTCATGTTGCGATCTTATGTTGTACATTTTCTTTGATTATAATTTTTGCTGTATTTAAAAAATTATATTCAGAGTAATTGATTTGAATCTAGGATTATTAAATTTGTTTTATGGCCCCAGAATCAAAAAGTGATAATTTGTCATTAATTGTTAACATCACTATTTGAAATTGCATTTCAGCTCAACCGGTTTTTTTACGATTTACATATTGGCAGTTTTGTACAAGTTGTAATTTAAGTGAATAGACATTCATTTAACCATGAGAGCTGCAAAAATAAAATAAAATATAAAATAAAAGAGATGGATAGCTAAAAATATTGCTTCATAAACTTTAGAAGCAAAGCAGTCTGCTTGCTGTGCCTCGAGTATGTGAGCGTCTTTAATTAACTCTTAAAGTCGCAAAGCGTCGTAATGCGTCTCTTCCCGCTATCCCTAAAGCGTCGTAATGCGTCCCTAGATACAAATCTCGTTAGAAATGAGATCTCGGAAAGTAAAAACTCTTCAATGCTTGAAAACCGATGTATTTGACTTCCGGCAATGGCGGCCTTTGCCGGCACTAGTGTTAACGCTCGATTCGCAATGTTTTTTGGTAGTTTTAACGTTTTTTCTTTCGAAGATACGTTTTCGTTATACTTCATTACTAAAATAATAGTTCTAAACTACAGGTAAATATTGTTTCAAACTCAGTACGGTCTTTTGGATGCGTAAAATAACAATTCTTAGCCTTAAAAATGAAGTCAGTATGACAATAATATTATAAATGGATTTTACGCAAATTTTTTAATTTCATAACCGGTTGATCGTAATACGGGAAATCCTTACGGGACTGAGGCGGAAGTTTTCCAAAAACCTTATGGGGCTTTAAGAGTTAAGGAGCACAACTTAAAAAGACAAAAAACATTTGGATTTCAGGCACAATTTAAAGAGCTAAGAGAGAAAAGGGAATCGCCAGGAGTTTGTTAAAAATTTTAAAAAGCAGCAAACTGTTTTCACCAAACACTCTTCAATTCAAGATGCTGCGACCGAAGCCAACTTGGTGTTGTGCCATAAGATGGTAAATGGGAACAAGTATTTCTCTGACAGCGAGTTCATCATAAGTGACAATTTGATGCACCAACTTCGAGATGCAAACAAAGACTTTTTGTGGTACGATGTGACATTTGTACAGGACAGAGCAGAATAGTTGGTATTTATAAGGGGAATAAACATTCGTTTAGAGCTTACCAAAGAATACTTAGTGTTGAGCCACTCAAAGACACAACTACAGGCTAGAATTTATTCAATACTGTTGAGAACTGTGTATAAAGAACTGGGTTAGTGTGAAACAAGATAGCAAGTGTAATTACTGATGGAGTGCGTGCTTTGACTACAAAAAACATAAGTCTTGTAGGGCATGAAAATAAACAAGTAAAAGAACAGATAGATGTTGACTGACTGCAGTTTGAATGCAGTCAAGCGAATACAACCAGTAAACTGGTTCCACAGTTCAAGAACATTATCCAAAGTTGTGAACAGTTACATACTTCTCATTAATTATAATTGTACTCTATGGTCAGCTTATCTATAAATTACATTCCTACTTCTTCAAAGTAATTATGACAGGTGACAATAAACTTTTGTTGAAATTATAAATGAATAGTAAAATTGTATAATAAAATTAGAAACTGTTTCAGTTTGTATTTTAAAATTTAATGTAGATGTGTAATAGAGTGTGAATGTAAAATAAAATGACAATTACATGGTTATTATCATTAATTTATATTTAGACATTGTCAATTGTAATTAAAGTAGACAAAATATATATGCGGCTCGCCTAAAACAATAAAGTTTTCAATCTAGCCCTACATAGAAAAAGTTTGCCAACCCCTGCCTCTATGGAGATAATCAAGGTCTCAAAAATTGCTGTTAAAATAAGGGTTTAACATATCATTACTACAACACCAGCTAAATTTTGATACTTATGACCAAGCCTTTATTTTTATACAATTATATCAAGCAAGTACATGTCTAGACCTACCCAAATCTCCAAGCTGTGCCTGTAAGGTGTCTAGCCCAGCCACACCAGGCCTGGACTTCAACAACTCTTGGGCTTTTTTACGGATGTCCTCAACGAGGCCTTCTTTACCTAGCAGCTCACGATGAAATTCCTGAATTCAAACAAAATCTCAGTTATGATAATGCTTTATGAGTCTACAAGTGTATAAGTATAAAAACTGACTTACAGATGAAAACAAAATTAAAGCTTTAAATTAGGGCTGGTAACGATTAATTTGAGTTTAACCATTAACTTTTGAAAAATTAACTTCATGAATTAATCGTTAATTCTAATTTAAGCCAAACATCTCAAGGGAAGTAACAAAAACAGGTAATTTATGTTTTATTGAGCTATTTCCCGTCTCATGGGCATGAAAAATTTATATTTTGAATTTTTAAAATTGGTATGGACTGTTGTACTATGTTCCTAAGCGATCTCGGCTATTATATTGTTTATTAATTACTTGTTTAATAAATTGAAAAAATAAATTTAATCGAATTTTTATGGATTAAATTTAATTTATTTGATATTTAATCGATAAAATTTTTAATGATTAATCGCAATATTAATCTTTAATTTCCCCAGCCCTACTTTAAATAATACAAAAACATAAAGGGAACATTGTCTTTGCGTTAGGTTAAAAGTTTTTATGATTGATAATTATAATAAATTTATTACAAGAGAAGTAAACATTAACATAATTTAATAAAATGACTTTTATATCGGTTTGAAGGGAAAA
This sequence comes from Radix auricularia, assembly GCA_002072015.1. NCBI lineage: Eukaryota > Metazoa > Mollusca > Gastropoda > Lymnaeidae > Radix > Radix auricularia. Next base: position 216,399 of record MUZC01000979.1, on the reverse strand, counting down.
TTTTCTTTGTTAAGCATGGGGAAAGCCCACAAACCTCATGCTCCTTGAGTTTCTTTTTGGCTGCTTTCTCACTGGCAGGAATGCCCCCAGTACCAGACTCACTCATCTGGCTGTCTTTGTCATCAAGCCAGGTCAGCACATCTTGCATGTCCTGGAGGAATGTCTTGATTGAGCCCAGAACATTCTGTAATTCTTGCTGGCGTTCCATCAATCTCTCTCCTATAATCTCATAGCGCTGATTGATATCCAGGAGCTGTTGTTGGGTTTCTGATAAGTCTGGGAGGTATGAAGGTTAGATGAAGAAAAATCTTATGGATGCTGGTAGATAATGATAAATCTGGTGGAGTATGATAAGATAATGAAAAAATTTGTGGATGTTGGTATGATTATGATAAATCTGGTGGATTATGTTAAGATCATGATGAATCTAGTGGATTATGTTAAGATAATGATGAGTCTAATGGATTATGGTAATAAAATGCTGATAGGATGGTGTTGTTGCTGGGATTTCACTTTATTATATTTCAATTCTTCTAGACCTTCTACTTGTAAGCGAATCATTACCTTGATGAGCACTTATTAAGTGAAATCATAAATATATTTCAATAGTCAAGTCTATGACTCACTGTTACGTGTGTATTAAGGTTACTACTGTAAATTAAGTATACAGAATTAATTATTTGAATTTTCTTATATATTTTCAATTGTTTAAAACGTAACCTTTCCTTTATTTTAAGTAGTAAATAAAATATTTGTATTATGTTAGTAGGGTAAATAACTACAATCACTGAGATCTAAATGAAGTTGGTAAATAATAAAAGCAAATAAATAATATATGTTAGATGAAATTAATTTGCCTATGTAAAAAAAAACAATATAAATATATATTTTGTAGCATTTTTTTGTTTATGTATGCATCATAGGTAATGTGCAATAAAATAATACAATTAGTATGAAGGTTTATATTAAAAGTTATTGCAAAATAAAAGTGAATTTTGACTGTTTAAAAATTTCAGCTAGTTTGAGGCTAAAAGTCTGTCTGCAGAATGAAATTAATTGCTGGCAGGTTTTATGAAAGAGCCCAATAACAAACATTCTGTAATAGTGTCACAGAGGTACATAAAACCCGGGAATGAAATACACAGTAAGAATACTTGAAACACCAAGTGAGAAAGACTAGTATTAACAAAAAAATTTGATGTTATATAATACAGATAAATGTGGTGCTTAGTAACCTATTTCAAACCCTTTATATACGCGAACAGACAGATAGGTAATCAAGATATAATTCAAGAATGCATAATGACAATGTTTTTTTTTTTTTTTAATACTTTTATCTTTTAATTTTAATAAATTAACATTAATTTTGTTAATGTATGATTTGTTGGAAAAATAGCGTTTTTACATTGGGGAGGGGGGATAAAAAGTAATAGAAATATTTTAATAAAGGGAAAAAAATACTTCAGATAGCAACAAGAAAACAAAAAGGTCACTTGCCTTTGTTATATGGATTAAATAAGTTAAACTTTTCATCTTCAATAAAAAAAAGGGGGGGGGGGGAATATTGAGATTATGCAATCTTTTTTTTTTTTTGAAATAGAAGTCAAGGCCCTTGAAATAAAATAGCAGAATGAAAACATTGATAGGCATGCAGTCAGTCTTACCATCCAACAAAATGTTCTCTGATGAGCTCTTTCTGCTGCTAACACCACTGGACTCACTCGACATGGAAGTTTTCAGAGCAGAAGGGGACAAGGGGAATGTAGGGGAGGGAGTGCGCAGGCGGGGAGACATCAGTCCTGGGATTCGACGGGTGCCTAGAAAGTGCAAACATACAAGAAGGGGAAGGCGGAACTAAGAGAGTAAGAAAACTAAAAATGAAACGAGAGAGATTCATGGCTAAACTAAGATTTTGGTCTGCAACACCTTGGTACAGCCAAGGGAACAATTCAGTCTGATCATGAAAAAAAATCAACTTTGAAGCTGAAGTTATCAAAGAAAATTATCTATATTTTAAAAAAAGGGCTTTTAAATTATACAAAAACATAATAAGTTAATGTTTTTCATTTTCACTTTTAAGTTGAGAAATCTTCAATTTTAAAAGAGGTGAAAGCGTTTATTACTAAATCTAAATCATGACAATAAAGCAATCACAATAATATGCCATAAAAGATACTAAATTCTCAGTATTTAATTTTTTTTTATTAGCCAACTCTTAAAAAAAGCATCTTTTTAGATTCTTGTTATTATATCTAATGTAATCTAAATAAAATTGTTATTAAATGTTATAGGTTTAACTTCATACTGTGAGTTTAAATTTAAAAAAAGGTTAAGAGCTTTAGAAAATATTACTTTAGAAAGTAAATAATCAGTTAAATGTAAAAGAAAACGGATTAAGGTAATATATTAGACTTTTCATAAGTATTAAAATGTGGAAGACATTAATTTATTATATATTTATTTTTTTAATGAAAGAAAAAAAGAAAACCATGAAACTAACAAATTAAAGGAATATTAGAAATATTAAAATAAAAACCACAAAAGACTTACGACCCAGCCGTCTGATGGGGCTCAGTGGACGATCTCCTGAGCTGGTCATAGCATCAAAAGAATTGCCGAGATCATTGATTTCATCCACTTTAGGTCCCTGCTCTTCATATTCCTCCAGCATAGGCTGAAAATTTGACATTGACATTAGGAAACAATGGCACACGGTTAAAAAAATGATCGTATTTATAGGTCTCCTTAACTCATTTTCATGAGGTCAGTTAACCAGAGTAAATCTGACAAGACAATAAAGTAATACACAAAAGGTTGTGTTCAAAAATTAAATTATACATTTACCAAATAAATCAACTAATTGAAATACTTAAAATTAGCTATTGTTAATTTATTTGATATCTTTCTAATACTTACTTGCAGTTCAGCTATCTGCTTCTCTACTATATCCACCTCAATGGCAGCAGGCTCAAATTCATCCAATCTGGCCTCCATCTGGGCAAGCCACAGCAGCATCAAAGTCTTGGCAGATTCAAATTCATTCCCTTGTTTCTCTCTCTCAGCGATGTCAGCCTGCTTCTCCCCGAGGGCTGTGTCCAGCTCCACCAAGATTCTCTGGAGACCGGCCACGGCAGCATTTATTGACGCTGGGCTTCCTGTCCTGGAATCCTCTTTAAGTTCTTTGGCCACAGCTGTCAGCTCTGCAATCTCCTTCTCTTTTCTTTGTTTCTCCGTGGCTATGACCTCCAGGTGTTGGGCAGCCTCATCAACAGACAAGGAGTTGAGGTCGCTGGAGTGCAGGTCATCAATCTTAGACTGCAGCCAAGAGTGGGTGGCGTACAGCTTGTCGTGGAATTGATTGAGTTTACCACTGATGTCCTTGAGGGCCTCGGCTCTCTGCTCACTTGACCCACTGACATTCCTGAACCTCTCCTCAATGTCTGCCAGCTGCTGCTCTAGGGCCCTGGCCATGTGAAGGTCACCAGACTTTATTAGGTCCTTGGTTGCTTGTCTCACTGATTCTACAATATTTCCATGACTGAAAAAAGAATTTAAAATTTTATTTTTGGTCAATTTGACTTTCATAATCGCTGACACAACCAAGTGACTATTTACATTTCTAATATGAGAACTACTTATTAGCCTGACAATTCCTGAAATGACTGATTTCTGAAAATTAAATCAAAAAGGGATTTGTTTGTGATTTGATTCTTGCCTTTTAAAAATCTAGTCATATCAAACAATAAGATAAATGAATAAATTTGTAGAAATAAATGCCCTTTTCCCCCATTGCTTGTCCTGCAATATAAAGTCTATAAAAAAAAAGTTATATATTTGCTTCAGCACATACTTTTCAATGTCTGCAGCAACAAACTTGAACTGCTGCTGCTGTTCAGCAATTAGAGGCAGCTCAAGACTGATCAACTGCTGAGTGGCCAGAGCTGTCTGGGCAGTGTCCAGCCATGACTGAAGCTCTGTGATGGCTCCCTGGACGTCCTGGGACTGGGTGATGGTGGCTTGCAGTAGTTTGGCCTGGGCACTCACAGCCTCATTGACATCAGCATATCTCTTGTCGATTTCTTTGACATCTTTCTCAAGTTTCTGAACCTGAGGACATTAAAAGTCAATACAAGCTAATGATGCATTGTTGGATATTTAAACATTTCCTGTTAGATTGTATGAAAATAATAAGTTATATTTATGTCAGTTTTATCTAATTTAATATATCCTGACAATCCAAGAGCACATTTTTTTTTACATTGTATAAAATGCCTTATTTTGCTTTTTAAAAAGTGTAAAAATGCCTGTATTTGATACAATACAAAAATTTCTAAACTTTCATTTCTTTTGGTGTATATATATTTTGTATCCACATATATCTTACCTGGTTCCTGTCAGCAGCTAGGCCACTCAAACTATT
>MUZC01000979.1:127924-211847 GCA_002072015.1 Radix auricularia | reverse complement strand
TATCTTACCTGGTTCCTGTCAGCAGCTAGGCCACTCAAGCTATTGGTATCCACATGTATCTTACCTGGTTCCTATCAGCAGCTAGGCCACTCAAACTATTGGTATCCACATGTATCTTACCTGGTTCCTGTCAGCAGCTAGGCCACTCAAGCTATTGTTATCCACATGTATCTTACCTGGTTCCTGTCAGCACCCAGGCCACTCAAACTATTTGTATCCACATGTATCTTACCTGGTTCCTATCAGCAGTTAGGCCACTCAAACTATTTGTATCCACATGTATCTTACCTGGTTCCTGTCAGCAGCCAGGCCACTCAAACTATTTGTATCCACATGTATCTTACCTGGTTCCTGTCGGCAGCCAGGCCACTCAAGCTGTTGGTCAGCTCATGTCCCTTCTTACGAACTTCATCCATCAGACTGCTTTGTCCCAGCACCTCACTACTGAGTGACTTGATACGATCCAACTGTCCACTGAGTTTGTCAGGGTCTGGTGTCCCGCTCTCCTGTTTGATGGAGGCCAGCTGGTCCTCAGTGTCCGCCAGCCAAGTCAGCATCTTGAATGCTGCATCATTGAAACCTCTTTGTTTGGAACTGAGTTCAGACAGACTGTCACCAAAGTTGGTGCATCTATAGATAGGAGACCAAGAAGTAAATACAATTTTTCTACAAATTATTTAAGTGTAATTGCTTTAACATTTATCTTCATTGTATTCTTATAATTCTGTGAACCTTAAACATTGTATATGGAACATATGACATGGGTTTAGCTAATAAAATTATAGTTCTTATAAATACTTTTGGTATCTTCCTTTGTAAAATTTAATGAGAAGTGGTACACCCATGTTAAAAATATACATATCAACTCTTAATGTGCCATAAGGTTTTCGGAAAACTTCCACCTCAGTCCCGTAAGAATTTCCCAAATTGCAATCAACTGGTTAAGAAATTTAAAAAATTGCTGAAAATGTATTTATAATATTATTGTCATACTGATTTCATCTTTTAGGATAAAAATGGTTATTTTACTTATCCAAAAGACCATCTAGAGTATAATACTATTTTTTTATGTCGTTTAATACCATTATTATAATAATAAAGTATAGCAAAATCACATCTTTAAAAAAAAACTCTGTTAAAACTACCAAAAAACTTTGTGAATCAAGCAATAACACTTGCGCGGGCAACGGCCGCCATTGCCGGAATTCAAATACATCATCTTTCACGCATTGAATAGTTTTTATTTTCTGTGATTTCGTTTCTAATGATAATGATAATAATAAATTGATAATTTATATAGCGCTGTATCCCAGCAAGGAGCCGGGCTCACAGCCCTTTACATGGAGAAAATAACATACATATAGTAATTACATAAACATTCATATCATACTACACACATAAATGACAATACGTTACACATAAGCTACGTCAATCATTAAAAAGAAATGTTTATTTAATTTAGAAATTTTTTTTTGAAAAGATGCGTCTTAAGTGCAGTCTTGAAAGACTTAGTAGATGAAATACTACGGATGTGTAATGGTAGAGAATTCCATTGTTTTGCTGCACAAAAAGAGAATGACCTTTCGCCAAATGTTTTAGTTCATGTCTTAGGAACACAGAGAATGCGTGTGTCTTCAGAAGAGCATAGAGAGTTCTATTGAGGTGCACTTAACTGCGCTCTGGCACATTAAGAGTTAATATTACAAATTCATTTAAAAGCAAATTTAAACAATTTTAGAGCTGAAAAACAAGGAATAAGTAAGATTGCAATACTAGTGAGGCATTTATATCTAGGGCATGAACTTGTTAGTGGCGTGGTACCTGTGTTTAAGGTCAGAGTAATCGTCTGAGACTTCCTTCAGCTTATCTTTAACATTGTCAGCAGCAACATGGTCCATGCTGATCAAACTACTGCGTGCTGGACGTTGTCGGTCAGCACGGAATGAATCAACTTCCAACTTATGGAGCTAGTTGGAAGAGAACAAAATAATTCATAAACATATTTTATCTGCCTAAATTTCAAATATATCGTTTTGTTCACACAGGCTGTTTGTGTCTCTTTAATGTGTTAACGTGTCATCAAATTGATGTTTAAAAGTTCTTGAATAATTTTGCAATAATTCCTTGGTGATATTTTCCTTTCCCTAATTTTGTTACAGCCTCTTGGAGTCAAGGTATGGAGATGAAAGGCGACAGACTGGTTGGACTGGAAGAGTGATTGAGCCGGCCAAGGCCACATATGGGCTGTAGTGTTGAAGATGATGATAAATATTCTAATAATTTAGATTTACTTAACAAGTGGAATAAACAGTATAATTCAGTAGGCTGGGCAGAGACCACCATTTTAGGTAATTAAGCCAGCAAACAATTAAAATTCCCTGATCATTGCTAAGGCTTGAGGGCTTATAGAGACACAATTGTTTTTTACTCTCTTTACTAGAAAGACATCCTAAATCATATCTCTTAGTATCAGCAAAATCATCAACCAAAATTTGTTTTATAAAATAGTGGATCAAAATTCTTCAAGTGATACTTTTAATACTTGGCCGACACAACACAGGACAAAGTTTTCAGTATCTGTTTTTTTAATGAATCGTGTCTTACATGCTGTTAATATTTTCAGATGTACATTATGTTCAACTACCTTTGCCTCCTCCATGTACTTCTGTACTGACATGGACATGTATCTGATGTCTGCCTGGTGGGACATAATGTCACTATAAAGTTCTTTTTGTTTTTCTTGAAGAGGTTTCAAATCTTCAAATCTGGAAAAGAGTTTGAATATATTTTTAAACATTTAGTATAAGTTTCCATAAAATATTGAAAAGTTTGGTTTTAAAAAAAATAAACGAATTTGAAAAAACCCCCACATAAATTACTGCTTCCACAAAGATACAATGCTGCTCTCAATCCTACTCGTAAAACATCTCCCAACATATTTCCTTCTCATAAATATTTGCAACTAAACATGTGAGATTGTAACTAGTAAAGGTAATGAAATTTTTAAAAATTAGCATTATTCAAAGAAGCTTAAAAATGAACTCCTACTCCCTTTTAGCAATGAAAGATAGTTTCGAGTGATCTAACCTTTGCAGGCATTTTTCTTGTTGCAACAATTCACTGTTAGCTGATGCCTTCCATGTGTTGAACTTGCTCATTTCCATCTCCAGCTTGGAGAGTTCCTCGTGTGCAGTCTTGAGGTGTTTCATTCTTCTGTCTGAGGTCTTCACAATCTGCTCAACAAACAGCAACAGTTATCATGTCTTGAATGAGCCCAAGCTAAAACTAACTTAGAGTCAGTAAAGTCTAATGTGAGAAATAAGCTGTTTCTACAAACATGTGGCCACTTACAGCAAAACTTAGGCTACTGAATAGTTTTCAATGTAAACAGAATTAAATGATATAAGAGATTGAGTTGAGTATAACTGGTCTTGGGAGTGGGGGGCCTCTTTAAACTCTCTAAATTATAACATGCTATGGTTCATTGTTTAGGTGATAAAAAAGATTTGAGTTTTTATTTACGTAGTCACTAGATCAATAAAGTATCTTTCCCTCTTTGCTAACACTCTAAACATACATAGGAGACAGAAAGATTTAAACATTTATTGTAGGCCCTTAATAATATGTACTGAAGAAGAATTTCTAACCAATGTTTGTTAATTTCAATAAATTTTCATATAATAATAGTGGTAAATCTTATGACTTAAAATTTCTAATAATAACAAATAATAGTTGAAAAATTAGAGTGGTTTGATGTTATAATATCTGACCTTTTCTAATGCTTTCTTAAGACTTGCTGCCTCAGATGCCAGGTCAGTGACCTGTTCTGGGGTGAGCTCTTCTTGGTAGTGTTCAGTCAACTGCTCCGCCTGGTACACCAGTGACAAGATGGGTTGTTGATGGCCCAGGATCTCATCATGAATGGCCTGCGGGACAAACACTTAATTGCTTATTACTGTCACAAAATAATGATTTCAAACAGTGTCTAAGATAGTGAAGAACAATAAAATAATAAATGGAATATGTCAAAAGAATTAAAATATTTACAAGTTATGTTGAAGGGACTACCACACTATTGACAAAGTTAACATACGATACAGATGGACAAAAAGGGAGCTGAGTTACCTTGTGGGCCTGTAACTGACTCATGACTTTGTAAGATTCATCTCCCATTTGTGAGTCTTCTTTGAGAATTTGTTCAAAGTTATGCAGCCTCAGCAGCTCTGCTTGCATATCTTGTACCAACTTGTCATAGGAATCTCCCATACGGCCCTATACAGAGCATGATCACAGATGTAAGACAACGGTCCAATCTTAATGTAATAAAATACTCAACTATTAATTTTATTATGGTTTACTTGGTTACTCTCTGTGGTAAATTAAAGATATAATAAATATATGTTTTCTAAGAAAGAAGGGAACTCTAAATCTGAAACATAGAATCAAAATTTAAAATTAACTTTAAACTGCAATAAAAATTTAAATTTTTATTATCATTTTGTTGAAAACGGCAGTTTACTATAAATATTTGATATGTGAAATAGTTGAATGGAAATTTTATGACATAATTATCTAAACAGATCTCAAGGTGCAAATTAGTTGACAGCTGTGTAAAATGCTGCTGCATTGCTGTAAGGATAAAATGAACCAAATTTAATCCCATTTATCATGCTGATGAGGCAACAGTTGGCAAATTAAATTGGCAAACTCAACAAAGTAGATTGAACAAGATGAGGAGATTTTTAAAAAATTGAATCATAACAAACCAAAATGACATGCATGCACAGATGTAAGTAAATTTCATTTGGTACACAAAATCTACTATTGCCATGATTTTGCCCATGCTGGCACTCCACAAGCATTCTGAAGGAAATCTTAATCAAAAAGATGTATCCATAGCTGAAAATGTGACTAAAAAATAATATTGCACAATGTCATTAGTGGTGGTCCACTTTGGCTGGGTGGGTGGGGTAACATTTTATAGAGTTTATTTGTAAAAACAAACACATTTAATGTAACTGTAGATAGCTTCATTTAATGATATATAAAAGAGTGGAATAGTTTAGAACTATAACATCCCCCCACCCCCAACAAATTTTATAGGACCATCACTGTAAAGTTAGATTCACAAAAACACACCAAGACATGCAGCTCCATTTAGCACTGACCAAAACTGGCCATTATCAAAATAAAAATTCCCTTTTTCCCTGTCAAGAGTTGAAAATATATTGTCAAAAAATGAAAATTAAAACAACATAGCTAAAAGAAAATCTGAAGCAGCAGAAAGTTTAAAACACAAATAAATAAACATAAAAAAGTACAAATGTATGATAAGGTTAACTAGTCTATATGTGAGTGCTTGTTAAAACAACTTATTTAGACTGTCTTCAAACAGTGCAAACACCAAATAGTTTAAATAAGTTAGGACAACACTAATTTTTAGTATTCATAACAAGGCTAGGACTGGGATTAGGACTGGATTTCTAACTGACCAATATAAAATCCTATCTGAGGTATGTTAGCTAAGAAAAACCTAATTTTATGTCTGTTGTGTTGTAGTTATAGCTTTTCATTCATCAACAAAGCTTCAATCTTTTCAATGTAATACTCCATGCACTTGGGACATGTTTTACATGTTAAACTTTCAACTAATTTAGTTTTGCATAAAATTAACTGATTAAATTTGAAATCAACCATGCAATCAGTGCTATATATTAGATCTCAGACCAAATAAAAATGTTCATGTTTTATGCAGTCTGTCATTTGGTCTCTCATGCAAACAAAAGGTTAGCAGGCTATATCCAAAGGGTTCTTGCCACATCCAGGCTCATGCATGCTACCTTGCGCCTGTCCCTGGCAGTGGCTCCTGCTCTGATATTCAGCTTGAAGAACTTGTCTGTGAGTCTTAGAGCTTCCAACTCCGGAGTGCTGGCCTCTATGTCATCATGTGATGATGTGGGAGAGGAGGGTGAGGCTGGTGACACAAGGTGCTCCTGTGAGAAGCCGAGATGTTTGATGTGTTCTTGTTGATGTATTCCTGGAAGATGTGATGGAATCCTGCTTGGAATTTCAGCTCTGGGCCCATCCAAAGGCAAATCTTTGATCACAGTAGATGGCGCGGTTTCATCTCCTGAACCCTCTAACCCAAGATCTATCCCCACTGAAGAACTTTCAGTAACAGCACTAAATTCTACTTCAGGGGAAACATCTTTGAACCTAACCCTATGCCCTGTCTTAGCTTTGTTACTCTTTGGGCTATCTGCTCTATCCTTAAGAATAGATTCTGTTGTCTCCTCTGATGTATCTTCTCCTGAACTCTGTGCATCATTGTGAGACTGAAATCCAGGTCTTTTTGAGAGAGAGTTTTTATTTTCATTGACATGAACAACTTTGAGAGGTTCCTCTTGCTCTGCACTTGTCTCTTTATTCCTCTCATGTATCTCACCATCAAATTCACCAAACACTTCATTGTTTGGTACCTTGAGGTCTGGTTTCAAACTTTTTCTCAATTTTTCTGTACCAAATAAAGCATTGTTTTCTTCCTCCTCCAACTGATTGAAATCACTGAGCCCTGCTTCCACTTCATTTTTGTTGCCTATCTGAATCTGAATTTTTTCAGTGAGCGGCTCAGACAGGTGGGTGCTGTTATTTTGTCTCATGGCCGGGCCAACTTTCTGATCTGCTGTGATCTGTTTCTTAAATCCCTGTGATAATGTGATGCCAGATGACAGATTGCCTTCTGGGATATTATCATTAGCTGTTAATCTGCTTCCTAATTCTTTACTTTCATGTTGAATAAATGGAGCAGTTACTATGTTATCACCTACAATTTGGTCTTTACTCATCTTAACATTATTATCATCTAAATAACTAGCCACTGTTTTGTTTTCAGTATCAATATTGACAAGGTTATCTACTTGTTGATCTGAATCTGTTGAAATATTGTCCACTGATTTGGTTTGACTGATTGTTGGATTGTGAGATATGAGATTTTCATCTCCATCTACAGATGAACCCACAGAGATGGCATTCTCTAGTGGCTCTGGGTCCTGCTTAGGTACATCTGTCACTGATGGGTCCAGAAGGCTTCCAAAAACATTATGCCATGTTGATCTTACCGATAACTGATCAGGTTTGGGTATTTCCTTTGGTGTGTCTGTCATATTGTCACCCGTCTTTTGAGATTTGATTAAATCGACTGCGTCTTGAGGTGCTGGCTTGGGTGAGCTTTCAGTAATATCAGGTTGTGGAATGGTAATACAGGAATGGGCATCACTAATAGTCTTTTCATTGCTGATAGTGATTGTATCTGCTGTATCTGCTTCCTCTCCTTGTGATCTTTCCTTGAGATTAGATTCTGCCATTTCAAAAGCATCATTGATCTCGTTAGGAATAACTGATTTTACTTTCAATGGTGTGGTTCCACATGCCAATATGTTAATCTCAGTAGATGTCTTTTCTTCCAGGTCATATTCCAAAGAATTTCCTTCCCCTAGTTCTAGTACATTTTGATGACCCAGTTTATTTGTTTTATTGAAAGGATCAACAAATACAATTTCTGGCTCACCTTTTGTTTCACTGGTTACTGACTGGGTCATTGTAGGACTTATGCTGGATGAGGGCCTCAGTAGAGTTTCTGTATGAAGAACAGTTTCTTGAGACTCATTAAGAGTCAAATTGGAGGTTAATCCTGGATTTACAGTGGCCTCAATACCAACATTTTTTAAGAGCTCCTTTGCTAATGGCGTCACGTTATCCTTTACTAAAGATGCCTTCAAAGCTGTTTTAACATCACCTTTTTCTGATGGTGTTTTAACAATAGGTGAAACAACCCCTTCTAGCAATGATGAAATCACATTTTGTTCATCCCCTACATCTAATTTTTGATCTGGTGCTGAAATATTTTCATGTTTTTTTAGGAGCTCTTTGTCACCTGCAGTTCCAGATTTATTGACTTTTGAATCAGACATGATCTCTAATTGATTCTTGCTTGACTTTTCTTTGCCAGTGATGTGCAAAGGTTTTGGTGGTATTGCTGGCTTGGAGCTTGAATCCTGTTTTTTAACAGCTGCAGCTGATCCGCAAACTTTATCTCCAATCTTCCTGGAAGATTCTGTAGCTGACTGTCCATGAGGTTGAAGTTTGACCTCATCTTCACGAGTTAATTCAGCCTCACAAGATACTTTATCTAGCAGATCCAAACTCTCTGATTGTGCTGTAAATGATACCTTACTATCTTCATCATTATTTGAAGTTTCTCCCTTTTTCAGAGTGCACACATCACCAAGCAGGGAAGATTCCTTACTCTGACACAAGGAATGTTGTAAAGGTTCATGTGACAAAGAGCTAACGGGTAATTTTGTTTTTTCATTAGCCTCCACTTGGTTTTGGCCAAATTTTGTCTGAAACTCATTTTGTATTCCTTTAGCTGTTGGCTGATCTTGTCCATCATTTAATGTGATTTGTTTGGCTTGTTTGAGAGCTGAGAGTGAGATGGTATCATCAAGTGATAGTTTCTGTGTTATTCCTGATGTGTCATCTGTACTCTCAGCCCTGGTTTCTGGCTCAGTAGAGATTGTCCTCAGTGGCTTGGCATTGAATTGAATGCAACCTTCCTTACTGTAAATACCATCTGTTATATTATCACTGGGCTCATTGAGATGGGATGGCTGTTTATCTCTAATCAATTTCTTTTCATTCAGATGTAATGCTGGGAAATTTTCATCATCACAACTTTTGACTTCATCAGCACTGCAGCTTTCAGATGGATGCTTGAATGTGGGTTTCTTTGGAATGGCAGGTTTGTTTCTAGATTCATTGCTTGCAGTCAATTTGGTTATAGGGATGTCTGTAAGTTGATTTGCCTGAATGAGCTCATTTTCTGTTGAAATATGCTGAATAGAATTTTTCTCATTCATTACAGTATTATCTGAAGATATGTCTGGTTTGAAAGAAGTGTTGTAACTCGATTTTGTATCAATAGTGACAGACTGGGAGTGTCCACTCTTAACTGATGTGTCTTCATTTTCAATTTTGACAGTAGGTTCTGGTGTGAGAGCACTGGGTTTGTCAACAATGTTCCCTTTGACAGTAGATTCTGAGTTGACAACACCTTTGACAGTAGGTTCTGATGTGACAATACCTTTGACAGTAGGTCCTGATGTGACAACACCTTTGACAGTAGGTCCTGATGTAGCAACACCTTTGACAGTAGGTTCTGGAGTGAGTGCACTGGGTTTGTCAAGAATGTCCCCTTTGACAGTAGGTTGTGATTTGACAGTAGGTTCTGGAGTGAGAGCACTGGGTTTGTCAAGAATGTCCCCTTTGACAGTAGGTTGTGATTTGACAGTAGGTTCTGAAGTGAGAGCACTGGGTTTGTCAACAATGTTCCCTTTGACAGTAGGTTCTGGTGTGACAGCACCTTTGACAGTAGGTTCTGGTGTGAGAGCACTGGGTTTGTCAATAATGTTCCCTTTGACAGTAGGTTTTGGAGTGAGAGCACTGGGTTTGTCAACAATGTTCCCTTTGACAGTAGGTTGAGATTTGACAATAGGTTCTGATGTGACAACACCTTTGACAATAGGTTCTGGAGTGAGTGCACTGGGTTTATCAACAATGTCCCCCTTGACAGTAGGTTCTGGAGTGAGAGCAATGAGTGTGTCTGTATTTCTTTCAACAATTTCTGATGGGAGATTTGGTTGATCTCTCATTCTGTCAAAACCTTCATTTTCAACGGTTGGTTTTGGTGTGACTGCATCTTCGAATTGGTTGTTGATTGGAATGTTATTTTTCTCAATGTTCCCTGAGGACAATTGTCCTCCATTTTTGGTTTGACAGTAAACTTTCTCAGTTATGTTTTGTGCCTCATCTTGTTGAGCCCCTGGTTGTAAAAGTTGCCCAACTTGCTTAGTCCCATTTGTGTCATGATCCTGTGATTGACGGTGTTGAACAACGGTCCCAAACTTTTGGGCCACCAGGTTAATGACTGTGGTACCTGGCTGCCCTGGCCCGGAAGGCGTTGACATGCTGACACCAGTTATAGTCTTGATGGGCTGGATTTTGTCAGTTTTAGACACACCTTGACTAAGGTCATCACCAAAAGTCATTTCGAAATCCCCATGGTCTTTGCCACCATTAACAATTTCAAATTGTTTTTCTTCCTTCCCTTTAATGGAACTCCAGTCTTTTCCAATATTTCCATTGACTATGGCAATCTTTGTCATTTTAGAGAAAGGATCAGAACCATGATCAGTTTTGGAGATTTCTTCCTCTACATTTTGACTATCACTAAGCCTCTTTGAAATTTCTTGAATATCACTTCTAATCAAGTCTTTATTAAAGACTGTCAGCATTTCCTCATTTCCATTTTTAATATTTGCATTGTCTTTGTTAGATGCAGTTTTACCGGCTGGACCCTCTTTCAATGAAACTTTGACATCAAATTCCTTCTCAATTTGTGCTTCTGATCTCTGTTTATCTCTAGCTTCCAAATCTGCCTGCTTTAATTTGTCTGCCAAGACAAGCAATGTGCCAATTTGGATTGAAGGTGGGTTGTCTACAGTGTCACTTGATTTAATAGGCACAGGGCGGACAGTGGTGCTGGATGATGACTGAGAATTATCCAGATCTGAATCACTAGAGATATTCCCATCCTGTGAAAATTCCTCATCTGAATCCACTGGTGTCATGTCCTCATCTTTATCTGTGTTTTCTGAGCCACTGATTGGTGACTTTGATTCAGTCCTTGTTTTACTGAGATTGAGATTTCCAGCAGATGTTGAGGTCGTACCATCAGTAAAGAATGCCTCATCCCCTACTCCAGCAACATTAGTCATTTTAGAAATTATAGTAGGTGGCTCCAGTTCATTATTTTGTTGAGTGAAAGTTAACCCTTGAAGAGCTGATGAGCCTTGCAGATCACCATTCCTTCCAAGGGAGCTCAAAACTTTTGGCCCACTTGGTTTATTTAAAGCAACAACATCAACGTGCCGTAGTTCGTTAGCCTGCTCCAATAGTGATCTGGCTTGAATTGGAGATGGTCTGACTGGACCCTTATGTTCATCAAAGTTTTCTTTCCTGGCATTTTCATTTCTGGACAACTCCCCTAACATAGGTGACATCAATGATCTATGTGGTCCTTGCAAATCTGGTGACAAAAGTCTGCTGATAGGTACAAAGGGTAGAGATGCACTACGCCCGTTTGGCCCAGGAGATGGGGAGGCATGTCTACGTAAGTCAGGGATCGGACTGCAAGACAGCTGCCTAGAAGGATCTTGTAAACCCTCTCTAGTGCTGGTGCTCACAATTAAACCTGCTGATATGGCATCCTGGAAGTTGATGCTTTCTTTTGTAACTGGGTGAATAAAAACACCTTTTTGAGGATCAATGATGTTCTTCTTGATAGCTTCTCCAAGAGTAACAATGCTTTCCTGGGTCATGTCCCTAATTTCTGGATGCTGAACAGTAACAATATTGTCAATAATCAGATCCTGAAGACATCCAATGGTGCCTGTATCTGGGTGGACAAACTGACCGGAAAACTCAAAATACAATCCCTGGTCAACAGCACTGTACAATGACAGCCCTTTAGGACTTATAATAAAACCCTTTTCAACTGCTGAAGCTAAAGACATGGTCTCTCCAGTTTGTGGGTTTTTGAAGTCTCCAGTCTTCATGTCAATCAAACCCATGCTGGCAGCTCTGCGTAAGGTGATGCCCTGCACAGAATCAGGGTCAATAACCTGAGAGTTGGAACGGTGGAGAATTCCGCTGGAGAAAGCATCTTCCAGTTTTCTCCTCCCATAATCAGACATATCTTCAACATGAATCTCAACAGTATTCCTAGGACTGTACTTTTCTTTGAAGATCAAACCAACATCCCTGGCCTGTTTGAGGGTGAGTACAGTGCCCGTGCTGTGATCTAAAAACTTCCCACGCTCTGCATCAATGACTCCTCTATCTGTAGCTTCCCTCAAAGTCATTGGTTGCTCTGCTGTGGAGGAGATGATCTCTTTGACATTATCATTAACAAGACCGCACTCTATGGCCTCCCACAGATTCAAAATACGACCAGTTTCTGGATCACAAAAATAAGAACTGGCATCATCGTAAACCCCCTTTTCAACTGAGTTAAATAATGAAAACGGCTTCTCCTCAATCAGCTGCTTCCTAATGGCATCTTGAAGCAGTGAGTCTAGAGAAGCTGACAGTTCATCTGATGGAGGGCTCCACCTTGACTGCAGGTCTCTCATCAGTTCTTCTTTCCTAGATGCTGCATAGCTTTCATAATGATCCTCTAGGTCATTGGTGCTGTGGCTTCTCTCTGTTTTTAAATAAGCCTCCACTTTTTCCTTGGCATTTTTGTGAATGCTGTCACTGCAGGAACTCTGACTGCGTTCATAACATATCCTGAGATTGACATCTGTATTGTCCTCATTGTCAAAAGTAACAGGCAAGGAGGCCTCACTTTCAGTGAAGCTCACGTTTAAATCTTCAGGCAATCTGTGAACTGTTGGTGGACTATCTGTGGAGATTTGGGAAGCATCAGTTGATAAGTCTCTGATGCATTTTATGTCTGGGTTTCTAACTGACAAACAGACCACAGTTTCATCATGTCCTGATTTTTCATCCATTGAAAATGGTTCATTTATGTTTTCAACAACACCTGCATGCAGAGGAAGGTTATTGATTTTTTCAGAAAAATTCTTGCCTTCATGTAGAATATTGCTTTCATCACAGTAATCTCCTGATATAAACCTTGAGTCAGAGTCTGTTATCCCTGCAGTAATTTCACTAGAGCAACTAAGAGTATTGTCTTCATCTTCACTAGAACTGCCATCAATAGGCTCTGATTCTAGTCTTGTTACTCTTTGACTAGAGTCACATGAATCAACTTCCATAGAACTTTCAGTATCCTTGGAAAATATGGTCAAGGAGGATTTGGACGAAACGGGTGAAGAGTATGGCTCAGAGGCAGGAGAATATAATTGTTCAAAACTGTCAAGTGAAGACATGCTTCTCCGAAACTCCTCCTCTGTTTGCTTGTGTTGAGCAACAAGCAGACGTTTGGTTCCAACAGCTTCAGTAAGGGTGAGGGGTGTATTTGAGGCAATGTAGCTGCCAGTGTTTGGGTCTATCAGGCCTTTGTCAATGGCTTGCTGCAGGGTAAATACACCAACCTCTGGGACAGCCACCTGTGGTTTCTCTTCATTGATGACACCACTTTTGATGGCTTCAGCCAGAGTCAGTTTCCTGCTGGTAAGTGGGTCAACAAATCTAAGGTGAGTCTCGTCATAGAGACCTGAGGATAATATGTCACCAAGAAGAAATCCGCCTTTGGGAATCTCAATGAGAATGTTTTTATTGAATGCAGACACTATGTCATGAGAAATTCCAGTTCTTGAGTAAACCAGCTTGTCATCATCAACAAAAACTATTCCTTCATGAATAGCATCGTCTAAAAACATGTACTTTCTATTTTCATTGACACTCACCAACAGCTGTGAGACATCTGCCAGCCCAATTTCAATAGCTTTCTCCACAGACAGTGACTTTCTGGACAATGGATCCATAATTTTACCGTAGTTTTTCTGCAGAAGTCCAGCATCCACAGCCTGTTGAAGTGAGAGTGAAATTGATTTGATGCTTTCCTGAAGTAAGCCTCTGTCCATTGCTTCTTTGAGGTTGAGAAGCTCATTTGTTTCTGTGTCCAACACCATACCAACTTTGGTATCAAGTATTTTTTGCTCTGTAGCCTCATCAAATGTAAGAAGTTTTTTATTCATACTGTCCAGTATTTGCAAGCTATCAGGATCTGAGATTCCCTCTGATACCATTTCTCTGAGAGTTCTTACTCTGCCTGATGAAGGATCTATGAACTTGCCTGTCTTCCAGTTGTACAAGCCTTGTTTAACAGCCTCAAGAAGGCTTTTTTCTGGTATAAAAGCATCCGAAAATATGAGGCAGTTATCAAAGGCTTCTTGGAAGGTGATACCCTCCTCACCTTTGTAATTTCTAAATGCCCCTGTTTCAGGGCTAATTAGACCCTGACTTATGGCACCGTCAATAGTTAGCAATGTTTTAGAGTTGATGTCTCTGACAGATATAGACATGCGATCAATGAGATTAGATTCCAAAGCATCTTTGAGATTCATACTGTATTGCCCAACGGGATCTTTAAACACGCATTTGGAAATGTCAACAAGATTTTCATCCACTGCTTCAAGCAAAGACATGGCAGGTTGGCTTGTTGTATCTATCATGATTCCTTTGTCAAGTCCGTCAACAATGTTGTATCTCTCTCCATCAAAAGAGCTGAAACAGACTCCAGAATTCAAGTCTACAAAGCCTTTGTCCACTGCTGCCTCCAGGCTCAACACTTCTCCAGTTTTGGTATCTCTGACTTTGATTAGATCAACATCAACAATACCCTGGTCTAGTGCGGTGATGAAATTAATTTCTTCATTTGTGTCTGGGTTGACAAACTGGTTGGAAGCAACATTAAAAAGACCTTCATCCAGAGTTTCAGAAAGGGATAAGTGTAGCGGTGCCTTGGATTTCAAAATAAGACCTTTCTCTAGAGCAAAGTTTAAAGCTATGGGTATTCCAGATGAGTCTATCATCTTACCAGACTCGGGGTCCAGCAGTCTTTTGTCCAGTGCTTCTTTCAAAGAAAGAATATCCCCACTATATGGGTCCCTTACAAGAGAGTCACTGTGAATAAGTCCGCCATTCAAAGCTTTGGATAGTGACATAAAGCCTTCTCTTGACATGATGGAGTTTGAAACAGGGTCATAGATGCCACTGCTGATAGCCTCATCTAGTGTTAAGCTGCATTTCCGACCAATAGCAGAACTTCGGCGCCTGGACAAATACGATTTTGGTAATCCTAGGCAGTCGGAAATGGACTGTAGCTTCCCTCCAGGTAGTAGCAGTTCCAGTGTATCAATATTCAAAATCCCATCTGTAATAGCTTCCTGCAATGTGATGTTTCTGTTCTCATGTTGGGTTAAACTTGAAGCAGGGTCAATAATGCCATCAGCTATCGCTTGTGTTATAGTCATGGATTGTTTAGTTAGTGGATCAATAATTCTCCTCTCATCAAAATCTAATATACCATACTCTGCTGCCACTGAAAGCTCCAAAAATGGTCTAGGTGTGTTGCGTACTAAGCCCCTTTCTTTGGCTTTTGCAAGGGGATATTTCTCACCAGATGAGGTGTCAATCATTGAGCCTGTGGCTACTTCTACCATACCAATATCAATGGATTCTTTAAAATCGTAAGTAAGTCCAGTGGTTCTCTCAACAATAAATGTTCTGTCTGGTGTAATGAGACTTCTTTCATAGGCTGTTTCAAAAGGTATCTTTCCATCCCCAATGAAAACCTCACTGGTTTCTTCGTCTAACAAATCGTTTTCAATGGCTTCATAAACTGTCATGGGGAACTTATCCAATTCCATCTCCATGTCTGTTGGATTGCTGTCGCAAAAACTGGCAAATGTCATTTCTATTCCTTCCCCGTGGTCGTTTATCAGACCAGCCTCAATGGCATCAAAAAGAGACATTGTAGTTTTCAGGACATTGTGAAAATATGTGTTTTGAACTGGGTCAAGAATGTTCTCAAAAACAGCCTCTTCAACTAGTAGCCATTTTTCCTGCTTGGCATCAAAAATTTCCTTTTTGGTGACATCCAAAAGTCTGTTACCAATCATTTCAGACAGTGTCAAATGTTCATTGCTTTCATTCAATGTGTCCACAAATATTTGTAGTTTTGGATCAAACTTTGGAGACAGCACAGTCTGATGGAGAGAGAGTGGCCTTGAATCAAACAGCCAGCCAGTGAGAATGGCTTCATCCCAGGTCATCCAATTATCTGAGACAGTGTCTTTGATCTCAGCTGTTTCTGGATTAAATACATTGGCGGTGATGGCTTCGGGGATAGTTAAATTCTTGCCAAATTTGCGATCAACGATCTGAATGGTCATAGAGGCATCACCTCTGGTCACTGCATCTAACAGACCAGAACCAAGCTCTCTTCTAAGGCAACCAACCATGTGCTCCTCATAGACTTTGTTGCTGGTTGACTGCACAATCACTAGTCCTTGAGCCATAGCTTCATGCAAAGTCAAAACACCCCCAGAATTCATATCAACTACTCTCCCAGTCTTGCGATCTATCTGGCCAGAAGCTAGGGCATCTGTGATACTTATTGGTTCTTCTTCCTGAAACTGTCGAACTTGAAGAATTCTAGGTAAAACTGAGCATCCAAGGGCCTCTTGCAAACCAAGCTGAGTTCCTTTCTTGGGATGAACTACTTTCTCTGTTTCTGCATCCCAAAAGCTTTTCAAAATATTTGTAGTGTAGGACAGCAGCATTGTGTGATAGTCTTCATCAAACAAGAAATTTTCATAAAAACTACTTGGTTCCTCATGTTTTGAAATATTGATATCTTCTTCTGACTCGGAGCTCAATTCAGTGTCAGATTCATTGAGGATATCAATTCCTGTCTCTTTCTTTGATTTGAGTTTAGTTTCTTTTTGACTAACGATTGCTGTCTCAGTGCTCAGATTGATATCAATTTCCTTGTGACTAACAATTCCTGTCCCGGTGCTTGGTTTGATTTCAGTTTCCTTGTGACTAACAATTCCTGTCTCAGTGCCTGGTTTGATTTCAGTTTCCTTGTGACTAACAATTCCTGTCCCAGTGCCTGGTTTGATTTCAGTTTCCTTGTGACTAACAATACCTGTCCCAGTGCCTGGTTTGATTTCAGTTTCTTTGTGACTAACAATTCCTGTCCCAGTGCCTGGTTTGATGGCAGCTTCCCCGTGACTACCCATTGCTGTCTCAGTGCTCATTTTTATGTCAGTTATCTTGAAATCATTTATTCTTGTCAATGTGGTCATTTTGCCCTCTGTCCCTATAGAACTATCAATTACTGTTTGATCATTCCCAGTGTTTGTCTGATATTCATTGTTGCATTTATTCTCACCAAGAGAATTTAGTTCCTCTCTGCAAAGGTCATTATCATTGATTATACTTGAAGCAGAAGTCAAATTTTCATTAGTGTCTGCTGAAAGTTCTTTGGTACCAAATGTATGGTTAGAAACGTCCTGAGGAATGATCTTATCCTTAAATGATGATCTGTTTTTGTTGGATTCTCTCATGATATCCTTAAATTTATCATCATCTGTCCTTGAGTCTTCATCTGGTTCATTTCTAGGCTCATGTTGTGTTTTGGAGTTATATTTGGAACTACTGAATTCTACAGGACTACAAATAAGTGCATTTTCTTGTACTAAAGTAAACCTATCTATTGGTTCAATTTTACTATTAAGATTGAGAGTTGGGTTAAGAGAGTTGATGGGACTTAATGGAATGTTGTGATTATTGGAATTACCAGCCGTGTCCTGGAAGTAGAGCAATCATTGGTGGAGAGATAAAAAGAAGTCTTAGCAATAAAATTTCAAAACATACATTTATCACAGTATGAATAAACCCTATATACAATGGACCAACTCTAAAACATAGATGAATACATGTATACATCATTTGGTATTTGAGGCAGGTCTTAATTGTAAGTTTTACCATTAGAGATGAGTGTGTAGATCCTTTAATATTTCCACAGTTAACATAAGTATAAAACTTTTTAAGTACTTTGGGGTAATATTTAATAATAAAGAGAAAAAACAAAAATTATAAGACAAGGAGTTTGAAAGTAAGACATTATGAGGCAAAATAAATACTAGGAATGTTTTTAAATGATATAGTAATACTAATAAATCAAAGAGGAAGGACAAAGCATGGGCAAAAGTAAACGACTTTATATTTAAAATAAAACGTCTACCACATAATTACCAGATTTTATTTATTTAATAAGAATAAAGTTCTACAATGGTGTCTGATGTTCAGTGAAATGTTGATTTTAAAACATAACAATTGTAAGAGCACATAAAAACATGTATAAATTAAATACGTAAATAAAAAGGGAGGGATGAAACAATGCAACCAATGAGATAATAGCTACAATTAAAAATTGAAACAAAGTCTTAACAAATGGTGGTTTGCAATTTAAGCTCAGATGTTTCATACAATGATGAAACAGAATATACAATCTCAACATAAAAACATTGAAAGATACATCTAAAAAAAGAAATGAAACAAAGCTACAAATATAAAAGTACTTACAGGGGTAATTGGTGGAGAGTCTGGTGACTTATCCTTAGGTATAAATTGGTCGTTGGCGTCCTTAAGAGACTTTTTCTTGAGCTCTTGTACTTGAGAAACTCCACGGACATTGGCCTTTGACAAGAATCCATTAGATTCATCACTTGATACACCCTGTTTCTGGGTTAATGATTTCAAGCTTTTTATTGACTCTCTCTGAGAGATACCAGGAGCAGAGGCACTGTCTCTGGCAGTTTTAGATACATCTCCAGAATCAACCTTAGTAGTCTTGCCTGATAATCCAACAGTGACAGCTCTGCCGTCAACTACCGAAGATTCCTCAGTGTTAATGGTTTCACTGACAGTAAGAGTTGGTTTTAGCAGACCCCTTTTGACGGCCTGTGTCACTGTAACCGTTTCCTGTGTGTAGGGGTCTGTGTAGCTGCCTGTAGCCATGTCTATGTAGCCTTCAGTTATGGCAGCAGCCAGGTTCATGGAATCGACACCATTGACGCGATGAAATCCTACATCTCCATTTTCGATGACATCATTCTCTGAGTCACTATCGTCACAGGAGATGAACCCAAAAAGGACAGCCTGATCTATTGGTATAGTCTCACCAGTGACGGGGTCATGGAACAGTCCAGAGTCACTATCCACAAGGCCGCCTAGAATGGCTTCATGCAATGCAAGTTTGTTATCAGTTTTTACTATGGATACGAGACCCCTTTCTTCTGCCTCTGTAAGGCTTAGTTTTTCTCCAGTTCTGGAATCTAATATTTCCTCTGAATTGGATGCTGCACTAGGGGCAACACCATCTTTCAGAATGATAACTGAATCCCCAATGGCTCTTGAGCCATAAGCTCCTGCAATGGGGGACAAGTAACCTTTTTCTAGGGCTGATTCAATGGATATAGTGTCTCCAGTGATACTGTCATAAAATAAACATGTTTCAGAGTCAATAATGCCAGTCTGGAGCGCATTTTTGAAGCTGTAAGTTACGCCTGTTTCTCCTATTCCTTTGTATTCAAATGGCCTCCCATCAGATGCAACGACCAGTCCGGTCCTTACAGCTTCGTCCACAGAATACATCTTCTGGGAGGCTTCATCTAAAAAAGTACCAGTGCTTGGGTCAATGAGTCCCTGCCGCAAGGCATCATGGAATGTTATGTAGTCTTCACCACCTCGTTGTTCAGCAATGATGCTGGACTGGGGTGATTTCTTCAGCTTCTCTGAGACGACAAGTCCGAGTTTCATGGCTTCAGCCAGAGAGATGACATCTCCAGTCAGAGTATCCGTGTATTTACCTGATGGATCTAGGATGCCACTGATAATAGCATCTTCAACACTGACTTCCTTGCCTGTCTCAGTGTCAAGCACTCCTGTTATGTTGTAGGTACCCACTGGTTTCTTGGAAGTGACTGTAGTCTGAGATTTGGAAACTGTCTGTATGGTGCCAGTAACTAGCCCTTCTTTCATTGCATCTTCAATCAGCATCTGGACACCAGTGACTGGGTTGTTGAACACTGTACAGTTATCATCCACAAGTCCTTTTTCAATCGCTTCAGCAAGGCCAATCTTTTGACCAGTGTCTGGATCATGGACTTTAGAGACATTGATTTGTTTAGCATCTTGCTTTGTTTGTTCAGTAAGTCCAGCCTCCGCTGTGTCTTTGCCATCAATTAAACCATGTTTTAAAGCTTCCCTGAGAGAAATGGGGCCTGATCTGTCATTGTAAACACCATTGTCTTTATCCAGGATGCCTGACTTGATAGCATCTGCTATAGGGATTGGCTTTCCTGTAATTGGATCTGAAACCTCTGTTATTAAGACACCATTGATGACTGCAACCTCTTGTTCTTTTTCTCCTTCCTCCACTTCTGCACTGATGAGCCCTCTGTCTATAGCTTTGTCCAAGGAAATATGCTCACCTGTGTGGACATTGATAAGTTCTCCCTGATCTGGGTCAAAGATACCTTGTCCAATAGCTTCAGACATGGTCAGTTCATGTCCAGTAGCGGGGTCTACCACTGCTGTAATGGTCATTGACTTTTGGGTTACTGAAGTTACAACTGGTTCTGGTACATCTGACTCCAAAATGACAAGACCTTTTTTCACAGCCTCGGGAATGCTCATCTTCTTTCCAGACTTCTTATCAATGTACTGGATGTTTCTTTTATCAAGTATTCCCATCAGTAGGGCATCTTTACCAGACACTGACTGGTTTCTTCTCGTGTCCATGGCTGATTTCACCTTGTAGTCACCTACTATTACAATGCCTGATGCCAGCTTATCTTTGACTTTTCCTTTGATGAGTCCTTGCTCAAAGGCTTCTTTTATAGGCACAGGGTCAAGACTAGCAGGATCATTGTATGTTCCAGATTTTAAATCAAGGAGACCAGATGAAACTGCTTCATTTATGGTCACATGTTCATCTTTGATAGGGTCATACACTGAGTGGATGTCACAGGCTTTTTCTTGGACTGACCTAGTCTTTGTCAAAGACTGTTTAGTGATCATACCTTCTTTTTCTCCTTGAATTATGGACATACTTTCACTGTCCGATAGGTGGTATATTCCAGTAGCAGGGTCAATAATGCCTTTCCTTACAGCTTCATTCCATGTGAGATAATCTTCAGTTTCTGGATCAAAGACCTCTCGCCCCTTACTTTTAGATGATTCGCTGACTGACTCCACAGTGTTTGTAGTTGCCTCTTGTCCATTAAGGAATCCTTGTTTGAGAGCCTCACCCAGAGAGATGGATTCTCCAGTTTCGCTGATGGTCAAAGTACCATCAGCGACATTGAGAACACCGTGCTCAATGGCCTGAGCCACTGACATCTCTATTTCAGTGACTGGATCTATGACAGATTGTACTTTGAAAGATGCAGTTTGAGTGATAGTAGAATGGTAGCTGTCCAAAGCCTCCAAGTGGGGCTCAACTTGCCTTGCGGCTACAAGACCATGGTGGATGGCCTCATCCAATGGTATGATAATATCTTGTTCTGTGTCTTTAAAGTGAGTAGCTTCCTCATCAATAATTCCTTTCAGTAGGGCTTGTGATAAAGTCAGGCTCCTGCCAGTTTGTGTGTCTGTTACACTATCCACTTGTAGAAGCTTCTTCTCAGAAAAGGCTACCTCTGCTGTGTGACCAGCTTTTGTCTCCTCCTTTGTCGTCAGTTTTTCTATCACCATGCCTTTAATGTAGCCTTCATTGGCCGCATCAGAAATGGGTATTCTCTCCCCTGTCAGAGGATTTTCATAGACACTGTTCTTCAAATCAATAATACCCCTGTGAATAGCTAGGTCAAGTGGAATATCTTGTCTTGTTTCAGGGTCATAGACACCATCTACTTGAATCTTCTCTGTAGTTTTGGAGAAAATACTTCCCCCTTCATTTGATGGCAATGATGGTGTTTCTTTGAGACTTCCATCTTTGATACACTGGTCTATATTTTTGGCATGGCCCGTTTTAGGATCTACCACATGGCCTTTATCATCAATGACACCATGTCTTAGGGCATCCTCTAAATTGACTTGCTTTCCAGTGTGCGGATCTTTGATGGTGGCCGAGTCTTTCTTGATGAGTCCACTCATAATAGCATCACTCACTTCCATATCCTTGTTGGATGTGGGGTCTTTAAACACACCAGTTTTAGGATTCAAATATCCACTAGAGATCGCCTCATGAAGAGTCATTGCATCAGAGTTATCACTTGATGGGATAGTTTGCTGCAACTGGGTTATTTCCAAGAGGTTTGAAGACATGCGGCGCACTGTAGAGGCTTGGAATGAAATACCTGGAGCTTCTTCAGGGGTGCTTATCTGCTTCTTCTTCTTACTGTCTATGAATGCTGAGACCGATTCTTTGGCAGCCATAGCAGCATATACTGGGGCACCAACAATGGCAAGAGCTCCAAATTTGGCAGCTTCTCTCAGTGTCATTTGCTTACCAGTCTCTTCGTCAATGAATTTGCCAGACTTTGGATCTATTTTACCCTCTTGAAGAGCTTCATCTAAAGTGTATATTTCTTTAGTTTTCACATCATAGACTGTGAAATTACCATCAATTTTACCACTGGATATAGCTTGTTGCAGTGTGAGATCCTTATTGGTGGCAGGGTCATGAAAAACTCCTCTCTTATCATCATACAAGCCCTCCTCCATTGCTTTGGATAAACTGATGCCCTGACTATGCTGTGGCTCTGTGGCTGTGTCAGTATCTATCAACTGATCTCGGATGGCATCCAAGAGAGCCATTCTTTGCCCAGATTTGGGATCAGTGTAGTTTTGATCTTCCAAGTTAATGAATCCCATGTTCAGGGCTTCACCGAAAGACAACCTTTTGGTGTCGTCAACTGTTGGCTTGTCGGGAGATCTTGTCCTTACAACTTTGACTACTTCTTGGTGCGACTCAGTTCTCTCTGTCAACACTTGTTGTTTAAGTGGACTCCTTGTTTTAGGAGCAACTGGGGGTGGAACACTAGAAGATGAGATGAGGCCATATTCAACTGCTGAAGCAATTGAAATAGTTTCTCCTGACAGTGGGTCGGTATATGTGCTGTTTTGTTCATTGATATATCCTTTAGCAACAGCTTCTTTGAATGTTAGAGGTTTTTTTGAGAATGTTACAGTTTGTATAATGTCTATTTCTTTCTCTGGAATAAGGCCTTGTATGTCAGCATCTTGCAATGGGATTCTTTCTTTCGTGCCTTTGTGAATCAGTTCCCCTTTCAGTGGATCAAAAACTTTGTCATCAATGGCACTCTGTAGTGATGTTTGCAGTCCAGTCTGAGGATTGATCACAGTTGAGTCCTTCCCATCAATAACCATTTTAGTGATTGCTTCTTTCACAGACATCTGTAGTCCTGTCCTAGGGTCTATGATTCTTCCAGTGGTTGAGTCATAATTCCCATCTCTTATGGCTTTGTTCAGTGTGTAAGGCTCTGTAGTGGACGTCACTTGGAGCTTCTTTTCAGCAGACAGCATTGTATTTGTCTCTGTGACGGTGGCCAGAGCAGAGGCTGTGGGCTGATCAATCAATCCCCTCTGCAATGCTCTCTCTATGGTGAAGGACTGGCCTGTAGATGAGTCTGAGATAGAACCATCTTCCCAGTTGATCTCTATCTGGGGTGTCACATGGAATTTACTGGTGGATTTTTGAGCGAGGTCTTCAACCACGTCCGAGTCAATGTAACCTTTTTGTACGGCCTCAGTGACAGTCATTTTGTCTCCTGTTAATTTGTCAATGACTGTTCCTGTTTCCCAGTTGATCTCAAGATCTTTCATAGAAGCTTCTTTGAACTTTCTTGTTTGCAAATCCCCCGACTGAGGTAAATAGACAGATTCCAAAGTTTCTCGGCTTGTCTGCTGGAATGTTTTAGTGATGGGTGATGGCGTTGCTGGGGACTTGAGAACTGGTGTTGATGTGACATAAGGTGAGGATGGGGAGAGTTCAATAACAGTCTTTGGAGAGTCCATTGAGACTGTTTTTATTTCTAAAACTGAGCTGAAGTCAGCACCTGCTGATGCAAACGTGCTTTGCTCTTCTATAGACTTTGTCTTGGCTGGTCTCTGTGGTGTCTGCTGGAGGGTGATGGTCAAAGGCTCACCTACTTTAGGTGCTGAGGTTATGTCAGGTGTACCAGGATCTACTGTGATTGTGACCTTTTGACCAACCACACCTACAGTGGGGGAATCAGGGACACTTCTGCCATCTCTGTGAACATGAATTTGTTTTGTTTGAATTTCTTCGCTGTGAGGTGAAGGGGTTGATTGGGTGATTGTTTTGGTCATCTTTGATGTTTCTGTCCTACTTTCAGTCCACGAAGGCCCAGTTTTGCTAGGGCTTTTATCCCTTACTGCATCTACTACCATCTTGCCTGCAATAACAGGAGCTCCAACTATGGCCATCAGGCCCAACTTGAGGGCTTCCTGTGGTGACATTTTCTTTCCTGTCTGCTGGTCAACCACTGACCCTGACTTGTCTACAAGTCCTCTGGACACAGCTACATCAAATGACACTTTTTCTCCAGTAGTGGAGTCTTGGACAAAAACATTATCTGATTTGAGGTCCCCTTCCAAAATGGCTTTCCTCAGTGGGATGAGCTCTCCAGTTTTACTACTGATAACAGATCCAGACTTGGTGTCATACACATTTTCAACCAAACCTTTCTCAATAGCCAGCGTCAATGCAAGAGTAGTTTTATTAGCAGAGTCATAGACATCTGCACGTGTTCCATTGATTAGACCTTTCTTAACAGCCAGTACAAGTGGTATTCTTTCTCCAGTTAAAGTATCTTTTACAGTGACCAGTTCTCCACCAATGATTCCTTTATCAATGGCCTCTTGGAGTGTGTAACGTTGGCCCGATTTAGGGTCAAGGAATTTTCCAGTGATGATGTTGAAAAGACCACTGGCTACGGCATCAATTAAATTTCTTTCCAGAACATATTCCACTGGTTGTGGAATTGCTTTCGCCGTGAGTCCAGCCTGTTTAACTTTGGTCACATCAAGTTTTCCCTCTCTGGGGTTGATAATATTTCTAGTGATGCACTCTTTCAGTGTTAGTGTTTTTCCAGAGCTAGGATCTTCGAGGGCTGGCAAAGATGGATCAATGACTTTCCTGTCTATGGCTTCTTGTAGTGTTAACCATTCACCTGTTTTAGGATCCCTCACCTTTCCTGTGCTTGGGTTTATCAGTCCAAGTTTTAAAGCATTCAGGTAAGACATTCCATTGACAGTCTTCAGAGTTGTATCTGAGCCTCTGATAGCCTCCGATACATTTGTAAAATCAGAGCTCTCAACATTTTTGTTCTCCACCTCTGTTGTATAGTGGAGTACTTCTGTTGCTAGAGAAGTATCTCCAGGTGTTTCTTCATGGGCAAAAGTCTTTTCTAATTCCATGTCAATTTTAGACCATGGCTTGGAGGAATCTTTTGGTACCCGAGGTGTTGAAAGCTGAGCTTCAAGGAGATTACCCTCTTCAAGAGACTGCTCCATCTCGGCAGCATTAGATGCTTTAGACTCAAGAAGATAACCCAATTCCTTGGCTTTAGCTAAGTCCATTTCTATGTGAGTGACAGGATTGTAATATACTCCTTTATCAGGATTTATTATACCATCCTTAAGAGCCTTATCCAGTGAAATCTCCTTTCTTGTCCTGGGGTCAATAACAGAAGTCACCTCCTTCAGAGGGATTATTGGAGTGGCAGCTGACACAGTACTTCTCATAGTGTTCTCTTCTCGCCTCTTGGAGGTGACCTCTCCATGTATTAAGCCTTTCTCCATGGCTGCAGTGATGGTCATGGTGTCTCTAGTTATTGGGTTGTTGTAGGTTCCTTTCTTGACATCGAGTATCCTAGATTGGACAGCCTGGTCGTAAGACACCATCTCCATTGTCCTGGGATCTATGACACTGGTGATACTCATGGTCACTGTTTCAGAGTGAATGTCCTCCATCAGAGTAGTGTCTGTGTATTCATGGTCATCTGTGATATGGATGCTGGAGATTTCAGCTCTCTCCAAGGGGTCCTCAGACTGTGCTTCTGGTGACTCTGCAAGCACAAGTCGTTTGTCTATAGCATCTCCTAGGGTCATAGACTCGCCTGTTTGAGGATTTAGGTAAATGCCCTTGGTCTGGTCAAGGACGCCCTCTTCCACTGCTTTGGAAACAGAGAGAAGTTTTCCAGTACGTGGGTCTACGACAGCTGTCACTGACAAAGTAGTCAGCTTTGTTGTGGTGATTCTGTTGACATCAGCCTCAACATCAGTCTTCACAGAAGACAGCTGTGCAAAGATGAGGCCCCTCTCTATGGCTTCGTGGATGGGAATCTTCTCTCCCGTGGCTGTGTTGATGTAAAGCCCTTCAGACTCATTAATGATGCCCTCTGCAATGGCGTCAGCAATACTCAAGTGTTTTCTTGTTACAGGATGCAAGACTGTTTTTAAAATATAGGATTTGGTTTCTCTCAGCAAAGAGTCAGGGCCCACTGCTGATTCAACGACATCCTCGACAATGACAAAGCCCTTTTCAATGGCCTCACTTATCTTCATTGATTTTGATCTTCCCAGGGAATCCTGGCCATTGTAGATACCCTTAGCTTGGTCAAGAATGCCATCTGTTATAGCTTGACCTACGGTTATACGTTTCTTTGTTTGAGGATGGATGACCCCAACAATAGAGAAGGCTCTTGTCTCTTTCACTGCAGCCCCTCCTTTCTGACTGCCGGCAATCTCCTCTGCCTTGATGTAGCCTTTCTCAATGGCTTTGTTCAGTGACATGGTCTCCCCGGTGAGAGGGTCTGTGTACTGTCCTTTCTCTAGATTGATGAGTTTTCTTTTGATGGCATCATCCACATCCAACTCTCTGCCTGTCCTCCTGTCTATCACAGACTTAAGATTGATTTCCCTTGTTTCAGAGATCACTGACTGCACCAAGAGAGGTTTAGCTAGAACTGTTGTGGTAAAGGAGTACTGGGAGTCTGTTTTTGTAATGTAGCTGGACTCCAGTTTCTTAGATCCAGGCTGAATTGGAATACTCCTTGTTTGGTCTCCGGATGTCACGGTCATGAATGTATCTGACACAATATGATGGGATCTAGCATCAGTCTCATCTAATTGCTTAGATAATGATGGTGGTGTGGGCCATTCTGAAGATAATTTCAAAAGACCTTTTTGGACAGCTTCTTCCAGCCGCATAATCTCACCAGTTTTTGGGTCCTTGAAGAGTCCAGCTTTTTCATTGACATAGCCCTCGGACACTGCTTGGGAAAAGGTCAGAGCTTGAGCGGGTCTAGGGGGTTGCTCAATTTGTGTCAGCACAGTGGTAGATGTCATCATGGGACTGATCAAGCTGAGAATGTTTGTGGCGTCATTAGCTGTAATGATTCCTGCTGATGTCGCTTCTTGCATGGTTAGTTTCTCTTTGGTCCTTGAGTTTTCTACCGTCCCTGTTTCTGGGTCCAAAATACATTTCTGAAGTGCTTCTGCAACAGAAATGTTTTTGCCCTGAGCATCTTTTATACTTGTAGGCTTATTTAGATCTTTGACCAGGTTTCTGTCCATTAATCCAGAACTGGCTGCCTGTTGGAGGCTCATTTCCCTGCCGGTCCTGCTGTCTACATAAGTGCCATGTGAAGAGACAATGTTTCTTTTGATGGCTTCAGACAAAGTGATCACTTCAGATGTTCTTGGGTCCTTAACACCAAGCCTGGAAAACTCAACATCTTCATGAACCAGTTTGACAAGGCCACTCTTTACAGCATCTAAGACAGAGTGTTTGGTGTTGTCAGCGGTATCCACAAAAAGGCCAGAAGGTGTCATGATCCCTTTCTGAATGGCTTCATTGATGGAGATGACCTTGCTGGTATTTGGAACAAGTATGCAAGTCTTATCCTTACTGATGGTACCATTTTCTAAACCTTCAGCGATAGTCATGATTCGTCCAGAAAGAGGATCAAACACTTTCCCATCTTCTGTGAGATTCCCTTGTGAGACATGGTCAGACAAGGATGTTGCTGTCTTGACCATACCCTTACCCAATGCAACTGACAATGACAGCTTTTGGTTGGTGGCTGTCTGATTGAATGTTCCTTTGAATGGATCTATGATTCCCTCCTTTACAGCTTCAGTCAGGGTAATGTAGTTCCCTGTGGTGGGGTCTTTAACTTCCTGGTAGTTTGGATTGATGTAACCCCTCTCCACTGCCTCCATGATGGTCAGATCTGTGTTGGACAGCGGGTCTGTCACTTTCCCTGTAATTTCACTGTACAGCCCCTTTTCAATGATTTTGCCAAGGCTGAGTCCTACACTTGTCTTAATGGGATCAGTGTTGGAAAATACAGCCTGGGTGTGCGTCACTGAGGTCAGCTCCAATTTCTCTCCAGATAAAAGTCGGGAGCATGATTCTGAAATGATGCCCCGGGACACAGCCTCCGTGACTGAGACTCGTTCCCCTGTTGTAGCATCTGTGAATGTGTTACTGCTAGGATCATAGAGTTTACTTTGTATCCCTTCAATAAGGGACATCTCTCGTCCAGTTTGAGGGTCGAGAAGGCCACAAGGTGATGTTAGTTGCTTTAGCATGACCTCATCCATCAACCCTTTCTTAGCCGCCTGGAGCAGGGACATTCTTTGATGTGTGGATGGGTCGATGAATGTCTTAGTTTTGGTGTCTATGAGACCACTCTGTAAGGCCTCCACCAAGGTGACTTTCTGTGAAGTGTATGGGTTCATGATGGCGGTCACATGCAAGATCTGACCCCGTGTTCCTATCTCTTCATTTTTCACAGTGATGACAGTTTGTTCATGTGGTTTGTATAGAAGATTTGCCCCTGATGCCAGAGAGATGGATTTTACCACAGGGGATGAAACTTGGGTGGAAGAGTTCTCCATGGCCTTTAGGGTTAGTGTTAGTTCAGACATGTTTGTTCTGTTCAACTGAACTGTGGGAGAATCTTCCACCTGCTTTGTCTTTGGTTGGATTTTAATAACTTGTGTGTATTCAGGTAATTCAGCCGTCATGGACGACTCAGGCTTGTAGGTCAGAGTGCTTTTGAAGGTTTGTTCTGGTGTTGTGCCAAAGCTGGCATGTGATGGTGCTGGGCCTTCAAATTGCTGGGTGAAATATTCCCTCATATCGTCATCCACTAACATTGAAGACCTCTTTGCCAGCTCAGCTCGGAATGTGCGCAGTAAGGGAATTTCTTCATCCATAATTATTTGGAACTGGAAAAAAAGATTGTAAGTATATCTTTTACAAATTTGTAATTATTTGAATGTAAACACACATTTCTATATAAGTTGAAAGTAATATGACAATTCACAAAATTGTGACATTGTTTTATATAATGGATTCACCATTAATAAAACAGAAAACATTTAATTAGGTTGATAAAACATAAGTGTGGTAGAAATGCAACACATTTAATTAGTGTTTTCATAAAAGACTTATTTAAAAACATGAAACAATTAAACAAGTGAAGCTTTGTGTCATCCAGCTATCATTAAACATATTTAACAGAATATTGTTTAAATAATTTAAGTTAACCTACTTATTGTTGTAGGAAAATTATATGTTCCATGCTCTCTTTATAAGCAATTTTTCTTTTTGTACGGAGATTTCCTGATGATGCACTTGCAATGAATACAAACTTTTAATGTACTTTCAAATCAGCTTTTGATTAAGTTTTCAACTAAACTGCTCACCCCGCATTAGACAACAACCCTATCGCATGCTTACCTGCATGTCTCCATGAGCAGACAGAATGTCAGAGATCTGTCGAAGTCTTGTGTTTGCCCAGTCCACCATTTCCATGTAGAGTCTGTTCATTCGGTCAAGCTCATCTCTGACCACATCAGATCCATCCTGGTATTTTGATTTTTTAGCTTGGGTAACTCTTGTACTGACACCAGTCGTTTCACTAACAGTTTCCTTGAATTGTTTTAATCTCTTGTCAGAAATCTAAACAAGACAAAGAGAGGCTTTAGACAAGAAAATATACCTTTTCATATGAAGAACTTCTAATGATTATTTATTAATTAAGACTGACATTGATTGATTTTTTAAGGGCTACCTAAAAATTTTTTATAAATGGCCAATAAAAACAAACGTATATATATAAACGAATATAAATTTCTCTAACAAACTATTTACTGAGCTGCCTTAGAAGATATGTAATATGTACAATTTACATAAAGCTATTTTATTTCTCTAGATATTGTAGGAGTTAAGAGGGAAAAGTATGAAGAAAAAGAATTGCAATGTGCTATTTTATATATTGAAGAATAATTTTTTATAGGACTTATAAAAATCTTTTTGATTAATCACTGTTTTGATTTATTTACACCTTTGGTTTGGTAACAAAAGCGGTATTTTCAAAACGCTATTACAAAAAAATATTTTAAAATGCAGAAAGTTTCCCACAAATTTATGAAAACTGAGCTATCTTTTTTTTTTCTGAGCACTAAAATTAACCCAAAAGCTTCTCCTATACTTAGAACTAAGAGAATAAACAGTCTTTTAAAATATTGAGCATTTAACTAAAGGAGTATGATTTTTCACCATAATACTTGTTTCATTCAAATTCATCTGTTTTAAAGTAAATAAAAAGGAAGAGGTTTTTCATCTTGAATGACAAATAGTGCAATGCTTTTGAAACTAGCAATCTAATAATGAAATGATAGAAGAAAAAAAAAAGGGGAAACATATAACTTTAGTAACATTTTTCATTTTTGAAAAAACCGTTTAAAAAAAAAGTGACCATTATTTTATTTTTTTAAGAAACACAAATATAAGGGCATTTTTTCATTACTCCAGAGATAGAGTTATGGTTTCACTTTTTAATCTTAAATTTTGTGTTTCAAAATAAAATAGAATAGTTGTTCTCATATTGTTTAGTTAACAGAACCTTAGGGCCCTGAACCTCTTTACTCAAATGGTTTTACAAATCAACCTCAAAGACATTTGATTTTAATATGAGGTCTCAAAATCTGCAAAAGCAGTGTACTTTTCAAATCTACCAATTCTCACCTATCTGGCGGATCATGTTGACAGTTGCCTGGTTCTTATAGAATTTAAGCAGTGACACATTTAAAATTTTATAATATAGATTCTGATTTGATCAACTGCTTGAAAGCATCAGTTATCATCCAGACACCATAAAATATTGACAAATTTATTTTACTGACTGCAAAATTGTTGTTTAAAACTAATTGAAAGGCAGATGTAAAACATTTATTGTATTCTAAATGAAACAAGAACTTTCAATTGCTTAAGATAAAACTTATAAGAAACTTTTTTTTCCCCGGTGACATTCAAAAGCTCAAAATGAGAGCTTTACAAATAGTTTAAGGGAGAAAAACAAATACCTGCCATTATTAAATGTCTTTAAGTAAAATAATTATATGATTTTGGCAAAAACACTTAAGGAATAAAAATTGTTTTTCTCACAATTTGGGGGAAAAAATTATAATTTAGAGCATTTACCTATATAAGTTTTTGTTTAAAACATGCCAGAAATATAGCAAAATAAGACACTAAAATGAAAATAAATGTAGCTTGATTTTTAATTTATATACTAAAGGAAAATCAAAATACAACTACATTTGTTCCAATTGGTCTCATTTGCATCAAGTAAATTTTTTATCCTAAAAATATTGATAATGTAGTAGGATTAAGGCTGGTAACGATTAATTTAAATTAAATCGTTAACTGTTGAAAAATTAACGATTAATTTCATGAATTAATCGTTAATTTCAATTAAAGCCAAATGTGTCAAGGAGAGTAACAAAAACAGATAATTGACATTTTTGTTTTATTGAGTTATTTCCCCTGTATCAAAGACAGAAAAGTAATATTTTGGACTTTTAAAACTGCTATTGATGTTTTACTATTGTTCCTAAGCGATACTGATCCTGCGATCTGGGCTATAATACTGTTTATTAATTTATTTTTTTTTTAAACTGAAAAAATATATAAATAGTGTCTTAAATTTAATCGAATTTTTATAGATTAAAATCACTTCAATCGATATTAAAAGATTAAAATGTTAACGATTTTTCGAGAAATAAATCATTAATTTCCGCAGCCCTAAGTAGGATGTATGAAAATGAGTATATCAAAGATAAAATTATTTATTAAAAGAAACAGATTTGTTGGGGTTTTTTTTTATAGTTATGAGAATAAAGTGAATTAGTATATATAAAAACACTTGAGGAAGACATTTAACTTGACTCATGACAAATGTATCTGTGTAGGTAATTGTTTTATAAATATCTTCACAACATCAAGCAACTATAAATATTCCCTGCTTGATTTTTTTATACCTTCAATAAAATAGGTTAAAGTAGTATTTTGTAATTCAGTGTATGTTAACTTTGTTAACACATTTTCTTATCCATTGAAAAGAAATTGAGACCTAAGATTCAACATGCCTCATGCAACAAAAGAAATTTATAATATGGAGAGAAGAGGAGTTTGGAAGATACAACAAATAAAAGCAACTTTGACAAGTTTCTGACCAAATATAAAAAGCTATAAAATGAAAAATTAAATTTAAAAAAAGAGAAAAAGCTTGGCAGCAAAGTAAATTTCTAATGTACAAGCTATGAGATAAAACTGAATAATTTTAAATAGCGTTAAATAAATTGGAATGGCTTTGAACTAATGCAACATAATGAATGATGGTTAAACTTTGTATTAGTACAGAAAATTTAATCTAATTTATTTCCATTTGAAAAGAGTTAGCCACTGTGATTATAAAACATCTTTCATAGACTAGAAAAAAAAAATTGATTTGGTTATGAAATTAAAATAACAATATAGAAAAGAGTTCTTTTTAAATTCAAATGATCTGAAGCATATGTCAATATTCATTCATTTGACCATTTGTATTCCTTTGCACAATAGTGTGGACTTGGCCAATAGGATACAATTTTACCTTAAAGTCAAAAATTGAGATGCTTTCAGTTAAATGATGATTAGAAAATATTACCAGTTTTTTTGTTTTTATTAAAGTTGCCATTATTTTCCCAATTAATTTATTTCTTCACTATAAATAAACTAAAATGAAAAAAGTTAAAGTATGTGTGAAGTATACTTAACCCCTTTGACTGGTTTCATTTAAAATGTCCTATCTTCAAATTACAACTAAATACAAATGGCTTACGTTTTAAGAGTTTTACTCTTGATACTTACCAAAGTTGGAAATTGAAATTGTGCATTAGCATGCCATTCAGGAGACCCATCATAAGACATCAAAATTTCGAAAAATGAAACAAAAAGAAACAAAAGGGAAGTAACTAAAGCGGTGCAAAAATAATAGATGAGCCGTGCAAAAAGTAATTTGCGCTGGGAAGAAAAACTTAAAGGCATAAGCAAATTGGGGTTTGGGAATTAAAAAAAATAAAGGTAAAAAAAAAGCATTGAACTGACAAACTGATTTTAGCTTCAATAAGACATGCCTTCTAATAAACTAAGTAAGACTCATTAAAATCTTTTGCTCTGTTTCTACATGCCTTGCAACATGCCAAAAATTTACCAAAGGAAACTTTGGGTTCTCCTTTATGTGCACAAAGGGCTGCAATCGTGTAGATTTTTGATAACATATAATTACTGTCATAGCAATCATAAATCATAACCCAGGGGATTTTTAGCACCATTCATTGAAGTTACCTTCAAAACCCATGCCCAAAAACTAAAATGTACAACATAGAAGCACAAACACAGAAGCTCTCAAATAAGATGAATGTTAATAGAAATATCATTGTATTTGAGTGGACAACATCGATTTATTAAAAGCCTAAACAATTTTTTTTAAAGCAATGAAACTAATACTTTAGCCAAAACTAAATATGCTGATGATCTTCTGCTTACAATGCTGCATCCTATTTAGCAAGTTGCTTCTTATCTAAGCTAAGCATTTGTTATTTGTTAGACTAACTAATTCACAGAATAAATTCATTCACAAACATTACTAAACTACAAAATTAAACTAAGATGTGAGCATTAACATTAACAACAGTCAGTGGCAATTTATTAAAGAAATGAAAATTGCAACATAGAAAAAAATAAAAGAGACAACAATTAACACAAAATTATAAACAGCAAGTTTTAACATAGAGAAATTTTTAAAAGTAAAAAAATAAACCTTCTCCAAAATAATAACATTAATAATGAATTATTAGTAAACTATTATGAATTAATAGTATACTATTAGTTTGTATCCCTTCAGCTCAAAGGACATAATAAAAAGCATTTTGATTTGACAGTTTTAAATAATTGCAAAAATAAGTCACATCATTATGAATAATGCACATGCCAGAAATGGTATGAAAAAATTTATAGTTGAGCAAATGTATCTCGCATGCTACGATGTGAAGCAAATATAATATACAAAGGTATCAAATTGACACCAGTTAAACTTGATCATTTAATTTAAATGCAGTAATTTAGGTCAACTGTCGATCAATTGGAACAAATTTTAAAAAAATTAATGAAAAGTGCCAACGAAATAAAAAAAAATTTAAAAATTTCAATTAAAAAAAATTCAAATCAGTAGAATGATGTAAAAAAATAAAATGAAAATACAGAAAGTAGTAGAGGTAGGCCAAAAAAATCCATTCTCTGTCAGCCTTTGGAACAGTGCATTAAAAAAATAGTAATAATTGAAGAAATGACAACACATAATGAATGATGCTCTGTAATGAAACTTGTTTCACTAATTTATGTAGCTTACCTTTGCCTCTCTGATAAACTGGCCACCTAATCTGTTGACGGCTTCTATTTGATGGCGTCTGTCACCAAGAGAGTTGTAGATGGCCTGCATCAGATTTGTATGGTATGTTATTAATGGCTTTCTTGACATTTAATGGACATCAAGTACAAAGATCAAACAAATCAGACCTAATTTGATCTATTTATTAAATATAATAAAATTCCTTGACAACTTTTTCAAACAAAACATCTCACAAAATTAATTGGCCAGGTCAATCTTAGCAACTTTGACAAGGATGTGCTCAAACTAAATACAACATCCACCACATCACCACCAGTCAACTTAATGGCCGCACAACTCACCATGGTAGGCTCCAAGTGGAGTTTGGCATCTACAACATCACCATTGAGTGAAGGCTGGGAGGATATCCTCTTCTCCATTTGTGAGGACCACTTGTGCTCAGTGTCAAGGCCATTGTGATACAGGGACAGGAGATCCTGGCAAGAGCTTACACTGCGCAGTCTGGGAGTGAAGTAAATATTTTTACTTTATTAATGCTTGTGGACCTGATACATGCATTTACTGCATTAGATTGTAGTAAATTTTATTTTAGTATGAGATAAAGCATTCATTCAGAATTCGATCATAAACACAAAATCTCATACAGTACTAAACTGCTCTGAATGCAAACCAATAGGATTTTTCAACAAAAAAAATCATTGTTTAGAAATATTTTTTTTTGCTGTGAGATACACCATTCAGAGTTTGATCACAAACACAAAATCTCATATCAAACTGACCTTTCAACTGTCTGTATGCAGATCTGATCCCATCTGTTGGCCAGGTCACTGACTTCTTTCTCTACACTCTCCACATCATGATGTTTGGAGGTTCCAGGTCTGCTCCTTTCTACAAGGGAACGCAGCGTTTCGACATCTTCCTTCAAGTGTTGTAATTTTGGGTGATGGTGCTGTAAGGAGTCTTGGAGACCCTGGCCATAGAGTAAATTATTGCTATTTAATAAGCTTGTTAACGGTTAACCGGTTAGCCGGTTAACCGGTCCTCAGATCAGGATCGGTCATCTTTATTTAGGACCGCAGGACCGTGTAACCGAAAAGAAAACAACAACAACAAACAACAAAAAAACCCCAAAAAACAAAAAAAAAACAAACAAAAAAAACACACTAGCGGTAACGTAGTGAAAAAAAAACAACACAAGCCGTAACGCGCCTCGCGCCTCTCCCTCTCGCTTTGTCACGGCGAGTAAAAGCGATACCACGATCCAGCTGACAAGTAGCCTAGGTTGGCATTCAAACTAATAAAACC
Organism: Radix auricularia; assembly: GCA_002072015.1. NCBI lineage: Eukaryota > Metazoa > Mollusca > Gastropoda > Lymnaeidae > Radix > Radix auricularia. Next base: position 176,142 of record MUZC01000979.1, on the reverse strand, counting down.
TTCAGTCTCCAAGCTGTAAGCGTGCGTACATGACGCGTTATAGCCTTGCTTCACTGAAGTTCACAACTAATAGTACTAGTTACTAACAGTGCGTGTTTGATGTCAACAACGGTCAAGGCCGAGGCTGTTTCTATTTATATTTATTATAGTCTGTTTCTTATAAAGACAAAGAAAGCTATAAAAGCATATGACCCCGTGACCTATAGCCTATCGGCATTTTCTGATCACCGGTTTATAGTCCATTTCAGGCATTCAAAAAACGTATTGGCGCACGCCGCTTAGTGAAGTACATGTACCTATATTACGAGAGGTATTTGAAAGACGTAGCAAAGATACCGGGCGATTAATCGGCCCACAAATTCAAGTTCGGTCTTTTAGTGACAGTTTTCCTGCCTATCAAAGGCATTTGTTTACCACATTAACAGTACGGCGAGTGTAGCTCAAACCCTATTTGAACAGAAAAAAACGGGGAGGGTGAACGTGTGAATCGCAAAATTCAATTATTCTGTCGAGTTGACGATTGAAAAATAATATGTTTTAAAAAAAAAATAAATTCCATTTTATCATCATTATTTACTCCGTAGCTTTATAATTTTATTATATTATTAATTTTAATACGCGAGTTGACCGGCATCACACACAAGAGAGGTAAACATGACGTCAAAACGGACGGGGCGAGGCGTTGGTTTTTGAAACTAATGAAAAATACTTCGCTAATTTTAACGAACGATTGAACCTGTCCTCTTATTTAGACGGTGAACTGCGAGTCCTCAAAATAAAATATAAAAAAGACAATTAACCATCACTGTTTAGTTAATTTTTTGGATTTGAAAAAAAATGCTATGAATTGAGGGCAATGCGGAAAGAGCTGAACGCAAGTGGAGGGAAGCGGGCTTTGATGCCATCAGACGACGCGAGGCGACAACATTCTCTTGTTAGTTCTCAAAACATTAGGGATATAAGGACGAGCGGTTAACCGGTCTTTTTTTGAATGGTTAGCCGGTCCTCAAAAACGAGCGGTCTTAACAACCTTACTATTTAATTAATTTAATAAATATATAAGGCAATGGCAATTTTTTTTTACACCAATAATAATAATCTTTCTCTGACCAGAACCTATCATTGGATGATAGTAACTCATTATTAAAAACACTGTACAATTCAAAATGTGTTAAAACATCAATACAAAGAATAAGGCTTTAACTAACTCCAAACTTGAGTGGAAATTCCACTTACCACTAACTCATTCTTGACAGTCTTCAGTTCTATTAGGTCAGAGGTCATGTTCTCATGTGCTGAAAGGGAAGCCTCAAAATCTGATAATAGTTGTTTGACCTCATTGAGTCCTGAGATGACAACCTCTCCACCCTTTAATCTGATGACAGAATAACACTTCTGTTAAACAACTATGAAGGCTCTGGGCTGCAATAAAGCCCTTAAAAAATAGCTTGATTAATTGGACATAATTTGTGTTGATAAAAGAAATATTTAGATTAAATTACGATTAAAACAAATATATAAATTGAAATGCTTTGACTAAAAGACTTGATCACCCTCAGAAAAAACAAATCGATCTAAATTAAATCTATGAGTTATATGCATAGATTAAATGTAATTAATAATAAAAGAGAAGAGGTAATCATTGCTTTATTTAGAGATTTGTTTATTTTTCTCTTATTTTTCATTGATAGGTGACTTTTGAAAATTACATTTTTCTTAAATTTCAGGATAAAAATTGTTGCTATTATTCAGGAGTATTATATAATTTTTAGGGCTGTTATAGATTAAATTAAATTTAATCGTTAACTTTTGAAAAATTACCGATTAATTAATCGATAATTTTGTTAAGCTAAAAATAAAGGTGTATGACGTCATTAAAACTGAAAATTTCAAGGGAAGTAATAAAAACGGGCAATTATTATTTGCATTAAGTTATTTTAAAACAGTTAGCGCTGAAAACAAGTTAAATAACATATTAAAGTTGAGGCACTTGAATGAAAATTTCAAATTAATAAAAGTAATACAGCTGTATAGAAATTGTTTGATGATTAGTAAAAACATTAAGATCATATTTTTATCCCAAGTGGTTCGAAAGCTATGTTTTTTTTTCTAAGACCTCATAATCTCTTTTTTCACTGTTTCGTTTTCCTTCACATTTTGTGCCCTTTTATTGCATTTTTTAAAATGCCCATAACCTGAGTATTTACTTAAATTAAATTTAAAGCACGTACTATTGTTAGGGGATATATTTAAAAATAAGTAGAATCTAGTTCAATATAATGTCAATGAATTTAAATTTTGTTATTGTTAAATAGTTAAAAACAATGTTTTTTTAAATATCATTGTCCTTATAAAAAAGTTTATTTCAAAGTATACTCTTTCTGAATTCCCTTAACGGAGAAGTTTGTACGTAAAAAAAATAATGATAAAATAAAAACCATTATTAATAAAATTAATTATTTATTAAAAAAAACAAAAACAATTTTTCTATTTTTAATCACTATTTTATCGATTAAAATAATTTTAATCGATAAAATAATTTACCGATTAATCGAGAAATTAATCTGTAATTTCCGCAGCCCTAATAATTTTTATTCAGTACCTATCAATGTAGATATGGGAGATCACTTTCATCTGTTCTGCTTTGAGAACAACAAGATTTAGTTTAGATTCGATATTTGAGTTGCGTGGTGTCAGGTCTTTGACTTCTTGTTGGAGAACTTTTATCTCATTTTCCTGCTTGTCAAACTTCAACTGGAATTCCTGGAAAGGCAAACCAAAATATTACCTATAAATAGAGAACCTATAATTATACTTTTTTTTTCTGGTCACTTTGTCATTGGAACATTTGGGGCAAATTTTATTACCTTGATTATATTTTTTTTTATTATGGAAAGAATTTTGTAAAGCATATGAACATTTTAAAGACATTACATTTAAATCAACACAGCTTTCAGAACTTTTGAATAAAATAGGATATTAGTGTTATGAACATGATAAATTAAATGTTGTGTTTGCTATGTATTCTGTAACAACAATTCAACTTTGTATTGTGTAGAAAGTCGAATTTATTATTTTTAAAAAAAGTTAAAACATACCCTGTATGATCGGAATGATTCTTGTACGGCTAAGTTGTTCTGTGGAAGTGGTCGGTGGAGAAGGGTGGACAGCTGTTGGTCAGTGGAGGTCAGTTCTCTGCTGACAGCTTCCACCCTCTGTAAGATTATCTGTGCTGTGCTGACACTTCGGTTTCCCTCTGTTTATTATAGTTTATTAGATAAAAACTTATTTAGTGGTAAAAGCTTCTACCATGTAATTTAAGTCACGAGAGTAAAATTGTAAATATCCTTCTGAACATACATTAGTGTGGGTTAGTTTGAAAGCTGTTTGATTCCTTGTTCGGTATAGTCATGATAAGGTCTCTGCTAATGATCATTAATTAAATAACTTAAAGACTCCTCATAGTGAAACTCCCTTTATGTTGGATGAAGCCTCTTAACAGAACCCCAGGGTTATACTTCACTGCCTCTCACAACTGTTTTTATAATTCTCACTTTATTATCATTTTTTAAAAAATGTATTCGTACATCATTGATGTATTATAAAATAGTAAAAAATGCAATGACAATTATGAAACCATCATACAAAGACATGATAACCTGATAAAAATGAACCCACAGCTCAACTTAACAAAGTTATTGATAATGACCTTTTGCAGAGGCCTTGTCAGACAGTTCTTGGTAGATTTCTCCACACTGTTTCAATTCCTCAGCCAACTTGCGCATGTCTCTGTCTGTGGTCCCACACTCAGCAATAAGTTTTTCACCATCCTCCTTCAGTGCACGCCAAACAGCATCCCTTTGGGCAGGGTCCATGGCCAGGAACTGGAATAGATGGTTTGAATATGTTGATATGAAATCAATCCAGCTGAATTAAATGTACAAATCTATACATTAGATAGCTGTATAAAGAAGATATTATGGAAGAATAATATGAATAATATGAATCATAATAAAAATAATCTACAAATGATTATCATATCCTATTTAACTCTTAATGTGCCATAAGGTTTTCAGAAAATTTCCGCCTCAGTGCCGTAAGAATTTCCCAAATTGCGATCAACCGGTTGTGAAATTTAAAAAATTGCGTAAAATCCATTTATATTATTATTGTCATACTGACTTCATTTTTTAGGATAAGAATGGTTATTTTATGTATCCAAAAGACGGTTTTGAGTTTAAAACTATTTTTACCTGTAGTTTAGTACTTTTATTTTAGTAATAAAGTATAGCAAAATCGCATCTTCAAAAAAAAAAAAACACATACAAACCTCCAAAAAACTTCACGAATCGAGCGATAACACTAGCGAGGGAAACAGCCGCCATTGCCGGAAATTGAAAACATAGTTTTTACTGCACTGAAGAGTTTTTATTTTCTGTAATTTCGTTTCTAAAGAGAGTTCTATCGAGTCACGCATTATCACGCTTTGGTAAAAAACGGTAAACCGCGGTTTATCGCGCTTTGGCACATTAAGAGTTAATGTAGCCTCATAAATTCCAGAAGAAAAGAGCCGACAATAATAATTAAAATACTCATAGCTGATGGAAGGCTGCTGTGATAGAAAAAACTTTACAATTGGAGCAAAATGATTTGAATAAATAATTTTTTATTCTTTAAGTCTATTAAGGACACTGCTCCTATACAGAAGATTGTTATATGTCAGGAATTTCATATGCATAAAAATCTAATAACCCTTTTGAGGTCCCAGCTTTTGACCAGTTTGGTGGCAGCAAAGATGGCTGCCATGCGGACTTTCCTCTGTTGTGTCTTCCATAATGCAGACAGCCGCTCATGCTGAAGTTTTAACCTAGTCATTTACAAATGATAGAAATATTAATAATGTCTTTTTCTTTTCTTAAATAAGTTTTAGTGTAGTAGCTTACAAGCAATAGCAATGTTTTTTAACTTAATTTGCTTCTTCATTTTTTAAATAAGATTTTTAATTTAAAAAATTATATATCAACACTTATAACTAATTTTATTGTATTCTACCTGGATTGTGTAATTGAGGGTAAATTATTTGTAGGTGTGAATATATTTGATAAAACATTACCTAGTGGCATAGTCAATGGCTTCCTGATTTGGGGGAGGAATCAGGAGACAAGCAGACGGTACATCAGCTTCCAGACCTGTCATAGTTTTTACCTATAAGAAAACAAACAGAATTAGTCTTAGATAAGAACGTCAAATAACAAAATCTGTTTTAAATAAACATCTAATGTTTTGCCTATGGGCATTCTATAAACAGATGTGATAGCATCATTTAATGGTTCTAAGATGTTCTGTTCATGTTTTTGACAATTACCTTCCATATCGTTCGCTGAGAATTATTCATTAGGAAACATTCTTCTCCTCTCTGTAGATACACATCTTGTTGATGGCACGGGCAGAGAGTTCGAACCCTGATGGGGGCACTACTTCTTTGAGAGCGTAATTTCAGAGGAATGATGTCACGACTTTTGACCACTAGGGATGAAACCCGACGGTCATATTCTCGAATGTGTTCTTGAAGGTCCTGAAGAGAAGTAAGAAAATTTGAAAAGTTGGTCAAGTAAACTATAAGTCTATGTGAACATAATTGAATACACTTTAAGAGCTGCTAAGATAGTAAAGATTTTTGTTGTTTTTTTTTAGTAATTTGTATTGTTTTCTCAGACCATCAATATTGTCTGGAGAAATCTTTGTTGAAAAATAAACTTGAGTACAAAAAAATTAACAGATTTTAGTTACTAAAATATAATTAGTCTCTTCTTCTTAAGGTTCAGATTTTAAATTATAAATTGAACATTAGTTTTCAGTGTAGAGTTGTCTATATGCAAAGTACATTTTTTCATTAAACATTGGTAAATTTTGGCTCATTACCAGTCATCAAAACTTTATTTGATAATGACTGAAAATGAGAATTAATCTTGGGTAATAATTTTTTACCTGCAAATCAGCAAGCAAGACCTGGGCTTGATCTACAGGAATGTTGTCTGATGAGAATCTGTTGTGGAGGAGCTCAGCATGTCTGGCCATCCACTGTTCACAGTGCTGGGCCTCCTCAAAGAATGTGTTGTGCTCCACACAGTGCTTCACCTGGGCCTCTAGGCACCAGCTCAGGTGGATTAGCCATGACCACTGGGACTGGAGAGTGGACATGTAGGCCTGGGGAATAACAACAGGCATTAGGTGGAGTCCGACGCTGGCTAACTTTGTGGTAGCATATGTTAATTTTTATTAGTAGTAATTGAGAAGTATTGACAGTATTGTTTTTACAATTACATGCTAGATGAAATAAAAACTGTTTCACCTACCTCTACTGTTTGTCTACAAGGCTCTCTGAGTGAGCCAAATACAAGTTTAGACTATAGTTTAACCTGCCTCTCCTGTACTAGTACAAGGCTTTCTGAGTGAGCCAAATACAAGTTTAGACTATAGTTTAACCTGCCTCTCCTGTACTAGTACAAGGCTCTCTGAGTGAGCCAAATACAAGTTTAGACTATAGTTTAACCTACCTCAACTGTACGTGCACAAGGGTGCCTGTCCAGAATCATAGCACCACCCTTCTCTTGGACAGCATTGAATTGTCTTTCCCTAGATTCCATTTTCCGCACCAATGACTGAAAAAAAATTATATAAAGCAATAATAAAGATGAAATGTAATCAAATGGTGGATTTAAAATGTAGCATAGTCAAATATTTCATTACAAAGGAATAAGATATAAAAAAAATTAATAATTAAAATGCTTGGTAATTTATTGAGAAAAAAAATCAATAAGATAATAAAAATAAACAGTTTGATAAAGAATAGTTTTTTTAGATCAATTATGAAGAATTATAATGATTTGTGAAGAATAACAATAAATCAGTTTTGTTACATCCACTGCAATAAGATAAAACCAAGAAATAACTAAGATAGAGTCGCTATTTACCTTATGATGCTCATCTAGTTCTGCAAGGTTAATATCTTTAGAGCCCCAGTCCCTGGACAGCTCAATGTTCTCGTGTTCACTCAGCCACAACAGTTCGGCTGTTGCAGCCTGAAGGAATTCGCTGAGTGACTCTAAGCAGCGTAAGCGCCGACTGGATGTTTTCTGGATAGGATTTTTTAAAACAATTTAAATACAAATCCACTCTTTCAAAGCAAGTTTTAATTAATTACTTAGCAAATCTCACATTTTTAACAATTTTTATGACCCAATACTGAAAATTACTTTCCCATTTGTATAATACAGATGTATGTAAGTAACAGAGACCAAAGATTTGATGAATAATCACAACAATAGGCTTGGCATAATTCTTAAAGCCCTTAGACTTACCGAAAGAAGGGAATAGGCCACTTCTACTTTGGAAAGTTTTTGTGTATACAGTTTTTGTTCTTCGGTCGAAAGGCTTGCCTGTTAAATATAAAATTACAGAGCCTTGATATAATTGTTGAAACTTAAAGAAAAAAGCTTGCCTGTTAAATATAAAACTACAGAGCCTTGATATAATCGTTGAAACTTAAAGAAAAAGGCTTGCCTGTAAATATAAAATTACAGAGCCTTGATATAATTGAAACTTAAAGAAAAAGGCTTGCCTGTTAAATATAAAATTACAGAGCTTTGATATAATTGTTGAAACTTAAAGAAAAAGGCTTGCCTGTTAAATATAAAATTACAGAGCCTTGATATAATTGAAACTTAAAGAGAAAGGCTTGCCTGTTAATATAAAATTACAGAGCCTTGATATAATTGAAACTTAAAGAAAAAGGCTTGCCTGTTAATATAACTGTTAATATAAAATTACAGAGCCTTGATATAATTGAAACTTAAAGAAAAAGGCTTGCCTGTTAATATAAAATTACAGAGCCTTGATTTAATTGAAACTTAAAGAAAAAGGCTTGCCTGTTAATATAAAATTACAGAGCCTTGATATAATTGAAACTTAACTCTTAATGTACCAAAGCGCGGTAATACGCAGTTTACCGTTTTGTACCAAAGAGCAGTAATGCGCGACTCGATAGAACTCTCTTTAGAAATGAAATTACAGAAAATAAAAACTATTTAGTGTGGGATGAACGATGTTTTCGACTTCCGGCAATGGCGGCTGTTTACCTCGCTAGTGTTATCGCTCGATTCGCGATGTTTTTTGGAAGTTTTTACGTTTTTTTTTCGAAGATCCGATTTTGCTATACTTTATTACTAAAATAATAGTAATAAACTACAGGTAAAAATAGTTTTAAACTCAAAACGGTCTTTCGGATACATAAAATAACCATTCTTATTCTAAAAGATGACGTCAGTATGACCATAATAATAAAAATGGATTTAACGCAATTTTTTAAATTTTATAACCGGTTGATCGCAATTCGGGAAATTCTTACGGTACAGGGGCGGAAGTTTTCCGAAAACCTTATGGCACATTAAGAGTTAAAGAAAAAGGCTTGCCTGTTCAATATAAAATTACAGAGCTTTGATATAATTGAAACTTAAAGAAAAAGGCTTGCCTGTTCAATATAAAATTACAGAGCCTTGATATAATTGAAACTTAAAGAAAAAGGCTTGCTTGTTTAATGTACAAATTTTGTTCACAGCAAGAAGCTCTTGTACCAGCAGTAATACCTGTGTTTATGATTCCCTCACCTCAACATAAAAAAATTTAACAACCGACTCCAAGGTACAACACCTACCCTGTCATTAATACATTTGTCAATCTGAGATCGGAATGCTTGAACCTCATCATGTTCTCTTCTGTGTACAGCAAGAAGTTCTTGTACTCTGGTCATGTCACTGTCGTACTGTGATTCTTCTAGTTGTCTCTGTGGGAATATCAATGGTAACAACATCATTCAACATAACCATCAGATAAGCAGTTCTCCATTATCTCATCTATGTAAAGAAAACCAAGTGTCTGAAACACTCATCCTTGCTCACTTCCATAGTTACAGCTTGAAGAAATGGTCTAAGTTATCCCTAAATAAATTAAAGTTATGCCAATTTTAAATATCTTCCGTCACACAGGCCTAAAAGTACTTAGGCATTGTCTGTCAACTGACCTGACGAGCGTCCACCCAGTCCAGACAGTCTTGGACATGACGGAAGGCGGGGTTGGTCTCCATGAGCCTCCCTTCAGACACGACCTGAGCTCTGGTCTTGGTTAGAGGGGTGCGGACTTCCTCACTGGTCTTACCTAGCAACGGGTGCATCACTTGGCTGTACAAACGATTTTTGAGGCTGGAAACTCTGGCCTGGAGCTCAGATACTCTGGAAATAGAGACAGTTTATTATTTATCACTTGATATCATGTCACATTAAGTTTCATCTTGAATATAGAAAAAGATGAGTCACTGTATGTTATCCTGATAACTATAACAGATTTTTCCATATGATTTTGAAGTAAACGCTTAATCTCTGAATGGATCCAGAAACCAAAGGCAGTGAATCTCTGTCATGTGTGATGAAATTAATACCTCTCAGAGAACACACTATAAAAAACTTTAAAAAACTGCAGTTAATGATGACAGAAGATGAAGTCAGTCATTAAGGTAAGGCCTCCAGGTGGCCATGAGTCATGCCATCTGTATAACATAAGAAAATGATTGTAAAGAAAACTCAAGCTTCCGGCCTCTTTTACCTTCTGTAAAGTTGTTCCGCGTGAGGATGGTTGCCATCTTGCAATGTTTGGCAGTCACGAAAGAGTCCTCTCAGGGCCTCTTCAACACCTTTGAGTCCTCGATCGAGGGCATCACAGTTACGTTTAGCCTCGAATGAGTGCATAACATCAAGGCCACGGGCTAGGTCATCAATTCTTCGTGCTAGGTCTGTTAGGGTGTCTTCATTGAATCGGACGTCTCTCTGGGCTTTATCTGCCAGCCGATGGAGGCGCTCAAGTCTAAAATTAAGACAGGAGAAAATGAATGTTAAGTACCATTTTAACATTAACACAAGAGAAAATGTATGTTAAGTACCATTTTAACATTAACACAAGAGAAAATGTATGTTAAGTACCATTCAAAGATATGCTCAGTTTCAAACTGGCATTGATTGACTACAACTGATTTACAGCAGAGCTGACTGTCTACTTGCAAAGTTAGACATTACTATAATGAAGCTGTTGACACACCTGATGACTTCAGCCTGTAGTGTCATGTCTCTCTCTTGCATGGCAGCCTCAAATCTGCTCCACACACGAGAAACATTGTGAGGTAGGAGTTCATCTTCAATACTCATATGTGAGGGATCTGTTGTCAAACTCTGCAGTCAAGACAATGTCATGGTTAACAGGGCACCATAGAACACTATGAGCTGTATGGTTAGTAAAATACAATAACAATATATGACCTGTGACCTAACAAGATGACTACTGTACAGAATGACCCCTAACCTCATAACAAGATGACCACTGTACAGTATGACCCCAGACCTGTCAACAAGATGACCATTGTACAGTATGACCCCTGTCCTCTCAACATGATTACCATACAATGTATGACTCCTGACCACATAGTCCTATAACTACTTCACAATGTACAATACCTGACCTCACAACATGTTGACTACAGTACAATGTATGACCCCTGACCACATAGCCCAAAACTACTGTACAATGTACAACACTTGAGATGACAGCACCAGGAGCAAAGTACCACACATATAGACCAAAACTTACCTGTATTTCATCAAAAAGCCTCATGGCCCTATTCCTGATCTCTAACCGTGGGGGAACATCTTCTGAACGGAATCGATTGAAATCAGAGTGGAGAGCCTATGAGGAAAAGAACATTAATTACATCAAAACTTTATCACACCACCACACTAATTCATTCAAAATTGTAGGGCTAAATAAAATATTTTTTAAAAACTATGCATGAATATTGAGAACCTTGGAAAATGGCGTACCTTGATTTCCTGCAGTGTAGTTGGGTAGTTCCTGCTGAGCATGAGTTTGATGGCATCTCTGAGCCAAGAGAGGAGGGAGGAGCTGAGTTCTCTGTATTCCTCAATCTTGAGCTGTCGCTCCTGTAGGTCAGGTTCAAAGTTCAAACAAGCCTTTTAAGCAAACTTTAAATACCGAAAGTCCAGGAACATTTTAACAAGGGAAAAATCTTGTTTTTTTAAAAGAAAGATTAATATTTTTTATACATGAGTTTTTTTTAACAAGATCAAACTCACCTGTTTATATTGTAACACAAAGGTTACAATAGAAAATGAAAAGTTCACTTTTAAGTGTCACTGGGTTTGAGAGTAAGCTATCATGGCAATAAACTCGTGAGGAGTTTAGATAAGCAGAGATAGACATGCAAAAGTTGTTGTTTTAAACTTACATTGTCCTTGAGTGACTGTTCCACACTTGGCACCTCTGGGAACACATCGTACAGAGATGACACATATGTGATGACAGATTTCTCATCTGGGTTGGGAACATCCACATCTAAGAGATAGAGGAACATGTTAGTGAAAATATATAGTGACACAGAATCATATAAGCCTGCATGCAGATACGTAAAACTTTGACCGAAAGTAAATAAAAAAACAACAAACTGTGCAGGTCACATTGAGTTAAGCCGTAATGTTATACTTAACTAAAACCCTTCTTGTGTTATTCATTGAGACATGATCCTAGGTTCCCTATACTCTCATTGGAAATTTTTCAGTGAAGAATATAAAACAGCAGTTGAATATACAAACAAAACTAATTACAAACTTGACTAGCATAATTTTCATGGTCAGGTTACCTGATAATTTTCAAATTAAGAAACATTCATTTTTAGCGATATACTCTTTTTGTTTTGTTTATAAGATGGGGTCATAAAGTGTAAATAACTTTATCAAACATTTTGGAATCATGCACTTAATAATGGAATAATCGCAAATCATGAACTCATAAATTCCTTGCTATTATCTAATTTTGGGCAGAGCTATCACTTGTCTACTACTATAAGTGCTATAGCTTTTTAGTGTTTCTTAGCTAATGAACTTTGTATGCATAACCCTGAATAAAAGTTGTTTTTTTAAACAAAACAAAAAAAAGGTTTTCAATGAAAACAATAACTAGGAATTTCAAGATTTTTCAGCAAAGAAAAAAATGTGTGCATGTAATATTTCACTTGCACGACAAATCACAGGTGCTCAAAGGTTTATTAAACTAAAAACGTTTCAAACTCAGCAATTTTGGAGACCAAATTAAGAAATTTAAAGATTATTGGAACAATCAAACTCAAAGCAATTCTGGAAATTATTATTATTTTTAATGGAATTAAAAGAAAAAGTAACCTTGGAATTCTAAAGGCAAAAATAAACCTGCATTGTCATATATTATTGATTAATGAATTTATAGCTTTATAGATGCATAGGATGAAATACACATTAGTTTTAAAAATCTTGACATATTTGATGAAATTCAAGCAAATATTTCCATCATCTTAAGAAATAACTCAATTGGAATTTTGATATGCCCAATCCATCTTAGCTATCAGCCACTCCAAAACTAAATAGTTTTGTGATTTCTTTTGGAAGACAACACTAAGTAATAAGTTACAAAGTTAAAAGTGAACCTTGTATGCAATAAGAACAAAGCAGCTTGTATAAGATAAGCAAATAAATTTCACAGCCATTTTAAATACAAAAATGGACAGCAAGTCAAGTGTAAACATCTTCATAGAAGACTTTATAATAATTTATTGGAAGGTAAACTTTTAAACCATGTAAAAGTAATAATAGGACAAGTCCCTAGAATGGTGTTCGCATCTTTAGAGCTATGATGGGAGGTTTATTAAGAAAAATTCATCACAGAACAGAGTCCAGATGTTTACCTAATAAAAAAAAGAAGTAATTTTCTTCTTTTTCATGTGTTTTCACTCAATGGGGAGATTTTAAACATGCATGATAAAACAAACATAATCAAATGATCAAAACTGAAGCCTTATAAACATTACAAGCATTGCGATGCCATATTTCTAAACCCAGCAATTCTTCTACTTGTTAATGATGTGACTACTTTATTACATTGTCACACCTCATTACCTTATCACACATTATTACAAATGTCATATTTAATTACAAGGGTCACACTTTATCACACTTCATTACATCTGTCACATTGGGGCAACTCATAACCAGTATGACAAATTGCAATTAATTGAGCAACAGGACATAAGAAGGGAGACAAAAAGGCTTTTTTGGTTGATACCATGGTTTGTTCTATAAATTTGATGGGGAGTGAGGCATAAATGTTTTGTTTTTTTAAATTTATATAGCTGTAGTGACATGTCCTGGAGAGTAGTGTAGCAAAAGTAAGAACTGATCAATATCAATAATGTTTCAATGTTGAAATGAAGTTTCAAATTAGAATAAATGGAAAAACCTTATAAACAAAACTTTCTAACATTTCTGAAATTTTGATTCAGAGCAAGCCTTAAATGGATTATACCAATTGGCAGAGACATTATGGAGATACCATTTCTTCAGATAAGTCTTTCATTTAACTTACAAAGTGTTAAATTATATTGCAATTAATAAATTCAATAAGAAAAATAAGAACTGATGCACCCACACATATCAAAAACTTCAGGCAGTCAGCATGTGTATAAAACATTACTTAGAAAGTACCATGGTCATAATCATGACACATCAGAAACCTGTTGCTTTGCCAAATCATTCAACAAAAAATATAGTTGGTTTTACATTATCTTATTCAGTAGTTTCATTTTGATTCTATTTATTTTTTAACCAATCTTTGATGAATTTTCTTGTAAAGAATACAGTATAAAATGTACACAAAAATACTCTAACTAAAAGTGTTCTACTGATTTGCTTGCCTAGCTCATTTCTCTCCATTGAGTGGCTCGCATTAAAGAAAAAGAGAGGAAGACCTTTGTTTTTAAACACCTGTACACAGTTCTGTTTTGATTTATTCTTTCTCGCTCACCTAGGTTTATTCTGGATTTTTTAGTGCCCAGCTCAGTCCCAAATTTCAATAAATATTACGAGCATTAATCAAAATGTCATTAATACATTACATTTAACTAATAATATATTAAGTCCCATATGAAGAATTATGTCCTTCAATACTTTATAAACATTTTATGTAAATAAAATTAATTTAAATAGCTTTTTAGCCCAGAGGAAATTTTGTGACATCCACATACTGTTTATGGCAGTTAAAAAAATATATTAAAGCTCTTAAATTCTTTAAAAGAGATGAATATTATGATTTGTTAAAGTAGTAATAGTTACAATTAAATTCCATTAAAGCTTAGAACTTCCTTCATGATTGGTTGAAATGATTTACAAGTGTGTTGATTGATGTGCCTTCACGAATAAGGATAAGATTAAACAAAAAAACTGAGTAAAATCAAACAAATGAATTTAGAGGGTAAAGGAATGGAAATTAAGAATTCTTCACAGTCCAAGCAACTGTGACATTACAATAAAGCCACTGCATGCAGAATATCTACAAGAAAACATAGATGATGATGTAGCACTGTGATTTCTTTTTCCTCAAACATATTGAACATTTCATTGCTTTCTACTAAGATATCTTTTTTAAAAACGCCATTGCAAATATACTAGAAAATGAATGGAAAAACATGAATTTTAAATTATTTCAAGCTCACATACATATTTTAAATTTTAAAAAGATTTTTGAAAAATATTCTTAACAAAATTGTATTTTTATTAATTCTTTGGAAAAATGGATGTCCATAATTTTTCTTTTGTTAGAATAAAATGCCTTGTTTGAATAGAGTGAAATGTATATGGTATTATGTGCTTCCTTATGAAATGAATGAAACAACAAAGCAGACCATTGTGGATAAACTCACTGCCCACAGAAGGAGGAGAAATCAGACCATACCATAATTCATTTTGGTCATGGACATTTTTGTAGGCACAAACTTGTCAAATATATTTGGTAGTCATTTATCAACTTTCACCAGCAATGTATTAAAATATTATTCAATATGATCCAATCTCCCATGCACTGATAAAACACCAAAATGAAATCTGCACACCAATAAGACAAAGGAACACCAGATCCTAAGTACACAACAGAAACCAAAAAAAAAAATGGATCTGGCATTCCTGTGCCCAGGTTTTAAAATGTGTATGGTGTTTGTTGTGAAAATGAAGAATGCTGATATACGCACCACCCAATTCTGCAGCAGTTAAAAGTAACAGAGAAGAGGGTGCCAAAATAAACATGTATGTATTGGTGATATGTCAGAGAGAGTGGAGATGTTCAAATGAATTAAATTTAATACATGTCTGTAAGCATTTAGAAATTATAAATAGGAGAAAATACCAATGGATATACAGTCGAAACCGCTTAAGTCGACGGTGTTGGGGTATGAAAAATGGCATCGACATAACCGATGATCGAGTTAAAGCGAAAACCAATATGGCGGCAAAATATTAACATGCGCTTGATATTTCTTTATGTACGTGTTGTGCGTTAATTAGTGATGGGACGATTAATCAGAATCGTATCGGAATATCGGGACCCTATTTCTTCACTCTTTCTTAAGGTTGTTAAGACCGTTCGTTTTTAAAGACCGTTTAAGTTTACGCCGTTTTGCGGTGATTCCCAGATTGAGCGATACTGATACTGTGCTTCGAAGCCACTTGCTTGATTTTCAAGCTACACAAATAAGTAACCTACACATCCCCTTATTGTCCCCGAACCATTATCTTCCTAATCATCTTCTTTGGGTCTTACAATGGACTCAGAATGGTCTATCGTGACCTATATATGACTCATGACAAAGCGAACTCTTCTCTAGATAAACGTACACACATAAATTAGGTACTCCTTTTGAACTTTTGAACCTTCAACTTTGACATATTTTAATTAATTCTAATAGTTTAATGGCTTTTGCACACGGCAAATTCTTATGAATGAAACAATGAGAACAAAGCAGTAGTACAGTACATGTAATGGTCAAAATGAAGTTGAAGGATGAATGGTTGCCAATGACAACAAGTTTGCACACGGTACATTTTATTATTCCATACGATCCTCTCAGCTTACAATTCCTTCGGTAACTTAGGACTAACCAACAATGTTGTGGGAGATTGAGAGTGGGGGTGGGTAAACTGTCTGTAGTCTGTTATATTATATATTATAAAATCTGGGGAGCCTTGTTTACAGTAAGCAGCCTATGATTTTGGTATCGTCCCATCACTAGCGTTAATAAATGATAATGTTCATGCACGTGTTTTTGGAGTTTTTTTTAACACAACAGCATTGCCGTTATTTGTTTGATGAAGCTATCGGCATGCTATAAAATTGTACATACATGTTTGCTAACAACAAAAGGTATATGTGCACCAACTGACAGCAGAAATTTACAAATTTAAAATAAAAACCAACGTCGATTATCGATAAAAACTAAGAATTTCAAAAGCCGGCGATTGCCATAGTACCAGAAGCAACACAGCGCTGAGAGCAAAACGCAAGTGGGCTGTGACGTCACCAGCAGACCCTGATGTGGCAGAAACTTGGTCCCTTGGTTATAAAAAAATCATAGCTAACATTTTCTAAAGCTGGCGATTGGTCATGGGGATCGAGATAACCGATGTTAAGTGGCTAATTTAACCCTTTTTTGTGCTCGTGTTATGAGGTTTCGGCGACTTAAAAAAATCGAATTAAACGACGAGAAAAGGCTAAGACAAAGAGAGAATTTGGCGGTTCCAATAAAAAACGTCGACATAATAGGGTGGTCGGGCTAACCGAGCTCGAGATAAGTGGGTTCGACTGTATCATGTTGAAAGAATGAAATATGTTGTAATAATCTATTAGTTCTTAAGAGGGCATTCAAACACCCTAAAAAATTAAGGGCCATTCGTCAACGCTCTTCAATCTGACTTAAAATAAAATCTGAGCAGGCCACCTAAATGTGTAATAAATAAACCATGTTGGATAAATAATACATTGCATGTTTTGTTATTTTCTATTCATTTCACTTTATTTGTCCCATTGACCATCACCCAGGAAGAGGCTTTCTCTAAAACCATTTCAAACTTTTCTTATTAATAGAACCAAATTAAGTAACAGAGATAAGACTTGAAAAAAAATGTGTAAGATAATGGTTGAGAATCCCATGAAAGATTTCCCTTGAATGAGATAAAAAAAATTGTGAAACAAAGAGATATGAAGGGAAAGTTTTAAAAAAACAAAAAAGAACTGCATGATTTCAAAAGTTTAATAAATGTAACCATGGCAGTGTTTCTATAGGACATCTATTTTTTGTAAGATGCACTTGAATCAGGCAGTTAAATTAAGAAAACTTAGTAAAATATTTCTTAACTGAATATTAGGGGTTTGCATTCTGTAGTTTTTTTATTGTTTTTTTTTTTTGTAAGTCCTACAGTTAATTACAATTACCCATGATTTTTATGGTAACAGTGATTGCCAAATTTTTAAGACCACAAAGACTAATGAAATAAGTAGGTCATCTGTTTATCTGTTTAAATGAATTCCCAGAGTAGTAAACTCTTCAAAATGGATAGAGAGTTATACAGCTTACTCAGTACAGTGACTGCAACAGCCTGGATAATATTTTACCACCTATCCAATGGTTATACTAGCCGACTCAGTACTTTATTTATATTTATCTAGATCAACTATCCCCATTGGATGTAGTAGAACACACAGTATTCTATTTACATTATCTGGATGCAGTGCTTTCCCTGATCATCGAAGGGTATAAAAGCAGACACCCAGTCATGGTTGTATATGTGCTATCCTATATCCCCAATGGTATAGTAGCAGACACCGTATCATGGTTACATATGTGCTACCCTATATCCCCAATGGTATAGTAGCAGACACCCTGTCATGGTTACAAATGTGCTACCCTATATACCCAATGGTATAGTAGCAGACACCCTGTCATGGTTACATTTAGGCTACCCCCCCCCCATGAACATAACAGCAGACGAAACCCCATGGCAGTAAGAATTTCCCTGGACAATGTAATGCCTTGCCACCTGCACCCCTTTCAACAACACCACAATATGTGCTCACCATCAACATCCAGGAGCCTGGTGACACCAAACTCTCTCTCAGCAATACTGAATGCTGTCTCAAGGTTCTGTTTGTTGCTGTTGTGTTTCACTTGTCTTATGTCCACTAAATCGGGCCTGTAAGTGACATGTCAACCACAGTTAATACACTTCAATTCATTCTAACAAGGATATACCAACACAACAAAACGGAATTTATAATAATCATAGAAACTAAAAATTTTCTTAAGTGATGTTTTTCAGATTCAATTAAAAAATTTTTTTTAATTTACTAGAAGCTGAGACTGTCAAAACGATAGGAAGGCAGACATCTCCATGTTGAACACTCCAGGCTACTATAGACTTTATTAGGAGAGAAAGATTTATGCACATTTAATTGCACATGCAGTCGTAGACTATATCCCTGATCTGTTACTCTTTAAAAATCTCATTCAGTGTGCCACAAAAATTATCTTGAAAACAGTGGAGCAGTTTCCAGTTGTTTTTTTTTAAAATGTATTATTACATGTAATTATTATTGTTTCTTTTATCAAGAGTTTATTTAATTTTAATGGTGGTTGCTTTATTGTAGCAATAACCACGTGGGCAACACGTATGTAGTATGGGGTTTAATATCTACCTATTTCTATGTAGTATAGGGGACATATACCTGTTTGTATGTAGTATGGGGTTTAATATGTACCTGTTTGTATGTAGTATGGGGGACATGTACCTGTTTGTATGTAGTATGGGGTTTAATATGTACCTGTTTCTATGTGGTATGGGGGACATGTACCTGTTTGTATGTAGTATGGGGTTTAATATGTACCTGTTTCTATGTAGTATGGGGGACATGAACCTGTTTCTATGCAGTATGGGGGACATGAACCTGTTTGTATGTAGAGTGGGGTTTAACATGTACCTGTTTCTATGTAGTATGGGGAACCCGTACCTGTTTCTATGTAGAATGGACAAGAAAGCTTTGCCATCCCGCCAGGAGGATGAAAAGTCTCGAATCTTGACACCAGGGTATCCCTCTGTGGTCCTTCTGCTCCACAGCAACAGGGCTTCTTTAGCTGTGATGTCCTCCTGGCCTGGGACGACAACATCCGAAATCTGCAAGAAAGCAACAATACGTGGCGTTTAGTCATCGCAATGTCAACTGTATTGGTAGTTGTGATGACTTGGTGCAGCTGCTTCTGTGTATCATCAACTTGGCAACAAGCAGAAAAATAATTTCAAATAATTGAAATTCACTTATCATAAACTGATGTTATAAATACATTACATGATGTAATTCTAACTGGAAATTCAATCTTTGAAAAAGTAAAAATGACAATATAGAAACAAAAATGAATTGGTAATTTGAGTACAAACCAAATTAATGGGAAGAGTGAAATTTTGTTTCCAGAAAGAATTGTAAAGAGTTGTTGTTTTTTTCCATTGGTGTTTGCACAAGAAGTTAAACTAAAACATTTTAGTTTTTAATAAATATGAATAGAAAACAATTTAGCAGGTACTTAATTATTTCCATTATTTAAAAAAGTAAATATTTTACATTTTCATATGATAAGGCCTAACAAAGCCATTTAAAAAAGACAATTTAGAGTTGATAGTATACACAAGTAGCCGAAAATTAAATTAGTAGCATGTAAAGCTGAGGTGGAATCAGGTTAAGAACTGCAATTGATGAGTGATGGTATGAGATGGGACCAAGTGATGGTATGAGATGGGACCAAGTGATGGTATGAATTGGGGCCAAGTTATGGTATGAGATGGGACCAAGTGATGGTATGAGATGGGACCTAGCAATGGTATGAGATGGGACCAAGTGATGGTATGAGATGGGACCAAGTGATGGTATGAGATGGGACCTAGTGATGGCATGAGATAGGACCTAGTGATGGTATGAGATGGGACCTAGTGATGGCATGAGATAGGACCTAGTGATGGTATGAGATGAGACCTAGTGATGCTATGAGATGGGACCTAGTGATGGTATGAGATTGGACCAAGTGGGGTATGAGATGAGAGCATGTCATGGTATGAGGTAGGACCAAACTGATGGGGAAAATGGAATGAAAGTAACCATTACAGGGAAATGATTTTAAAACACTAGCATTTGAATAAAACTGAGCTAAGATGATAGAAAGGTTTTATCTTTTATTCCTACAATGATACTTTCTATATTTTCACTTATACACATAAGGACTAAGAGACAAGATTTAATTGACATTAAACATTTCTTCAGAGATACACCAACAATAGAATCTTGACAAACTGACTTGGGAAATAAAATAAAATGTATTTAATATGTATTCATTTGGGGAATCGGGGTGGTGGTTGAAGTTGAACATGAAATGTCGACCTCCAACATTCTGCCTCCAACCAGAGACTCTCATTTTAAAACATTCCACACACGATATCATCATATCATCCGCTTTCTTAATGAATATAATGCTAAAGGCAGCGATAGCCATCTCGTCTCTCGTGAGATGTAAGGTAGGGGGTCCCTGGTATCCAATCCCCACCCTAATCACTGAGAAACTCAGGTCGTTGGGGGGGGGGGGTCACTGGACTCTAACCGCCTACCCTAAACACTTATACACTCGGGGTCGTGGGGGTCACTGGACTCTCTAACATCCACCCTAACCACTACGTCTTTCAGGGTACTGGTTGTGATATCTCTTGGGCCTTAAGGAGAACATAATATATTTTCTAAGAACATAATTCAGAATTTTACCCACAACATTTTTTAATTGGATCCGCCACTGCATTTATCCCTATAAGCCAGGCGCTAAGCCATCCCCCACCCTCTCATTCCTTTTTCTTTTAACACGGCGGCCTACAGTTAACATCTCCGCACTGAGCTGCTGGGGGAATTAGCAGATCTAGTCTGGTGGTTTGAACTAACGTCGCAGAGAATGTTCATTCAACTTGTTGAACGTGTTTCGGGTCATGCACCAGGTGAGGCGACACGGGATCTCTGTCAACCCATCTCGAGATCTTGTTAGGTTTCGGTTCACGGTGTAAAAGCGCAGCGTTCAGATCTTATCTCTACCTCGTATTATTAAAGTGAATACAATGTGTCAAAGTGAACACCAGATTCACGAGACAACCTCACATCATGAGACTCTTGGAGGTTTGGTGCATAGGCATAGTTTTTTTTCTCTCCTTAGTAAATATGTGTGTGGGGGGGGGGTCTTTTTGAGGACGGGTAAAAGGACGGGGACGTGTAAAGGGGCGGTCAGCCACGTCTGTATTGTTGACTTGACACGGAGAAAGTCTATACCCAAAGTTGTAAAAAAGACGGGGGGGGGGGGACCTAGCTCCGTCGTGGGCGACAGAAAGGGTCGCCACTCTTACATCCTAGTTACCAAGGCCAAGGGGTGAGCTAAGTACTGTAAACTTTTTTTTTTAGTTCTACATTCTCATTTATATATATTGATTGATTTTAATTAGTCAATTCTGGGTGGAAGAATTGTAAACATGTTAACTTAAAATGTCAATACGTCTTCTCCCATTGAGAAACCATTATGTATTCAGACTTTTGACAGTCAAAGGCCCACCATCGCCAAAGTCAATATAGATCAAGTACAAAATGATCAAAGGTAACAAGGTCAACGTGGCACATTGTTACGGGAAGAAGCTGGTCATCTTAGCCTCCCCCTCCAACCCCAAAACACCCTTCCCAAACTTGAACTTTCCTCTTCATCCCCTCATGTAGTGAATCTATTGAAACAGGCCCGCCTCCGTTCCTGGCAAGTGCCTGTTGTCTGTGCCGGGGTTGGTGTGGCGTGAGACAAGGTAATCATTAACATAAAGGTGTCAGGTATGAGACTGGTAGAGGGACGGCCCGGCATGAATGAAGACTTGGGATTAAACCGTCCAGTGCATTTTAACATCCCAAATTTATGAGTGAAATCTGGGGGTTTACGACGGCCACGGACTTTGGGAGCTGACGAGTAAATCTCATAAGTTATGTTGAACATGTTTTATGGAGCTAACGATATTTACGTCCTGGCCTGACGCTCGTTTGGGCTGGGGTCTGCATGGAGTTTGTTATTGGTGGTGTTCCTGTCCTCGCGAAGATAAATATCTTTGGTTAAAAATAGTTTTTTAAAAGTAGCAAATACAGACAGATTCTAAGACCAAAATACATCGGCCCTCTCTGCCTCTCTTACTTCCGTACAAATAATGCAATAACGATTGAAATGTTGCCTTTCCTTCTAGGAAGGGAGAAGAATCGTAAGTGCGAATAATGAATGTGTTTTTTTAAGAGCGCAAGTTTACACCCATTAGTAGTGAGTAAAGAGATAATTCAAAGATAGCAATGTCAACCCCCCCCCCTTTTTTTAAAGTAAAGAGATAATTCAAAGATAGCAAGGTCACCCCCTTAAATAAAAAGATAATCCAAAGATGGCAAGGTCACCCGCCCCTCCCCCGTAAACAAAGAGATAATCCAAAGATGGCAAGGTAAAACCCCCGTAAACAAAGAGATAATCTAAAGTTGGCAAGTTTCCCAAGTTGCCAGGTTACCAACCTGTGCACGTGACGCACGCAGCTCATCTCTACTCCGACTTAGGGGCAGTTTCTCAGCACCACCATTGGCATCTTTCAGATTCTTGTTCTTCTTCTTTTTCTTCTTGCGCGGCGAGCAGCAGCTGAACATGGTGTTTAACCAAAAGCCTTAATTAACATCCACACCGACAGCACTGACAGCCACAGCGGTGGGTACAGGGTTGTGAGTCAGTCACAGCAGTCATTTACTTTTTGAATCCATATCTGAATGCTTCATTTGTGTCCGCCACCATCGATCACCCACTTGTAACGAAAAGTAATCTATTATCCGAAATTGTGAATCACTTGAAACGTATATTCCACTTCCAATGGAGAAACAGTTTATTAGTTATTTTTACGTGATCAACCTGAGACAGGCACATTTTATTAGCACACACATATTAACCAGCCTCGTTAGAATTTATATAATTCAACTTTGTCGATTGGTAACTTAACTATACTTAAGCAGTAACATTTGTATTGTACCAGAAAACGCCCACTTAACATCTAAAGAAACCATCAATTTGAAGAAAGCCTCAGTCAGAAAAAACCCTCAATCTGAACCAATGTTAATAAGAAAAGACTTCATCTCTTCAAGTACACAATAAAAATCAGACAAGAACTTCAAAGCTGTCTCAGATCATAGTGTGACTATAACCAAAATGGTCTAATATCGTCTACAGGCTGTGGGGAATAGCAAGGTCATCATGAGTAATTCCTTGGGTCACTTGCATGAACTGTAGGGGTACGGGGTTAGATTTGCGACAGTTTCATGATTACTATGCGCGGTGGGAAAGTTGGGGTATACCTACGCTGAAGAAATGTGTCACACGTACTACCAATAATGCTGACCAGTAGCCGGTATGATGGGAAATTTGTCAGAAGGCACTAGGCATTTAACCCACACAAAAAGTGGAATTTTTTCACGGATCAATGACCAGGGGACCTAGCATGAATCTCTTTCTTCACGAGACAATTCCTTAAAAGATGTGTAGTCCTGTTGCCAGTGGACAGATACCTACACTTTGCGGCTATGCTCAGACCATCGAACCAGCCGCCATCTGGACGATAAGGCAACAAGAGCAGATCAATAAGTAGAGAAGAAATAACTTCACTCAGGACACAACTGTTCACGAGGCGTATGGTTTTGCTCGTGTTGTCATTTCCATTGATGTTTACCTATTGAATGAACTATGAAGTCGCTTTGTGTATAGCATTCGGATAACAAATGGGATTTTTTAAAAACATCGTATGCAGTTATTTAATTGAGAAGTTGACTTTAGTTTTTTCACAACGACGTGTAGGAAAGAACATGCGCTCGACTCATAGAAATAGTTTTTGATAACTAGACGTTTGCCAATGACAGCATTAACATCAACGTTTGGTAAGCATCTAGCTGACATCTGGTAGTAACTAGAAGGAATAGTTGTTTTTTTTCTCCAATCAGTCTTTAAATGTTCTTGATAGAAACATGTATTTAGTTGGAACAGGTGAGACATTTCACGGGAGGGGGGGGGGGGACAAGGCTGTTTACGTCCTAGCCAACTTGACCTCGAGGGCAATGTTTATGAAAATGACAAGCCAGGAGAGGGACGGGGTGAGTAGTGAATAAACACGCCATAGTGAGTATCATCATTTCTTGTCCATCGTCTTATATTTCTATAAATGTTATAAAATCCATTATGTGCTTTTCTTTGTCACAGATTCAAATCGGAAGTCAGAAATGAAATAACCAAATGAACATAGAACTGTATCGAGTGTATCTACTCACTATAGTACACATACAAAGTTCACAAAGCCGGATAAATGAATCAAGTTTTTAAACGTTATACACGTTTCCTAAACCGGTTGCTGATTGAAACGTCCACATTCTCCTACCTCCGTTGAACTCCCAATAAAAACAAGTGTGTGTCAATATCATATAGGTGTGTCAATACAATGTAAAGGAATAATGAGGCTTAAGACACACTCATTACGTGCAGACACAATTGCACACGTACGCGCACGCACGCACGCGCGTGCACACACACACAGAGAGTAGAAAGTATGAGCCCTGAGTGGACACATGGAAATGGATTCACTAACTGTAAACCCTGATTTGAGAGTGTACTTATGATATCATATCACTTTAAAATATGTGAGTGTAGACATTGCGACAATCTGGCCACAGCTCCACTGAATTTGGTCACAGAGAGAGAGAGAGAGAGAGAGAGAGAGAGAGAGAGAGAGAGAGAGAGAGAGAGAGAGAGAGTTAACTACTGTTTCTATTTGGGCGATAAAACAAATCGCGCTTCATTAGGCACGTTTTTAAGTAAATGAGCCCCAGAGTCACAGGTGCACGCAGAATGAAAACACTGGGATTACATTCATGCCACAATGGAAGGCCGTAGTGACTGGTGAGATGGTACATCCTCCCCGAACACAATCACGATATTCTATTTTAACACAGTGAATCTAGCACAGAAACTCTCCGATAGAAAAGTAGAGCAGATTTCCTGACCGAACATGGCACATTCACATACTCGACGGTCTTGTCTCGACGATTTTACAATACGAAATATTGTGACCTCCGAACTTTCAAAGAGGTCAAACAACTTGTCTAACTGGAAAACGCTAACAGTCGCGCATCGGATTGTACGGTCCATTACAGTGTAGAAACAAGGGTTCTCAAATTACTTTTTTTTTTTTTTTTAAAGTCTCTATTCAAGCTAGACGAAAACCTGCATGAGGCTCATTTCAACGAGGTTATTAACTATTTTTTCATATATTTAGATCTTAACTGAATCTTGAATCACTTGGCAATGTAGTCGATTCACAGACTGGCAGAACCATGTTGATTCAAATCTTTGAAAGCATTCGTACTTTGTTTCAAAATATTATTATTTTAGAATCTTCGGCTTTTTTCTGTTTGCCACAGAGCCATAAGCCGAAATGCCATTTTAATTAAACTGTTAAACATTTATATTTACTTGTAATTAAATTCACTTATTTCATTTACTTTGCATAGCACACTCCCTTTTCATCATCCTGATATCAACACGCCACAATATAAAAGTCACAAGTGCCCGATTTCTGGCATTTCTTGCTCAAACAGAAGTACACAGTAAGTCACTGGCCATACACGTAGTCTGTATCAAATCGGGTACTAGAGAAACTATTGAGAACCGTTGCGTTGGTGAAACTAAATGGAGCCACCCATAGACTATGACGGCATGAAAAAGAAACCCTTCCCTCTGCCCGCAATATGCCAGACACATGGGACTCAACGATTCGTAACTATATTGGATGGCTCAAGGAGGAAGGAAAAAGTCAAAGGTCAGCTATGACCCAATGAAAGTTCTTTCGCTGGCGAAATCAGAACGAAATTCCGGTGGGATGGCACAAAGATTAGAAACGCAAGTGGTACTTTTTGTCGTTTATAGCTTATAACTTACATCTTTTTTTTTAATATAATTTTTTTTTTTTAATTAATAATTTGGGAGTAATGAATCGCTGCCGCCCCACACCGAATCTGAGTCTGAATGAACCGAGTCGGTAAACCTGATAGGATATTCCTTAGCCTTAGCTGGAGATTCCCAAGGTGAGTAACGATTTGGTCCTGCTGGTGCAAGTGTGAGACTGATGTAGGTGCAGCAAAGGTCAATCGTTGTGACTAGGTAGAGATGGAAGAGGGGACACACCCCAACACCTTACATGATAGGTGAAAACTCTCTACACAAAGAATTTCGTGAAGTTGGCTGATTGTAGATTCTCACTGAGAAAAACCAAAGCAACAATACCCGGGATGAGCCCTGATAGAGCCTACAGGATAATATACAGCTACTCTATTGATTCTTGTTGGCAATATTAGAAAGTACGTACGAAGTTTCTGTATTAACTTTTATTAGCAGTACACAATTGGCACAGATGGATCGAGTGTATTGTCCACACAAATTCAACATTTTTTCCATGCCACAAATTGCCTTTTAAAAGTACAAGTTTGTTTTGTTTTTTTAAAGCATGTCAGTCTCACATAGTCATGAAATGCTAGTTCAACCATCGTGTCGATTTCCGAATGTCGTGACTAATTTCATAATTTTATCAGGAAATGTCACAATGGTGGGATTAATATCATAATTTTGTCAGTAAATGTCACAATGGTGGCATTAATCCCATCTGATTACCACATGTCTATTTTTTTCCCTAAGTTAAAGTCCCCGTTTGACTGAAGACCACAATGGCTATAGCACTGTGACCTAACAGAAAAGTTAAAATCCCATTTTTTGAGTGCTGCTCCCACTTGAACATGACCAAAGTGTAACAACAGAGATGATGATATCATGCCCTTGACAATAATACAATACTTAGGCTGCACCAGGGCGAATCCCGTCCCACGATCTAATTTATAGAACTAATAATAACCACCAATATCACCGTTTGAAACTCTATTCTCACGATGATGACCAAAGAAAGCAGGATCAAAGATATCCAATAAATGTCAGGCGAGTGACGAACTAATGTAAATGTCATTGAGTGGATTGGATGGGTCGATTCAAAAACCATTCAAGTAGACACATATAGCACTTGCACTAATATTTATGTAGCACAAGCTAGTATATCCATGTAAGATTGCTTTAGGCTTAAATCAGAAACAATATTGCATTTAAAATTTAAAAAAAAAAAAAAAAAAAAAAAAAACATTTACCAGCTGAAAACTTTTCAATCTTGCACTACGAAGAAACGATCAGTGAAACACGAAATAAGACCCGACAAGAGAAATAATATTGATAAGATTCATGAGGCAAACGAGGTATAAATATGATTTACGAAAACGTAAAATAGGAATACTAAAATGTACAATTTTCAATTGGAATTATGAGAAAAAGTTGCACATATCATAGTTTAACAGTTGCTTCGCGAAGTTGAAATTGAAGAAACCATATGAAGACATGAGACAAAAAATGTGGTAATTTAAAAAAAATACCGAATACCGCATTTTACAATCGACAGGCCGGCGCCATACAAATGGTCCAACTCAGTCCAGTGGTCACTTGACTGCATGGTAACACAGTTAATCAGACACATGTGCGCAGTTCTCATCTCCATTGTCACGTAAGAGAGAATCTATCAGAATATCATTATCAAGTGAAACTCAACAGTTCAAATGAGGTTTTAAGCGAATGGGTGAATGCTGAATAAATGCAGTTCCTAGTTTCAGAAGCCATTAAAATTTGATTTAAAACATAAAGAAAATGTTAAATTGAGTCGAAAGGTAAAAAAATAAACTCCAAGTGAATAGTAATAGACGGACATTAAATTCTAAAGAACGGCACCACTGGGCTCACTGGGTCAAGGGTTCTGTCAGTGATGAGGACACTAGAAGAAGACTAACCGCAAGTTTATAAAATAGCTTAAAGCAAACCATAAGACCTAGACCTAGGCATTTCGAAGACCAGGCAATAGGAACAATACTTACTAACGCGTAAAGTAAGTATGTTAATGATACTAATCACACAGATCCCTTTTACTTATCTATTTTAAAAAACACAACGGTCTCACAAGAGTTGTACACGAAGTGCTATTCTTCTTTTTTGATGATGTGAACAATTCACACACAACCTTTGCCGCTGTAGAAAATCAGGAGTTTAAAGCAAGGACTATAACCAAGTCTAATGATAACATATAGGAATAACAATAACACATGCCGACATGGACCAAGGAAGTAGTAAGACAGCACATGGCACACGACACCTTGGCGAGAAATTCAAAACTGGTCCTTATACACACAGCATAAAACTCTTTGTGTCAAAACAATGAAGGACGTCACCAAGAATGCCGCTCATGATATCCATACTTGGTTTTTATTGTCGTGACGAATGCGTTAGAAATGTTGTGCATTCCTAACATCTTTGATAAAGGCAGTATATTATATTTATGGGACAACCAAGTAAACTTACTGCAAACTTCACAAGAGCACGTTGCAATCTTTTTAAATTAGTAATTTCATTATATTTTTAAAAATAAAATCTCATTTTATACACACATATATTCTCATTAACATAGTGTATGCCAACTCGAATAGCGTGTCGATAAAATGCTTTAGATTTAAATTTAGTGTGTGGTACCATGAGCACTGACATTTCTACACACTTAATTTTCTATCAAACACAAAGTATTTCCAGTCAAGCTTTGTATCTAATTCCCATCGGTGCTCACCATTCATTTCTACCTAAGACACAAGACGATAATCGCGTAAACGATGCCGTTAAATTCT
Organism: Radix auricularia; assembly: GCA_002072015.1. Taxonomy (NCBI): domain Eukaryota; kingdom Metazoa; phylum Mollusca; class Gastropoda; family Lymnaeidae; genus Radix; species Radix auricularia. Next base: position 147,303 of record MUZC01000979.1, on the reverse strand, counting down.
TAAGAATACTAACGGACGAGGGTATATTATTACAAGACCTGAACAATCGCAAGTTTGATAACAGCCAACAATTGCCAACATGCAAGGATCGTTAGCAGTAACTAGGCTGTCCGAATAAACACGCAGGCTTGACTATTTCTTTCAGCGACCAGCGAAATGAAGTAATTAGTTAAGTTTAAGTTAAAGACATCGATACTTGCTTGTAAAATACAGAAATAGAAAGATTTAACGCTGACATACTTTAGACTTTAGTACGGTACTTTAAATTTGTCTTCAAGAAAAACACGCTCCATGAATTTAATAAAACTTATAACAATATTTATAACACTTTAAATCCATCTGACATTCATAAAGCTAATGAAAACTCAGAAGAACTACACAATCCATGGGCATGGGCGGCACCAAGGAAACATCAATGTCCAACAACGATCCGTGTCATGTTTCCACGTGTCGGTGACCCACTGTTGAACCTTTGATCTGAGTCTGAGGACTGAGTCACGGAGTCTGACGTCGTTAACAAGAGGGAAGTATCAGCTAATCACATATTGTCTGCTGTGTCGGCCATCAATAGATTACACACGACAGGTCCAGGCAAGGCGCTACACAGTAAACTTTCTCTGGATACACAAGGTGATTAGATAATTTGTCTTGTTGGTGAGACCCGGCCAGCACAGCTAGCGACAACACAGGACATCCATGATTTTCCCTGACAGTTTTCTAAACCTTTATTAGAAGTGGAACCTACACGACCAACTGCTGACGCAAACATTGGATGTATAAGCAACATGACGAAGTACTAAGGATTCCTACATTTTGTTGATCTACTTTTCTTATCTAAGCACAGCTTTACAACTTCAAAGTTGAGTGAATGATATACATGTAAAGGTGTGCAGTTCGATCGAATCTACCGCTGAACTGTTAGTAGTGTCAGCCTCTTGACTCGGACCGAAGTGTAAAAGGAAAATATTCATATGATTGGGAGCAAGCTAAAGTTACAGCCTAATCGTTTTCTTTGTTGGTTTTTAAACAAAGGCATTTTCGTACTGTGTACTGCTGATCGAAACAATTAAATTCGTTCTCATACCACTACAATGTCAGCTATATACTCATATAAACAAATGAACCTAATAACACACAACACACTGAGCTGTCTGTGTCTGTAGTATCAGAACTCTTGCTATCGTGAGGTCAAGTTCGATAGGTTGCCATAAATCGCTCCAGAGAAGTACCAGAACTACGGGAAGAAGTGTATTACACTAGTGAATGAATGTTAGTTCCACACTAGCAAAAATTAGAGGATCTCAACTGAACCATACATGACTAATCTGCTATGTATGAGATCTAAAACTTCTCATGTCTGAGATCGGAGTTCATGGATGGCTCCTCCAGTATGCCACCGTAGGGAAAGGTTGGCTTTATAGAAGTTAATCTGGCGCATGTCCGAAGGTAGCCTACGTCAGGTATTCCCATGATAAATCTCTTTTTTAAAATCCACATTCACATTGCCATCTTATCTTTGCGTTGGTTTTTTTAGAGGTGAACTTAGAGCCCCTGTGGTACAATGTCTTTTTCCTGGAGGTTGGAGGAGGGGGGCTGTCAAACAGTTATGACATAGTTCTTTGAAGAATACACAACTAAAAGACTTCAATAAGTTTTTTAAAAAAATATTAATAATTTAAAAAAAGAACTGGTAGTCACCCAAAACACTGAATTATATACAATGACAGTTGATCTAATGGAAATCATTTCTGCACGTTCTTTCAATCTTATCTACAAGAGATAACGCAAAGTTGCGTTGGTCTATGTGCAACTTAAGAAAATAAAAGTGTGCAATTAATCAATTTTGTTCTGTGCAAAGTTTAACGCATATTTCTGCGCCGCCACGCAGCTTCAGGGAACATTATTTGTGACGTTATGTCGGACTTCATATTTTCCCGCTACCTCTCCCTTTTGGCCGTACATTTATCAACAAAATGTCCATTTTTTTTAGCGGGCATGCGATTTTAACAGTAATTTTTCGAAAGGAAATTCCCTAAACTGACCTAGTTTTAGTGCCAAAAATAGAACCCATAAATACCGCCAGGAGTGCAGAGGTTGACGAGAGCTTCCAATGTCGAATATGTGCCGTCTCCCCAAGTGAGCCCCAAAAGAGACCCCCATCATAGTATTGACTCTGTTGGACACAGCGCACAAACGAGCGGTAAATGGGCACACTGTTCAAACAACGACCGTGGGTAAAGAGAGAAATCCTTGCCCCAGTGGTTCTGTCATTGCAGCCCGGGTGCGTCTGAACATTAACGCCATGGACCATGGAGGAGATTCCTTAAGCTGGACATTCTGTCCGAGCAGCTGGGTATAGTGATAATGACTTAAAGATACATTGATATTACAACATATTTACAGGGAAAAACAAATCGGACTATTTTAATGACATCCCTAATTAGACCTACTTTGTTTTGTTGTGTAGTCGTGATAAAGTATATCTATGGGCCATGGACTGCGCCTGCTGTCATTAAAAACTGCATCCAATTAATTTAGATGTCAGATTATCTTCTGGAAAATTTGTTTTATTTTTATTATGACTACTGGTGTGGTTCGTGAAAAGAACAATCGTTGATTACAAATGAAGGAATGAAGTTGACTTATAAAACGTTCAACCATGTTTTCAAGAGAAGACCAAACACAAGAAATATCTGTCATGCAGGTGAAGTTACATGCGAAACCAGATCCGCCACCTAGTTGTTCAATGCTTTGAAAAGAAGTTCAAGAGAAGAGATGACTTAATGTGATCAACGGGGAAAATCTGCACGGGCGCGGCTTGAATGAGACGTCAGTCAGCACAGTAGATTTATGGTGGGCGTCGTAACAGTCATCAGCACCCCCATGTAACCAGGGGCTGCGTGTTTGCCGAGGGTTTACAAGGACTTGTCAACCACGGGGCCACATCAAAGGATGATGGCTACAGCGTCGCCGAAGGTGAGGCTTTAGCCAACTAGGCGGCATTCACATCTACACTCAAGATGTTACATGGGATAGAGGGGCATCTATGTTGTATGCTCTCCCAGACAGAGACCCGTCTATGCTCTATGCTTTTAGAGACATATGGACATGGGCATATGTCCGAGGCGAAAAGGACACGTCGACTAGCTTACAGATTGTTTTCATTGTAAGGTTCAATGGAACAACATTACATCAAATCAAGCTGATAATTCTGTTTCTAATTATAACGGAGAATATATGGGTGAGACTATTTATATGACGACCAATAATTTCAACTTTATATTTAAAGTAGCCGGGTCCTAAGACTAAGGGTGTAAACTCGACCCAAAAGAGAATGTCGTATTGAATTTTTCACCAAAACTTTCATTGTATTGCACGCTCTTTGCATGGAAATAAATTATCTAGTCTAGAAGTTTAACTTTCACTGTACCCGCCCACGCGGAGACGGGACTGGGATATTTATTTAAGGCACTTTCTTTAATAACACAAGAAAACTAACAGACTAATAGTGCATACTAATGTGAAGACAAGTGTTTAATACAGGAATAGTATTGTTTATTATTAAAGGTATGTAAATGCTTGAAAATGGAGAAACAAATAGGAACTTCGATTTTCTGTTTTTGTATTCCGTCCATTTATGTTTAAACTATTATTAAACCCGCTGATAACCTGCCAGCTTGAATCATCCACATTGTGTTTGTTGTTGGACCAAGCTGTCGACCGATGTATGTGTTGTATTAATCATCATAAATCAAACCGTGGTGATAACATTGTATAGAGTAAGTTTACACTACAACGCTATACACTAAAGTGTTACTAGTTGTATAAGGTTTATTTTATATTATATAATCTGTAAACAAAACAGTTCTAGCGACTAGTTAATTAGGTCAAGTTCACTCATGATTCATCGAGTGTTCTCACGTCAATAGATAGATTTGTTTAAAACATTACTAGTACTATACAAAAAACAACAACAACAACACATATTTAGTGATTTAATATACTATTTCCAGGGTCAGAGTTTGGGCGTGTCGAACTTTCAGTATTTTTTAGAGATATGTAAATGAGTAGCAAAAATAGCACGGCAAGATGGGTAGCTCGCGAAAATGGGTAGCACGGCAAGATGGGTAGTAAAGTAAATAATTATCCAAAAATTTTGAAAAATTCAATACCATTATTATGTATGTTATAGATAGGTGAACACTTTCCAGTGCAAAAATCTGTTACTGGACCTAACCTACTCTCCCTTACGCGGCGTCACCCGAAACACCTGGACAACACTGGTAGTCATTACGCGCATTCATTGAAAATATGTGTTGGCAAAAGAATCACTATCACGACAATTAAAAACAAACCATGTCATAGGTTTATTCGGGCTCAACTCAAGGGCTTATCTCGTCCCAACAACCAGACGCTTGCTTATCTTAATACTGATGTTAGTTTTTTTTTTAACAGTCAATAAAACAATAAACGTTGTGTTTGTTGTGTTTTAAGAGAACGTCACAACGATCCCAAGCTACTGATTGCACCGGTTCGATAAATTATGAGTAGATTCTTTGCTTGTAATGAAGTTAATCAAAGGACCTTACATCTTATGAAATTCACGATATTTTTTAAAACATCGTTACAAAAAACACAAGAAAAGAAAACAAAATTATATATAAGTAAGTGGAAGGAAACGATCTTGCATGTATACAACTTTTCTATTTAAAAAATCTCAAATTTCTTAAAAACCATAAAACATAAACGACAATGTAAGTTTGCCATTTTCTTGATTTGATATACGTAACGCAATGATGCTGTCACATGAGAACTTGATCACAACTCGTAAACGAACGTAGTAATTGTTTGATGTCAGGTCTAAGCTCATAAGTTACAAGACAACAGTAAACTAAAAACACACTCTTAAATATAGATCTACTTGAGAGCAACCTGCTTATGTGTATTATGCTTTTGCATTTTCCATTTTTTGTAGCTGCTATTCAATAGATTACACACAACTTACATACGAATGATTCATGCACCCAACATTTTTTTAGCGTGCTCGATTTCTGCACGTTTCAGCTCGCACTATAAGTCAATGAATTTTGAATAATAATTTACAGCCACAAACAATACTTTGCGTACAGCTTCGAAAAATCCAGAGAATATAATTCCCGAGAATCACAATTCAAACACAACCGTCGTACATTAACTTATTTGTTATAACTTAAACAGCAAGAAGACGGTCCACACGGGAACAAGCACTGTATGACACAGGCCAACTTGTCGGCCCATGAAAGACCCGCCTGGTACTGCGCTACTAACTCGATACCTTTACGGGGGCTCTCAAAAATATTAGCGAGGAGGGGTCGGCTTTAAATAAACAAACTCTTGACCATCGCCGCGATGTTGTATTGGTCAAACCATGTGAGGTGAAAAAGTTTTGGATAAACATCAGAAAGGAGCTGTCAAATCACACGAGTACTGTACGAGTCCAATCAATCTAACAACACAACATCTCCGGTCATCACCGAGGAAAAAATGTCTGTGCCTATGATACAAGATTTCACTTCATTCTATCAACCCTTCAGGTAAATGTGGTCACAACAACAGCTCCACCCTCCACCCACACATCCAACCACCAACTGAAGGACAAAAATGAACAATAACAATCGATGCAAGTAATGTGAGGATCCCTGGTTAGGTCCGCGCCACCTGAGGTAGTTAGTTCACTAGGCCGACACAACCATCGACTGAAGCCATTGTTCCCTGAACAAATCCGTTATTTCACTCGTTCAACAGAGTTCAAATTGTGTTAACTGCTTTAATAAAGCTGGGGATTTATGGTCTTCCAAATGATTCCATGGCATGGCAGAGGAGTTTGAAGAGCGTAGACCAAATCAAAATTGGGTTCAGTTAATTTTTGTACTTTATAGACTATATATCAAAGAATAATATATATATATTCTATTTTATTATATGTTCCACCAGTCACTGCCCCGTAGATCCTGCCTTCATATTTACTTTTTTAAAAACACAAATCAAACTGTGAAAGGATTTGAAACATAATTGGTGATCGTCTTTTTAAATAAGCCAATTAGTTAATTAGCAAAATGAATTACCGGTAGATTCATTTTAGGAAACTGATTCTGTGTTTTCAAACTAAATTTTAATGATGTGTATGCCTGAGATGAAGAAGAAGCAACCGAAAAAGTTGGTCAGCTTAGAACCCGAGCAATGACGTGAGACGGCACCACACAGAGTACCGCCTTAAGGCCGTTTGTTACCTTTTTATTAAGGGAGGCGTGGGGCCATTGTTTCGGCCATGCGTGTACAAACTAGATCTAAACCCCCGTATTTTATGGGGAAACATACTCCCATGCGTGTGTATACATGTCAACAATTGTTGATTGTTCATGACTGCCCTCACGTGCAACCTGTGCCTGGTCACACGGCGACAACACGGACAGTGCTGAGTCAAGCCATCGATATCTCTCACAATGGGAGTTGTGTGGTGTAGACCTGTCTCCGCGGTAATGACTCCATATAACGGCCTATCATCTCATTCATCGGTAAATTAGAACCAGGTGAAACACTGGCCCACCATTACAGCTTTGGGTAATTGTATCGTGTGTGACTTGAGCGCCCATGATGTGCAACGGGCGAGACAACGCATTTCAAAACGTGTGTTGGGACACATTAGTGTGTGTTAAGTTGAAAAACAAAACGCTTTTCGAAACTTCAGGAGGAAACAAAACAACAATTAGGATCGTTTAATTATAATCCCGCATAGTGTGTCTGTAAGAGCTGACCACCGCCCGTATGATGAGGACCTAGGATAACGAGTAGGGATGAGTCATCCCCATGTATTACAAATTAATGTCGCGATGCCGCCAATGACGTCACTTTACTATTGGTAGAAAGTGTTTTATTGACTAAATCTCGAAATCGATTCCACTCCACTCAAAACAATGTAAAAAGCAACAAAATGTCTTTCTTGCCATAGTAACTACAAACAGGAGGCAGAAACGACTCCGACAAATATAAAGCAGTAAACTGTGATCATAAAAATTCCGTTAGTGTTATTTTACAGAGAAGTTTGATAAACAATCATATGTCCATAGGTCAATTCAACGCATTTCCCAACACTGAAACCTGAACACAATTATTATTAGAACTGCTACTTAGTCCATACAAGTCGTTCATAAGCCCAGTTTTTATGTTAAATGACATTTAAATTTTTAATCGTAATGAAAAATTCTCAGACCGTGTGAACATAAACGCACCTTTCACAATAATATGTTTAGAAAATAATCCAAACTAAGATTTTCCTAAACACAGTGTACTCCATTTAAGATCAGATCTGACCACCGAACAGTTCCAACCAGAGACCAACAAGTTTTCTGACAGTGAAGTCAAACAAAGTACCAGCGACCGAGGCAAGGCGATCGAAGACTTGGGAAAAGTGCTCATTCCAATGATTGGACTGATTGTGCTCAGGCCTTGGACAGATCGAAGGCGTGTTTGCCGAGCTCTGTCATGGAGGCCCTGTGCCGAATGAGTGCGCACGGAAGCTATGGTTTCGTGGCACGCCGTGGCACAAGTTCATTCCACTGCACAGAGCTGGGGGTGCCACGGGAGGAGACACTAAGCCACAGTTGCCAGGTTCAATAACAGTGAATATCGCAGATAGGACAAAGAGAGGAAACGGACGAGGGAAGTAACAAAGACAAATATGACGACACAATATCAAGGAGAAAATAAATGACTAGCCGTGAACGTAAAAGAGGCACAAGAGTAATAAGCAGCGCAATATAACATGTATTATAAAGTGAACATATACAAAGACTAAAAAAATTGAATGAAAGCAAATAGACGATTATTGTTAGATTTCTCCACATAGTAAATCAATGTGAGTCACCAACTCACCATAAGACAACAAATAGTGTCATAAAGAAATGGCATGGGGAATCGAAGGATTTTATAAGGACATAACGATACCATTCAATTCTTACCACGAACATCAATAAATTATGAAAACATGGATTAGGAAAATGCGACTCTATTGATTATCGATCAATCCATCAATAGAATCAATAGCCTAACGATGACACCACAATCCAATTGCGACACATATATTCAAGGTTAAACCGAGGCAAGATCCACCGAATAGTTCAATCCCTTTTATAAACGACAAATTTACAGTAAATAGTGGTGTCTCCGTGTGATATAGAATCTCTGCCAACTTAAGTTTTCTTATAATGCACACGTGTAACATGTCGTTTCTGCCAACTCTGTACACTCTTACCACATGCTGTAAAAATCTTACTTGCTAACGTTTCAACAAATCGTCGTTACCAACTACAGCAGAAGATTGAAATAACAAAGAGCACGTTACATTTAACATGTAGGCCAAAAGCCTTCCATGAGTTTTACAACAAGGTTTAAAAACTCGGATTTTCAAACTGAAATGTAAAACTTTTAAAACTCAACAAAACAAATAGCAATGCATGATTTTAATTTTTTTTTTTTTTTAAATCGATGCCATAAATGAGACTATTTATTCGATATTTCAAAAGTGAAGATATAAACTCTGAATAAATAGCCTTACAAATGAGAGCCATTTTCCACAGTCACTGTGGCCGAGAGGAATGTCCAACAAGGGTATTCCAAGAGACCAATGTACTGATGAGAAATTTGACTTATTTAATGGCATAGTCATCACACAAAAGCCTCATTTAAGTACAGTCAGTATGCGAATACTTTGCAGTGAGAACAATGACACAATTCAACCAGGACTTGGAATATTTAAGATCGTTAAAATCCAGGTTCATGTTTACCAACATGAAAAATTATTGCACTTGGCGAAATTTTTGTTGATTGTTTATTCAGTTTTTAAATAAGTCTCCCTACAAACACTCAATCTTTAATACTCGAGGTGTCAACAGATGTTCTAATGACCATTACAACTCTTGTCAACGGTCAACTAATAACCATCTGTCATTGTCACTCTACTTACAATGTAAACAATCAGATTCAGATACGATCATCGCAGTCACATAACGAGAACGTGTCGTATAATGTTAAATTAAGGAACAGATTAGTTCCTCTCCATCTGAGCTAACGACCGTTAAAATAGTCCAACGTTAACGGCACGAGACAATCCGTTGAGGAGAAAGCTGAAAACGGTTAAACAAAAATTTAGATTGAAACGTAAGCATCTATTTAACGTCGATCTTCAATGACTAGACCAGAAACCCGTTTGTTCCTGGGTTAATTTCTGCCTGACATGCTCGGTAAACCTGCACGGTGCGCATGCTGCATGCCATAACAAAGAACGGGCGTTGGTGTTATGTTGAGTGAGTGCAGCGGGCAGCTAGACAAAGGACGTCAAACTAATTCATGACGTCTTCTACACAAACACATTTAGAGTGTAAGATAAGTACATTTTCTGATGGAATATTGTTAACTTATTGCCTTTGGCCCTGAGGATAGTATATTATTTTAAATTACGGATACATGCAGCAATCATTTAAAGGGTCGCGGATCCTTGATATCATTATATAGTGTTGCCCCCTCAAAACCATTTAAATTAATTTTTATGCTTTCACTATCCTGTCACTGAAAGTTTCAATTTTAAAAACAAATACTCTGATAGTGTATTTGAATTAATTAAATCAATATTTTAAATAATAACAATAAATAATAATAATAATAATGATAATAATGATGATAATAATAATAATAATAATAATATATACCACATCGCTATCAACGATGTTCAATAATCTATATGTTGATGTAAAGTGGATCCTAAAATGAAAGCCCTAAAAAGAAATCTCACCTTCGTTAAGTCCTTCTCTTCTCTCAGTGCAATTATTCCTCTGAGACTTCTTTGATCAGACCGACACCTTATATCCGACTTATTAAACACATACCGGTAATCTACAAGATTCTCGACACTTGACTGCCTGTTCTGCCATGAATACAGTTCACGACATTTACTCTGTGTCCGTAGAGCACCACTACAATCTTTGTTTACATCTTCAAAACATACAGCATCTTGTAGAATCTTGTCTAAACAAGGGCACGTGATCCCCGAAACACCCTTAGTTCTACAGGAATGACTAGGTGTTTTCCCTTCAGTGGCACGTCCTGACACTAGGTTATAATGACTTATGGTCAGATACATGATCGCTGGCAAAAGTAGGTTATTGTGCTGCGAGTGTAAACACTGATAACTGGACGACTCGGTCAAACTATTGTGTTGAATGCGGCGCTGAACTGAGTTGTCAGTACAACGTAAGTTAACTACAATGCCACTTCTTTTCCGTATGGCATCCTTAACAAATGTATCACACGCTACTGTGGCATCCACATTCACGTCAAACAGTCTGAAGAATTCGATACGATTAATGTAACGTTCAAACAGACTGTTTTGAACAATCTTCAAAGATAAATCGCAACTTCTTTCTCTGCAGAGGCAAAGTAATGCCGAATCGCACGATGGACAAGGCATGAGATAGGTCATTGACTGAGTGTGGGTCAAGTCTTTCCGGTGCTCGAATCTGTACAAACGGGATACGTACATGAGACAATCCATCCCACAGGGACAAGCGGTGGGTGAGAGGTGAGACTGACGTAAACAACACGAGCAGGTACTGACGACAGACACATCTCCCAGCAATATTCTCCAAATCGGATTCTGGAGCTCAGCAGCTGTCTTCAGGCCGATGACGTAGGTGGCGTAGCGCCTGGTGGCTGGGTGATGGTGATGGTCAGCCGTGGGGTTCTGGACGGACATCTTCCGCCATAGTCTGTACCAATTTGTTCTGGCGAGAGATGAGAAGGTGGAGCAGGAACAGAAGACAATGTTTCCGCAGACTGGACACTGCCGGTAAATATCCCGTACGGCAGAGCGAGACTTTTCTAAGATCCCCGAAGAGATGGTGGCCATCCTTATTACGGCAATTGTTGGGTAACGCCCATTAGGACTAAGATCTCAATAATGTCCTATAAATAGAACACCATCACACGCTGCACTCTTTGCCAAAATTACCCAGCGGCTTTTCCCGCAAGAATCTAGCCTAAGGGCGGTAACTATCTGAAAACAATCGTTACAACACTGATTGTAGTTGGAAACATTCACTCTTTTTATCGCATTATTTATTGTCATTACCTTCCTTGAATAAATTAAGTTCCAGTTCTATTGTTAGTAACATAAATCACAAACAACTAGAATATGCGTTCAAATCGGCACAATGTGTAATGTTATAACAGCTAAAGTTTAAAAGACATTTGGCTGCATGTTTCTCATGGCGTGTACGTACGACTTTCTTCTTTAAAAGCTAGGAATGAGTCGGGTTAACCCTGGGCGGGGATGTGGGGGTGGAGGTAGGGGCGGGAGTTAACACAGAAAACCTACTGGTAATCCTGGTAGGGGAGAGGGGGGCGGGAGAGATTTTTTAAAACAATTTTGTTTAAGTCAAGAACGGAAGTGACTGCAGAGGGGCGAAGGTGGTAGTGAGCAGTTGATCAGCATCATGGCTCTACAAGATTACATACTCGACACCGCATTTGTGGGGGGGGGGGGGGGTTTAAACCTTGCACTTTACATCAGCGTTTCTCTTCTTGAACTGACATGAGAAGGGATGGGAGGACCGCATAGCTCGCTGGTCTTCTTACTTCTTACCAAGATGATTTTAAGGAGGGGTTGGGGGAGGAGGGGGGGAGATGGTAAACGTTGATATAAGTAATATTTGAGATGACAGTAACAGAAATCATTCTAGATTACATTGATAGTTATTTCAAATCAATAATTTTGAAACTTAACATAACAATTGCTGATAAAATTACGGGAGTCGAACGAACGGAGATTTTAAAAAAAATCCTTCCCCAACATTCTTCTAAATATTATTAGCTATTGTAGGGCGCTTGTTTCAACCCGATAATGTTATGGTTGGCGAGAAACTGACAAAATTCTGCTATTTTTTCGGTTTATTATTTATTTTCCAAGAAATCCAGTAAACCTTTTCGGTATTTTTTTAGTTGTTGTACATCCTTGGGTCATCCATAGCATATATGCAAAAGCCCCTAACCCTCTATTAGGTATGGTTCAAAAGAAGTTGAATGTGCAAGCTCGAACATTAGAAACATTTCAAATATATGAACGCAATTTCCAAGGGATATTGCGTTAAAAATCACACGATTCTTCAGTTTTTTATAGTTAACATCTATCTTTAATCCATTATCCTTATCGATTATCCATTTTGAAATGGGTATTTCTTACAAATCTAAGAATCCCCAATAAGTATGAGCACAAGTCAACGCGTAACGCGTTATGAAAGATTTAACTTTGTAAACACACTTCAGATTCGGGTTTACATTATGATCTCAACCACTTTGACTTCTTTTATCCACGTAGCTAACAGTCGAACCCAACAGAAACCTAGTCAAGACAGTAACAATATGCTGGTGTTGGCCAAGGAGAAAAAAACTCCCAGCGTGTAAGCCGATTGACTGCTCTAATCACATAAGGCGATCACACGACTAATGGGCGACAGTTCAAGATGGGGTTAAAGTGATGACATAGACTTTTTGCAGTGGACAGAATACCCCACCCTACCCCCTGGTTTATCAGCGAGCCTTGAGAAAATGCGTTCACCTCTTTAACACTTGTTATGTCAACAAAGCAGTTGATAAGCCTGCTGATTTGCCTCAAACAATAATATCAGTTCATTATGTAGATTCCTTCTGCAGTCGGAAATTATAACGTTGTCAATAGACTTCAACCAACAGAAGCCACATGAAGACCAAATATATTCAAAGTTCATATATAAAAACAAACAGTAGACTAGTAATTGTTAAATTCGCTTTGGTATAGAGAGGAAGGTGTTGAGATTTTAGGTAAACGAGATGACGTATGCGTTTCAAGAACGGAAATTCCAATGCTGGTGTTGACACAAACATAGAATTAAAATGTGACGTCACACATAGGCTGAGGGACGAAACTTATTAAAGGGATATACACGCTCAACTATACTACATGCATGCAGCCTTACTGCAAGGACGAAAGAGCCATTCTTTTCCTATTAGAAAAGACCCGAGTCTGTGTATAGATCGGGTCAAATTACATTACATTTCGGTGTGTGAGCCGGGCTATATTTACTGCACTACCATCCACCTTTCTCTCTCCTACACACACTGCCGGTGCTGTACATGAATAATGATTAAGCCACAGGGGCGTAGAGATGGGGAGCAGGGTGTAAAAATCTCACCGGGTGCCAAGATGCAGGGTCGCCTAAATGAGGCTAATAACGTCACATTTTAAATACTCAACAAGATTTAGATACTAATTAAATGGCAAGAGGCGTAAATTTTATAAATTGTTCCCGGGCGCAAAATATCCGAGCTACGCCTCTGTTAAGCTAGTATGTAATATTTAAAGAAAAGGCCACGCCACACGGAATAATCCACGAAACATATGCCGCCAATGAACACGTGACACAGCTAAGTACTTCTGCCGCGAACATTGACGTCACACATTCCCAAATAAGGAAATGGTAAATATTGAAGCTGAATCCGTTTCATCACATTATAAACACAGTGTGAGCTTGGGCGGATACAAAATTACGCCAATGTAGCATCCGAATTGCTTTGATTGTGATGAATTCCAGAAAACACAGTTACTCACATCCTTCAGTGTTAAGGGGCAGATAACCAACAAGATTGTAGACATCCCATCTAGCCGACTAGGCGCCCACACCAAATGGCCACCAACAAGTGAAATACCTGGAAGGCCATCAACAGACCAAATGTTGATGACTGGTCGAGGTTCGAACTTCTTGGGTTCGTGCAGAAACAGTAAGTACGGCTGGTAGGTCAGAGCTTGTCGGTAATTGACTGCTAGAAATCTCAGGTAGCGAACAGCTGGTCAGGTAGCCAATGCAACCAAATATATCAAAACAAGAGGAACATCCCACGCACTCATTGTACAGTAAACTCTTTGAAATAATCCTATGTGGTTAGCCAAGTAGTTAGAATAATCAAAACTTCGAGCGTTACACAAACAAGACTATAGTGTATCGCAATTTATTCAGTATAAACCGAAGGTTTAGAACAATAGTTTAAATTAACAACTATTAATAAAGACATCGATTTGTTGTGAGGTTGTGAAGATAACCATACAGCTGACCCCGGCTCTACGGCGGCTCATCAAACGACGTGTTGTGTGGTGTAGCATCAACTTTGGGCAAATACCACGGTCCAAAAGATGCTATCAAAATAGCCCCCACAGGACTGTCGTACAAACCCAAGTGTTTGCTGATGAGGGCCAACTTTAAGACTGAGCATTCTCAGATATCTAACCACGGAGCGTTCCATTAGGACTTCCATTGAGACGCCCCTTCTACACACACGCATACACACATTTCAAGTGTCGGAGCCCATCTCTGTGGTTCTTCAGCGGTATGCCACACAAACATACATTATAGTCACTTTAGATAAGAGAATATTTTATTTACTAAAGATCACGCAAGTGGTTTGAACAGAGCGCTTCATTCAGCAACTGTTTTGACTTGAATATCGAACATACAATTTTAATTTGACCAATAAATCATTTCAAGAAGTAGATAAGATGTGATAGCGAACCTTCAAATTATGTCTTTTAACAAATGATATTTCAGTACTTAGTAATAATTGACTAAGACTTAGTGGTAGGGCAAAAAATAATGAAGTAACGTCACTACCAGTGGTAGTCGACAACCGTGAAAGTCTTTTAATAAGGCCAGTCCTTTTTAATTAGAACTCAATCTATTACTTCAAATAAATATTAGCTGATTTGCCAATGTTAGGGGGAAAATAATTCATTAAAAAGATGTTGAAATCTTTGCAGTAGAGTTGCGGAGTGATGTGTTATATTTGTGTATATTTGTGTATGGTTGCTGACTTTTGTTGTAACTCAGTAATGGTAAGGCTCCCGAACTTCAATCAGTTATAGAATATATGTTATTTAAAAATGCATTAAAAGAATTTTAAAAGAAGCATGCTTCATTCATGCAGGTCAACAGTTGAGGTCAATGTGATTTTCTTACCTTGCCAGCGACTCCCGTCAAAAATCCCGCCGTCTGTTTCAAAGAAGTTAAAATCGATTTATCATCGAGTTTCTTCCCCTTGGCACGCCTAAATTTCCCGAACATTGTCACGCTGGAGTGTTTCCTAAGTGCTCACTGCCGTAACAAGTGTATGCATCCAACAACTGGAGGTTAACTCCCCTCGCGTATCCAAGAATTAAATCTACAGATACATGTACCAGCGAGAGATGCAACCATCGTCTGGTCGGGGGTACATGATATACTTGGGACGAGACACGGAACACTCTTAACCAAATTCAGGATGGAATAAACGCCTCAATTAAACACTGTGTTCATGTCGCCTAATTAGGATAGCACATTAAGTCACATTATGGGAGGGGCACCACAACCACTCACATGATAATGAGACAATCAAACTAACGGAAGTCACAACGTTAACCCGGAGTGCCAAGCAATCCTGGAGGACACAATTGTTATCATTAACGAAAGAGCAACATGTCAAAAACACATAATAGCCTCCTCACACACATTGGCTGGAATTCTATTCTTTGTTAACTCTTATCAAGTTTACTTAAAATTTTCAGAAAATCCACACAAAATCCACACCCATAACAAATACGACACAAGGAGACGCTCTAACTGTGGTAATTTTTTTTTAATTTTGGGAGCGAGGCAGACTCTACTTGGTCAATTATAGAGTAAAGAACTGTGGCCTTAACACAACTGTTGGGGTTGTCTTGTGAACGCGCTAAACCCTATTTCTTAGTTCAATGTTATCACATTTGTACCACTTTAACAAGTCGCTCACCACGCTTTTAATGAGATGCACTGGAAGAAGAACTGATAAACCAGTCTTTTAAATTTATTATGTATCTGCGTTTCCAAAATTATTATGAAATTCAACCACGTAGCTTTGATAATTAAAAAAAAATCAGTACTTGTGCATATGCTATTAACGCGCAATGTTTCCGCCTAGGTTCATTGGTTTGTGTGCAAAATAATAATACTAAAAATTGTTTAAAACGTGTGTGCAGCAAAGTTTCACGGCATCTATTTTTTTTTTTTGGGGGGGGGGCTAATTTCAACCCCACTAACAAAGATATTATATTATCCTTATTAAAATTAGCTGCGACATGTTTCTAAAATGCTGCGCGGTGTCTGTCAGCAGCTTAAAGGGAATACTGATCACGAGACAAGGCTGATTATGTACACCATGACAATAGAGCTTTCACTTTAAGTCTCATTAAATGATGCCCATGATGAAATTACTGAAGTCAAAAGCAGATTTAATAAATTTTAAATATGTCTTTTTAAGGAGATTATAAAACAATAAATTCACCAACATGGCATCCATAAAACAAGCAACATTTTTGGGCAGTTTCCTCACCATTCCCCTACCATTAACTTCCGTTGTTTACGTAAACATTAATAAATCACTGCACTAACTAGCAGTCTGCGGCGTATCATTAGCAGGTGAGCACCAGAGATAAACCCATTATTAACACAGATCCTCATTAATGTTGGGGTGTGTATTGGAACTGAGTGGCACTTGGGGCAAGTCAAAGCCATCACTTTATGACTTCCTTTAAGAATAATTTCCACCATGCTAAAAGAAGCTACTTTCTAACATGAAAACGTTTGAAATGGAAAACAAACGTACTAATATGGGCTGCTTTTAGAAGATGTGCGGATTCAAATACATATATCATTTCACACTCGCGTTGTTCCATTTATTATCAAACTAATAATGGACGCTTGCTTCAGAATATAACGACTTTCAATGTCGTAACAGGACCTTTCGCGAAGACTTACACCAGCGGCCCCCCTCACCACCTCACATAGAGGAGTGGGGAGAGGTTTGACCCGCCTGGTGGACGGACTACGGAGCGAGGTGATGGAACCAAGAAACGACAATAGACAAGGGCAAGACCTGTAAACAAAGGAGCAGTCCAAACAAAGAAGAGCGCCGCGTAGATAGCGGTGGTGCCGTGCACTGCGTTTCTCTAGTTACAGAGGGCAGACTCCCCATGACACCCTTGAAAACAAATCATTAGCAGCACCCCGTGGAGCCGCGTGGCATCGAGTGATTGGATCAAAGCCAGATTGTCAAATAAACCTGACATATAAGTGACATACCATCATAAACAAATCTTCAACCATAGCATGTGCTGCATAAGAGTTGTTCGCCTCCCCCATGCCCATTGCCACAGATTCTTTTCAAGACTTTTACAACAATACATGCGCTTATATATCCCAATGTAGGGTCAGTTATTATTGGTAGCATATGTACAATAGTTACACCGCATGAAACATATAATCCAAAATGACATTGAGAAACACATTTTCTCAAATAATTTAAGATTTCAGATAAATTTCACCAGAAACTATAATTGAGTTCTACAGCAATTCTCAATACCTTTTTAGAGCTGTCGACGAACTCTATCATTGAATATCAAAGTCTTGAACTTTAAAGAAATCAGATACATGTAGATATATTGCTGACTTACTTGGACGCTAATTAATGGCACCCTTGGCATAGTTCCCCAGTTCTGACTAGACAAATATTCAGGTTTCAGGCTTATCATTTCACCATTAATAACACTTTGTTTCACTTTTAAAAAATATAAACATAAATGTCTGTGTGAATCCAGTGAAATAATTCCCCGCTAGGTTCCCGCACATAAAAATGTCTTGTACTATCGGCGCTTAGCTCGACACGTGGCGAATGCTGGCACTTTGATAAAAGAGTTGATGTCAGGTAAACATCCCAAGGCTGTAGACACAGGGAATGCGGTGGGTTGGTGATGTCGATACCCGTTGACTTATCCACTTAACATATCTGCTACTTCCCATCAAACAATTTACATTGACATAGTGTTAGCAAATTTTAAAAAAAATCATTTCGTTTACGATAATTAATAACTGTTCTCCATCCTATAGCGGGACAGGGGAGCTAATTCTCCGTTAAAAAATTTCGCTCAATAGAAATCACGAACCATTCAATGATCAATATTTACTTATTATTGGACTTTCAAAACCTGACATCACGGCAACATGAAAGTCAAATTTTATGCCTGATAACCAGACAGCGCAAAAACAACATCTTCTCTATTTATATTTTTTAGATTCCTATAATACTTTTCTAAATCAATGTTCAAGTCTGTAAATGGGAATGACTTTCATTGTTAACTGAAACATTGTCTTCGCTACCGCATTTCTTACTTGACACAAAAAAGTAACATCCAAAGTTATAAAAACTATTACAAACAACATTTTTTCTAGGAAAAAATCAGGTGAAAAGTAAACATCTTGAGAAAATTGTACCACAGGCCCAGGAGAGACATGACTGAATTGGACACTGCAGAAATACTGCGACAGTTGAAATACAGTTGAATATAAAACGCCTTTCTTGTCGTGTTCTAATATCCCAACCTTTATACACCACATTACATTGACAGCCAATTGAAACACACAAAAATTAAACTTGAGAAGAATGAAAAAGTTTAGAGAGCAGATAATTTGTGATGTCTGGTGTGCGGTTAGACGTTTTCTATTAGTGGCTATATCACCCGAATCATGTGGAGAGGCCATTTATACGGTTGAAGGCTATATTTATAGTGGCCAATTTATGAAAGATATGTTACAAGGATTACTAGAAGATTTCCAAGAAGGGTTTAATGACCCATAGTGCTTCATCGCGGCTCTCATTTATACACGTTAAAATGGTTCTCAGTTACTGCAGGTCTGGCCACCACTGATATAGAATATCAAATAAGTTTAAATCACCGAAAAAACTGTTTTTTCAAGCAGACTAATGTATGGCTTAATTTGTAACTCCAATGGTTCAGTTTATTTATATAATTTTATGGACTTAAAGCTCAAGTGGCTGTTTTAAATGAGAGAGCGGCATTGGTGGCTTTTTATTATTAACGTTGCTTTAAAAGAAGATTTTTAAACACTGGAAAATAAAACAACAGTGTGTTACTTAACAAGGGTGACTACAACTAAATTTTGTGCAATTGAAAAAAAAATCACTTTGTACCTGCACTGTATCATATCTGAACGTTTCTACCCATGTGATGTGCCTCTACATACCGTGTTACACGCGCTTACCCATTCCATCATAGAAATAATATGTTTCAAGCAAAGCGAGGACTTGGCGATAAGGATAGAGAATGAATCAAGGAGGAAACGAAAGATAACCGGTAAAAGACCAGGACGGAGAACGGCGGTGTTGGCGGCAACTGAAGAGTTACAACTAATAGGTGTGGAGTTGGGGGAAATGCTACATGTGGGGGGGGGGGG
>MUZC01000979.1:62726-127848 GCA_002072015.1 Radix auricularia | reverse complement strand
GGGGGGGGGGGGGGGGGCTTTCAAGACAAGGCGAGGAACAAAGAAGGCAAAAGAAGTTTATAAAAATAAAAATCAAGAATTTGAAGAGTTGCCAAGATAAGAGATCTCGGGCCAATCTTCACCAGTTCTAACCTCTAGCGTCCGCTCGGCTCAGCTCTATCTCGCCAGGTTCACACAGCGCAACAATCAAGTTAAATGGAAGATGGTCAAGTTACATGAGAATATAAACTTTTCAGCTCAGATTCCCTGTCATAAACTTTTTTTAAAATTGTAGGCACACCTTCCAAATAATTTTAAAGCATTTTAGTTATCAATGAGCTTTAGGTTAAAAAGAATTATGCTTCTACTGTGCCTCTCCATATAACTTTATTATAAATAGAAAGTTATTAAATCATTAAATGCTTGTGTTATATTTAATTGTTGTATAGCAATGTATTCAAGATCTTTCCTTGACCGAACTAAAGATAAATTTGTTTACACCGCCATCAATTATTAGTTGATGCCATAAGATCTTAAAAGTTGATCCCATAAATAAATATAATTCAAAGATCACATATTTTGACATAATCCAAGATCACACGGATTGATATAATCCAAGATCACACATGTTGATATAATCCAAGACCACATAGGCTGATATAATCCCAAGATCTCCTATGTTGATCCCATGCCAACTGATCATGGGTCATAGGTGGATCTTACCACTCAAGGTAATTTAGTGATTGCCTCAGGTGCACGAATGACTTGAAACAAATGTCACGCCTCGGCCAAGAAATTCAGCCGTACGGTTCTAATATCAAGATTAGCTTGACATCCCGGCCGAGACCAGACCACTCACCAACAGCTCAAACCAAAGTAAACCCCTGTCTGCACGTGCTGTCTGTTTGTGGGACCAAGTGATCCAAAGGGAGGCAAGGTTCAATCAAGATCGCCAGGAAGCCCATCAAGGTAACCCATTCAACATGGCCTATGGTGTGCCCACACTCTACATTTCTGAGAGGTATAGAAACCTGAGGGCGTGGACGAAATAGTCACCGTTCGGCGTTAAAGGCCAAGCCATGGCCGCGGGTATTTCGTTATGTGAATCGAGATGACCGGCTAAACCATTTCATGTGACGTTGTTCATAAACATAACACTTAAAATAGCACTATTTGTGGAAATGCGAGACTGATATTGTCTTTAAGTTTACGTTAACTGCAAGTCATAATAATCTCCATGGCAACCTTTAAGAGAAATTATCACACTTGTTTAAAAACAAATATCCTGATAAGAAATTTAGATGAAATACACGAGTGAGTTAATTTCATGAACTGACCTTGGAGCTATACAAACTATCAATCAGATAACACATGACGGAACCAATGTAATCATGTGTAAACATGTGACCAACCCAAACGCCCATGTGGTCACTAAACGGTTGCTAGTATTCCATGTCAACTCAGATTGATACCATTTCTATATACACAAACAGAACTCTCCAACCACATCTCGGCATAAACGGCTGACCACACGATGCCCGGGGAAATTAGTCCAAATTAACACTATAAACACAGTCTCTGGAACTCACCACGAGTGGAAGAGTGAGCACTGGCGGTACATTGGCAACACTAAACACGGGAGATCAGCCTTCCCGGCCTCCGACAAGAGTGGCTACCTACGATAATCCCAGCTACTTGCTGCTGATATGAGCGCCGAGTCCCTCAGTTTTACTGGAGTGACGGGAGGTGTCGGTCTGATAACCCCCACCTTCAGGGGCCGACACCCACAAGAACAGCTTCATCCTATTCTTCGCGGCATCGACACGGGCGAGCACACTCAAAGCGCTCACTTTGAAATCAGAGACTACACATCTGTTCGTATTCGTTTGTTTCTTTTCAAAAAGAGATTACGAAAAAATTAGTTTGATAAGTTGGTACGTATTTTTTTTAATGGACAATTTAATAAGCGTTGGTTTTAAATGGTCATATCCCCCCTCCCCATTACTCAAGGTCCGAGATAACTTGCTGGGTGCACGTAAGGCATGCACAGATTTCCCTCGTTATTTCAAGTTTGTCAGTTGAGAGATGATCATGGAGCAGATGTTCATGATGGACGACACAGGCTCATGCAACTGCTCTTACGTTTTAATCGCTGACATGCATGATTTAGAAACTTATAGCAGCTATACGCACGTACAAACCAGCACGTCAGGCTTATTTCTCACCATCAACATGGGAGTAACTGATGAGAGAAGAGTTCAAATACTGATATTAGGGAACAGATAGAGACTCAAGGTCATTCCACTCAGACAATATTGGACTTCTTCTTCCTGTGGTTTCCATAGGCCATTTCTGTGATAAATGAACTCTTTGTACCAAGCTATTTTTAATGTCCTTATTATGAAAGTGCCGTTTTAAACGTATCATTTGTATTTATGGCTGTGATTTCCATTATCCCCACTTATAGTATCCACATAAGCAACTACTTACAGGAAATTGTAGAAAAATTATACACGTATTCTTGAAGCGATAAGACCAGTTACTTGGTTATTATACTCATGTACTAACACAACATTTCGGTACTTAAAATACTTTTTCAAACAATTAATATAATCTTTCAGCTCTATTAAAATATAAACAAATATTGAATGGCATTCACAAATTGATTAAGAAATTCTGCCTTATTCTTCGGAGGCTAAAAGGTAGACGTTAAACAAAGGGTAAATATAAATTGTCTATTTTCTGGCGTGCATTTGGCAAAGTGCGTCGGATATCTGTTCCACCATTATCGCCAAATTCCTTGCTGCAGCTACAAGCAGCACAGAGACGGGTGCAATACAAGACTCTGGAGTCAAGGGACGGGTGGGGCTTGCAGTTTCTTGGCAACAAACTCTAAGGTTAACATTACGCCAGACAAAGGTGTTTCGAATATTCCAGGGTAACGGACGTACATAATCTGGGAATATATTTAGTGCCATGGAAGGTCAGATTGACCACGTAAATGTATCTTTGAGAATTAAAAATAAAAAGACGATTTGTTGGAAAAAAATATTTTGAGCGCAAAACATATTTTTCATTGCTCGAAATTATAAACTACAGCTTTGAGAAACAAAATTATCACGCAAAAAATGTGGCTTAAAGCCTAAATAAATTAAGACTTATAATTAAAAGATGTTACGAAAATCATATATTGTATTCGTTTCTTTGAACTTTCTTCAAATAAAGTCGTTATAAAAACCAAAAGAATGTAAAATGATAACTATTGAAAAAATATTTCGGTCGGTCATTAAATTTTTAACAGAGTAAGCAATTTGCTCAAGTTTCTTTTTCGCCTTTATACTACTACGTTTATTTAATAAAATGGCTCAGACAAAGCTATAAATAATATAAAGGGCATTGAATCTCATCAAAAGAATAATTAAAACAAGTCAAATGGATGCATCTGTTAATGAAGCGATGACCTAAGGCTAATGGATTAAACCAGAAGAAATTGGATAACAACGTTAAGCCCTATAGCCCATGAGAGAAGCCCAGGTAGCCCTGAGAGCTTGAATGATGCTCACATCTGTAACATGTTCACTCATGTTTTCTTTGACTTTGTTTATATATACACCTTTCAAACATCAACAGTTGGGCTATAACGGGACTTGAATGTCCAGACACACGCTTACATTCTAGCGACCCTCTAGACATCAGCGACTTTCTCATCCTACCAAAGTTGGGGGACTCTACTTTTTAAATGCTACGATGCTTGAATGTCCGGAAATAACGTTTTAAATATCCGGAAACAAGTTCTTGAATTACAATAAAACACTCTTTTTAAAATAAACAGCGGCATGTACGGGAAACGCATGTAAATTTTACATGTGCTCTTCTCATAATAACATTTGTTTTATCTAACAGTCTCATAACGGAATACGGCTGTATATTAAAGACTTATAAAAAAACACGCTTTTGTATGAGCAATCCACAGCCCAGGTAGAAATAGTATGAAGCCTGGCACAGTTAACAAAGGACAAAACTAAATGTCTGCATCTGATAGCCCCCCATCACCAGAGAATGTAAAACTATTCACCACCAAATACCAAACAAAACGACATAACGAAGAGCAGAGAACGGGTGAAAGCTGAAAAACAAAGGCTTGTGTGTAATGGCGCGCTAGTAAGCGGTAACAAGCCTGGGTTAGTTGGATCAAGGTGCGCACGGAGCCCTGTGATTGCGCTTCTCACCTTCAGAAGTCCAGGTATCGCCTCCAGCTAAGTCAACAAGCAAGATCCCAGCACGAGGAAAGAAATAATATTTCGGGGCCGTAACTTAATCTTCCTGCTATTCGCTTTTTAAAATTCTCAAAAGATTACCCCACCCCCAAAACGTTTTAAAAACGAACGTTTCTCATTTAGGAGTCTATAATGATATTGATAAAGACAGTGTAAGGATAGGGCAGCAGAGAAGGGGGAGAGAGAGATACAGAGAGAGAGGTACTGAGAGAGAGATAGAGGAGAGGAGAGAAGAAGAAAGGTGGGAGAGATAATCAGGCTTGTCCATGGGACATTTTTCTGTTTTTCTGTCCCATCCCATCCCATGGCAATTTATGCCTGTCCCATCCCATTCCATCCCATGGGACGTTTCCCATGGGAATCAACGCCCCATGGGAATCCCATGGGAAAAACATTCCTATGGACAAGCCTGAAGATAATCTAACCGTAAAACGCCTAAAAATTGTATCTTACAGTGTTGGTTTGCACTCCTGAACAGCCTCCTAATTTTAAACCAAAAAGCCGCTGGTATTTTGTATTGGTGTAATTTCACAATTTTAACAGACAATTTTGAGTTTCAAGTATACAGTTATTAAATAATAAAGATTGCTGGAGGCATACAGGCAAGGACGATCAGGAATACCATGTAATCTCATTACTTTTTATTGAATTGGCGTTTTTTGTTGTTGTAGTTGTTGTTTTTGTTGATGTCGTCGCCCCCCCCCCCCCCCCCCCCCCCAATAATGCTTCTATATTTACATCCAGCTCAAAGTGGTTCGTTTATATTATTGTATCATTTTTTCTTTAAGGCGGCATAGTTCTCAGTGTAACGTTGTAATATACACCAATCCACCATAACAATGTAGCAGCGCTGTTATTGTAATTCCGCACGATTAACTATGGGCCCTAGGTACCTTTAAAGTCTTGAACTGATACTCTAAACAAGACCTGGCTGACAGTAGACGCTGTCTTTCCATCTTAAACCTTAAAGTCGCAGGTCATGCTTGTTGTTCTCATAAGTTGTTACTTAACTTTGGCGTGTGAGCCTTTCATTTTATGCGTGGGCTTGTAACTGATGGATTGTTCTATTGACCCACTTGGCGTGGGCGGCAAGACAAGGATGTGACGTAAAACACATGTTACAGCTGCATGTCTTCCACAACTCGTCGGCAGCTAACGTCAACAAGGAGATGATCTACCATTCATTTCTAACAACACCTGCTAACAATTCGAGCCATTATTCACTGTTAATAACTCAGACATTGTTTTCTTCTCAATCTGTCAAGCGCCGCTGATCTTGGCGGCTCTAACAATGTTATCACATTTTCCGGCGCCAGCTGTCCATCCGTCTGATATAGACAAGTCTCAAATGTCTCCAGGAAGTTCTCAGTTGAACCCCTCTGCTCTGTCAATACAAACGTTCAACCGTTGAGAGCCCTACAACAAAACACGGGGATATGTAGAGATGCGTTGACTCATTAACCCCCACAGCTCGTCCTTCAACAATGTTCTCTCATCTAATCTTAACTCACTTCCGCTTTCTTCCTGCCGCCCGCTTGTCAAATTTTTTTTTGCACCCCGACCCTGTCATTACTTGTTTAAATAATAAAAACAGTTTTATCTTATCAGAGGCGTTTCCCGGGTTCAATAAGGAGACGCAATGATCCCAGAGATGGGAATCAGAACGAACGCACCGAATACGAAACCTGCTGACGACCAAACAGATCGCACTAGTTAGGAGAACAAAAACCTCAAGGTTAAAGCACATCTCTTCGTACTCCGTAATAAAATAGTTGAATAAATACTATGGGAGAAAACACTTTGAAAGAAGGATATTGGTAAAAACTTTATGTTATTTAGTATTGCCCCTCTCCCCAATGTCACCTGCCAGCACTCTTCATCGCTTAGGCTTAGTGCAAACAAACACTAAGTGTGACTCAATGTTTCATTCCTTTTGGTTTTTAATTAATTTAAAGTATAATTTTATGTTCTATGTTGAGAAGACATATGCTTACGCTATTTTCACACGTGAGTTCAATAACAAGTAATAGAGGTCTATGTTGCCCTATATTTTTTCCATTTCACTTTAGCCAACCAGGCTACTGAGTCGAAATATATACATTCAGGTGTTTATGATATCAAATTAGCATTTTTATTATCTTTCAATTAGTGAATTTCTGTTGAAACATTTGTGCTGATAAAAATTTAAAATTGTAATGTATTTGAAACCCATTAAAACAAAAGAAATGTCTAATTGCCCTATTAACGTGAGCGTCAAACTTCAGTGGCTGCGGAGTCAAATCCCAAGTTCTATTTTAAAAAAATAATTTTTTTTAAAATTAAAAAAAAAATAATTTCAATATCTAAACCCAAGCGTCACTTCTCAAAAAAACTGTTGCTGAGGTCGTTCAGCCAGCAACACCAATTCCAGAATATAGCTCTGAGTCATTCCTTACAAAATAAGCCATTTTTAAGTTTTAAAATATTCTGAATTTATAGACATCAATGGTTCTCACCAAATAAGCAAATATTTTTGTAAGACGCCCATGTTTCTCACCTAATTGTTGTTGCATCATCATGCTCCACTCAGTGGAGCATTTTAAACGCATTAAAAAAAAAAAACTTGCTTCAAAAAATCTCTTAAAATGATTTAATTTTGAAAGGTTTCAAACTTAGTAGTAATCTAGTCGCAATAATTTGGCATCTGTAAGGTCAAAATAAGTAAAAGTCTTTGCAACAATGAGATAAAATAATATAATTTTTAGGGCTGCGGAAATTAACCATTAATTTCTCAGGTACTGGTTAAAATGTCATCGATTAATTTATTTTTAACGATTAATCAACCCATCACT
This sequence comes from Radix auricularia, assembly GCA_002072015.1. Taxonomy (NCBI): domain Eukaryota; kingdom Metazoa; phylum Mollusca; class Gastropoda; family Lymnaeidae; genus Radix; species Radix auricularia. The sequence continues at coordinate 120,761 of MUZC01000979.1, read as the reverse complement.
TACAAATTATTGGAAGTCAAAAAGTTAACCAAAAAAATATTTTTTAAAATAACAGTAAAACATATCGGTCGATAAATAAAAATTTCCTGACGATTACATGAAAATTCTGGTTTTAAACTATTGACTGACGGGAATGTTCAAAGATTCAAAATTTTGATTAAGTTTGCCTACCATGGTTCTAACACTTCGCCTACTTGTCAAACCAAAATGAATAGCGTTTTAAGCTATAGCCAGTAATGAGTCGACTCAGAGACAGAAATTGAATAACGTTTAATAAATGTTACTTACGACATCATACATTTTAATTTTTGGCTTTAATAGAAATTACGACTGATTAAAATCCCTAATAATCTTTACTTTTATCCTTAAGAAAAACAGGACTGGTGCACGCGCCCAAATCCACTATCACTGGTTCTGTCTGTGAACTTGACTTTGACCCATGTTTTCAAAAATTTAGTTTTTAGGGTTCACAATTTCCTTGCCAACAGTTAGAATGTCCGTTGGATAAGTGACCCATAAGTTAAAGAATCACCCGAGTGATGCTGTGTCTATAGTTGTGATTTGTTATTGTGATCGTACACGCTGATAGAGTCCAGTCAGCCGCGATAAGTCAAGATGGGGAGCTCAGCGAGATGATAAGGACATGAAGCACGGCAAGCAGTTAAGTCGGTAGCACTAACGAAAGCAGCTGTAGGGCTAGTAGAGGTAAAGACGGTAGCAGTAAGGTTGGTGGGAGTTAAGGGACGTTAGCAGTAATGGTGGCGTGGCGTTTATGGTGACGTCAGTCAGGTCTGACAGTGTCTTATGCTAGCATTAATTGTAAGTATTTGTCCAATCTATTAGCCTATTTTACTCTTGCGGTATCACTTGGGCCAAAATCGTCATATACATAATTTTTTTGAGATCGTACAAATTATGAAAGTCTTACGCTGTTTAAGAGATTAACGCTCCAATTATTTTTTAAAATCGTATTTGTATTATTTTTAAAATGCCTCTAATGTGTTAAATTTTGAAGTTATGATACTTGAAAAAAAAAAAACACTAAATGCCTCTAATGTGTTAAATTTTGAAGTTATGATACTTGAAAAAAAAAAAACACTAGTCAAGGCAATGGTTTTAAGGGGCGGCAATGGTTTTAAGGGGCAGCAAGAGCTGGAATTCCACAAGGGCTTGGTTAAAACTCTGGTTGACTTAAAGACCCGCGTTACTTGGAGCTCCAAGCACAGAGTTTTAAATGAAACTGCCACTCAGTCAATTCACATTTCTTATTCCTGTACCCAAGTGGCAGTCTCCATCCCACCCTTCCCGCCTCAGCAGGTATCTCATCGGGGGGGGGGGGGTATATTAAGATAAATCACTGTAAAAGTCGTTCGTGTTTTCATTGGGAGGTTTCATTACCACGGTTACGTCACGGATGACAGTATGTCGGTAGCTTACAGACAACAGACGGGCCAGGACGCGATTCACTTGGGGAAAAGGACTTTAGGAGCAAGAGAAACCATTGGTCGGCTTGCGAATCTATTTCTGGATCTGAAGCCATCGTTGTTTTTGTGCGTCGGTGCGTTCGCGTCACTGAAAAATGCCACAAATTTAAACCTACCGACATTTGTTTACTGAAGTTATCTATCAAACAGCTGCGTCACGATGAAACCAAATGAATTGTTTTTATCAATATGAAATGAAAATTTTAAAAAAATATTGTGTCCTTCCCGCATAAAGTTTTTATCATTTGTCCTGAAAGGGTAAAATTAGCCGATATGTAATTTAAAAGTCTTCTACAGTGCACGATATTTTTAATGCTTTTTTCCCCTTTCTTTTTATAAAATATTTGTACACTAATAAATTTATATCAAAATTTAATCAATATCCTAATTACAACTGTTTCAAGTGTGTTTATGTATTAATACAAAGCTATAGCTTGTCCTCAATTGTCTCCTGGTTATCAAAGCGACCGCAAAGACTTGCGAGGTTTGTCTGTCGGCCGTGGCTTAGATTAGATCAGGACAACTTGACACAAAACTTATTCATTTTATGTAATAAACTATCAAAGAAAATACGATTTAGTTCCCAACTTCACCACATGCTGTATTTTCAAATGAACCAGGAAATCTGCATGGCTAAAAATGTGTTAAAAATTATTTCCGACAAGCCCAATGTATACGCCATTAGATGTGAACGTGAAGTAGAAGTGAAAGAACTACTTCAGATCTGTCAGATACCAGGGCACGGATAACGCTTTAAACTTCATGTCTCATCATAATCCTGACTCCTACGTTACTCAGAGCCCAGCGGTTATCACGTTGTTGTAATACGTGATTTCAGTATGTATAATCTTAACCGCGTTGGTTTCTGCCAGGCAGTGCGATATCTGGGCCGTCTTACAATGTATAAAACAGATATCCCACCGGGCAGTAGTTTATCTGGAGTGTATCAAAGCAAGTATTCCATAGCCATAACTTATTATTCTCGCTTAGTTCTCATTAACATCACTAAAAAAATGGCGTATGAAATAAATTCTAACTTTATTTCTTCATATAGACTATAGACGAATATTACATTTTGTAATCTTTGGCATCTTTCATGAAAGCCTTAAAAAGCCATCACTGTGAGAATCACTGTCTTGGAAATAAAATCTTCTCGAGGAAGAAGTCAAGAGAATAAAAGCGGTACCTCAGTGAAACCTTATCGGCAGCAAACCGTTTCTCGCGAGCCCCGTCCAGGTAACTAACTGGCCTGTTATCAATGCAAGTGGATACGGTATACTAGGTGCTACACGGGGGCGAGAGGAATATCTTTCATAAGGGGATGATGCACTCGTGACTCAAGGGTGAGTACAGGACTCAAGCCTGGCACACTTTTACCTGCCCAAGTTATCAGCTCTCATGCTTTATTAGTAGACCTTCTCCTCCACCCCTCACCCACCTCACACACAGAGAAACACCCGACCTTACCCCTCACGGAGTTTATACGATATCTCTATGAATATTTGTGGGTGAGTAATAAGGCTATGAAATATGGGACAGAGTGCTGAAAGGAAGGATAAACATGGCAAAAAGGGGTAACATAAAACTTAAATGTTTAGAGCAGAGATTTCATTAAAGATAACCAACACATGGTTTCAGAATATTAGGTGGGAAAAAAAAAAAGAAGATAAATGAAATGCTCAACCTCTATTGAAAGAACTTACCGTAAGGAAAATGATGCAAGCTTAAAGGAATGATAAAGATTTTAAATAAAACTAGATGAGATGAGATGAGCCCGAGGAGAGATGGGGGTGAGATTGCAGTTTTGAAAGGTTTGGAAGGAATGAGCCTGCACTTTGTTTAGTTTTTATGTTTGGAGGAAGGGTGAGGTAAGCTGCTCAAAATGTAACAAAAGGATGGCAGGATAATCACAGGTGGGCAAAGGAAGATTTGATGTATGCTTGGATTGGGGGGATTTTAGGGTATCAGTAACACAAGAAGTGGAAAGATCAAAACCGGGACAGGCAATTGGAGGATTGTTTTAGAGTTTTCGTTGTTGATTTTTAAAAAAGAATTGTTGTTGGACCAAGATTTCCAAAGAATATTTATGTTTCCACAGTGCTTCTCAAACACCAGCTTCCAAAGCCACAGTCATGTTACGCAAATATAAATAATAATTTCATAAATATAAACTATAGAACTGTTGTATTTTTCATTCCGATTTGACTTGGCTGACCATAAGTTAATGCTAATTGTGTAAGTATGTCGTGAGTTGTAGAGAATACATCCCACTATCATCATAATAAAAATACTGAACAAAATGATATCCCCCATACTACTTTGTATTTAAAAAAAAAATTTAAAAAATGAACAAACTATGCCATCAAGTTTTGGATTGCTTGACGGATATTTGAGAAACACTGCTACTGGGGATGTGAAATAAGAGGAAAATACCTTTTTCCTAATACGACTATACTGAAATAGGAATTAACAAGACTTTGTCATAAACAAGGAGAGAGGTGTAGTTCTAACAACAAAATGGCTCAGAGTTATTTATCGATGCTATTCTGAGTTAGATTTATCACTTTCCTATTTTTAAATCTGAAGTGGTGTTTTTTGTTGTTGTTGATTTTTTTTTCAGTATGACATGCTATGTGGAATATTAATATGGAGTTGAATTTTTATTCTTTAAGAAATAAAATAAAAGAGAAAAGCTATATTAAGTTTAATAAGAATAAAGAGCTCCAAAAAGTAAAAGTGGTAAAAGTGTTGAGCATGTAGATTGAATCTACAGCAGTCAAACATTACTTTCTGATCAACAGCTTTACTGCTGGTAAGATAACCTCACATTACAACCAGCACACAAAAATAACCCCAGGAAAAACAAGGTGTAGAGATTGTGAAAATAATAAGAATTTTGACAAAGGAAGTGGCAACATAAAGTCAGATGAATGAAAGGATAGATAATAAATGGCTTTGACAGAGATGTTTAAGTTAGACCTTCATAGAAGATATTTTATACAAAAATACTAAATAATTCTATATAAAGAAGGTAAGGGTATATAACAAAGAACAAAAAGACGGCAACATAAAGGGTGAGGTTTGTGAAAATATGAGAGAGAAAAACTGCCAAAGCTTACCTGGAAGTGTAGGATAATAGTCCAAATTAGACCCAGTGTAAGCTTGGGGTTACCATCCACAATCTCATCAGAGCGAATATTTACAAGTCTGATCTGTTCATACAGCAAAAGAAGGAAATTAAATGTTGGAATACTGTTTTAAACAATGCATTATAAAAAACAACAACTTAAACTTAAAATTTAAAACTAAACTCAGCATAGTTAGTGGATGGTGTTAACGTAAAAACTTCATTAACTTAAACCTCAAAGAGGGAGACAACCTGAAATAAGGTTTTTGCTCTAGTTTCATCTGAATAATTTCCCATTTCCTGTCAAATCTTTTAAGTGTCAGTTTTCTTCACTATGACTGGCTGCCATCTACTTTATTATAAATTAAATACTGAAACATTTTGCATATGAATAGCAAGGGTATTTTTTGTATGTGAGGCTGTCAACAGCAGTTGGATATTAAGTACATTGGTGTTTATAGCTTATTATTGTTGCTTTTTTCTTTGAAAACCTCTTAATTTCTGATATGTAAAAATACAAGCCCTACCAATTACTGCTATAAACTTTTGCAGAGCCTGCCTACTGCTTTCCCTACAAGCAATGGATATTGCGGCTTTTTTCTCTATATAATTACTAATTAATTAGCTACAATTGCTTTTTACTTTACATAATACACAAAGCTTTATAATTTTCTGCTAAACTTCTATAAGAACATCAAAACCATTGACTAACGTTAAAACAGAGTTTCAAATACCATTTATTGCCTAATGATCATTCTAACTGCTGCCAAAATCTTTGAAAAAACTTTGTAGCCAGGTATGTTTATATGAAAATACATGGTTAAATGACATGTTTTGACAATCATACATTTTTAAATATTTATTATATATTTTAAAAAAATATAATCTCAGATGTGTCTGTTATCTTTTACCAGTAAAACACTAACACAATAAACTCACAAGATTTCAATAGGCACTTGTGCGACCCTGACAAGTACAATAACAAGTTTAAGCAAATAGTACACCCTGTACATGTTTGTGAAGAGTTGTTCATTGGGCATTGTATGCTGGTGGGGATTTTTATCACTGATAAGAGCCTATAACTGAATTGCTATGCATTAATATTCTGACATAAAAGAGACTTTTGTTTTTTGGGGAAAAAATTGACAATTTTGTGTCTTTTATCAAAAACATGCAATAAGCATATTTATTGGAAAAAGAATTATTTAAACTGACTATGACTTAATCTTCTCTTATAACAAATACTTACCAAATAATTAAATAATTTTAAAGACTTTTGTACTACAGAAGGATTGGAAATATGTAGAATATTTAAAACCAGCAGTTATTTTAGTTATGTTTTCTAGGCTAATAATTTCATTGTAATCTGAATTCACCAGAATATATTAAACTTAGCTTATATTTGTGAACATCATGGACTCATGTCAGTCTCAGACTCTACCATATAAACAAGCATAACTACTATTTACTGTACAAGACTCCACAAGTTTCTACAGCTGACCAGATTCCAAAGTATTTCTACGGTTAAGAGTTCAAATATAGCAAAGATTGGTTATAAAACAGCTGACACTGTTCTGATAAATACATCAATATTTTGTTTAATTGATGTTGAGGAAAATAAATTATAGCCTGCTATCATTTTTTCCCTTATTCTGACCACTTGATGACAGCAGTGTAAGTACAGCTGGACACTATATTAACATGTCCAAAAGTCTTAGCAAATGTATAAAGATATTCATTCTGTAGCCTAGCAAGATGAGTGACCAGTGACTTGCTAATTATTACAACAAAAGGGGAACAACAGAACTCATGGTGAAATTCTCAATACAAGCCCATCAATGTTTTTCATAAAAACTTACACGTTTAAGAAATACAAACTTCATCTAGCTAGTTACAACAACAGAACAAACAAACAAAAAGAAACAAGCAACACATAGAAATATTGTTAATTCCACCTACCCCTTTCACCCGTAAGTAGTCCAAGACTATCTGTACATTCTGTATTTTGTGGAATCTCATGTGACCCCGCTCACGTGGCTGTGGAGAACAATTTGATCAACACTGAGAATACCACCAACATATTTTATAAAGAGAATAATTTACAATTTACTTTACAATAAAGCACTGTTCAAACATCATTTGAATTGTCCCAACTGAAATTAAATTTATGATGATTAACTTTAACAATACTGATTAACATGTATCTTATTGCCATATTAACAGGGAAAAGATGGAGGAATTTTAAAGATTCGTAAAGTGCTTTGTCTCGGAGGATACATTTGACATGGAATTTTTTTGTTTTTTCTTCAAAATACGATGTATTCAACCGTTTGTTTGTAGGAAAAATTTGCATTGTGAGTGATTCAAAAGGAATCAAGGATGAAACAAGTAAGTATCAGAACTAACCAGTATGTCGTGAGCAAGGACCTCCAGCAATGATATGAGGTTGTGGCCATCCCTGAGGTCATCATACAGGTCAATAATACGTCTCCCAGCCTAAGAAATTTAAGGAAAAAAATTACATTAAAATCTATCATCACATGGTGTGATTGACAGTTCAATGGACTTGCTTGTTTTGTGCAAAAATAAAGTGAAATGAGTTTTTATAAACACAAATTTAAAACTCAACAGTACAGATATTATTTTACATCACTCAAAGAAATCATTATTTATTTATTTTAATAATAAATCAATATTGTTATTTTTAAAGTTCTTTATTGTGTTAAGATATTTGCATTACAGTAATTTCGTTAAATAATGTTGGGGCATTTTAAAGCAAAAATCGGAATTTAAATAAATACAATTTCGTAACCAACAAAATCTCATTGAAATGGTGTCCTTTCTAAAGGGGCAAGATTAAAAATCCTGGAGATTTTTAGAAACCATTTGAACCTCACTAACCTAGATCTAGTGTTAAGTTCTGTACATTACGATAGATAGATTTACGTGCGTTTTTCATTCAAACATCAACTCGTGTTAGCAGCCAGCAGCTGTTGCACAGACTGTTATTGGATTATCATGCTCGCATTCCTTGGTGACACATCATCAAAGTTATTGATGTGACATTCCCAAACATAGTTATACAGACTTCGGTTTTACACTTAACTTGACTAAAGACCGCGGCTAATTAAAACTTTTCTATATGAAAAAAAAAATCACATGATTTAGTAACACATCACATTAACTCATTCATATTCAATTAGATTAAAATGTTTTAAAAATGGTTCAAACGTTAAATATTGAGGTTAAGTCATTCCCGTGACCTTGATAGAAGAAGAGGAAGACAGTGTTCACTGAATGCAGCATTGCATAAATTGAAAGCAACACTTAGCTTCATAATTTCATAATGCTAAATAGTTTTAAAGCTATTTATAAAAAATTTAAAAAAGTATTTAGGAATGACTACATGAGAAAAACTTTATTGGTACAATCAGATGCAATTTCAAAAACGGAAAAAAAGAAGAAAAATACACTATTCAGAAATAATTCTTGTAGAAAATGGCCCCACAAGAAAAGCTTACATTCAGTAATTGAAAGTCAAGTGAGTAAATATAAAGCACATGATGTGTGGCAAGTGTCAGCATTAATAGCCACATGTTAACGAAGTTACTAATGCAATGCCAGCAGTCATTTATTGATTCAATTGGCTTTATTAACGTTATACTACCACCCATGTCAAAAACACAAGCTATACAACCTCATTAAATCAGGTTATCACATGCTGTTAAGTTTAAAGAAAAGCATGGGACAAAAATAATGACACACAAGTCGTCATGCTTGGACTCATCCAATCGAAACCTTGGTGCTTTATCAAAATGTTCAGAAGATGAGTCATGACATTCATTAAAAATTCGTTCATTAATCTGACACGGCAAAATGAAATCCATCCAAAAAAAAAAGTATTCAAGTTAAGACACGCAACATGTAACTGGTTAAATAAGGGTTAGCACAAATAGTTACCAGAAGTAATTGTTAGTAAAAGACTGGATAATTAAAATAATACAGGGGGAAAAAGCGTAGAGTCTAAGAGTAAAAGGCGTTAGGACTATAAGTAAGACAACATTAATTAACTAGCATCACTGAAAAACATAACGAATTGGTTAATACAAAGCTCGACTACTTAGAGGACATAGAAACCAGATTACTTATAGAACACAGAGACTAGACAACTTAGAGAACATTTAAGCTATTTAAGTAACAGGAAATAAGACTTCAAAAAATATATAGAACAGTCCATTGATAAATAGAGGAATTAACAAAATGGCCTGCAGAAGTTTTAAGGTCAAACCAAAACACATAAAGAAATGTTAGAACATAGAGAGTGGAAGGCACAATGTTTGCTCCTGTACAAATATTATTTGTGTCTGAAATACAACACAATATTTGTGTCTGTATAACATATTTAGATTACTGTACTGTGGTAATAAATAATTCCCGTATCATGTCACTGACATGAAGTATACAAAATCTGTATTTATAAAATACACTGTAGTTGTTTGTGATGTACAATAATGCAAGAGCCTTAAAGTAAATAAAAAAAGAACAAGATGCATCACTCTCTAAAGTACAACATCAATAACATCCAATGAAATGACGTCATCAAACCTGAGTAAACCTCCAGTGCTGCGTGTAATCGATTGGAAAGGGAGACCACTAGAGATAAAATAAGGGGAGAGTTTGCATGATATAAGACTCACTTACAAAACTTGTATCGTAAATAGCATGCACATAGCTTTTAGCCATTGCGTGTGTCATATGACGCACAGAACCCATACTCGAATTGTACAAACTCTATCTAACAAAGATCAGAGGTGTAACTAGAAAAAATCCCCACAGTTTAGACTTCTCTCACTGTTTAATTGTTATACTTAGCCACAATTGTATTTTTAAAAAAAAATAATGACTTGTATATTATAGAATGCTGTAACATTGTAACATGCTCCGTGGACTTAAGTTTTTATATAACCAGTCACATTTTAAACTATTGACAAACAAATGCAATGACGGCACCATCTAACACATAATGTCGACAGTAAAGTATGGGTGAATTTACAACCGATGAAGAATGGTGTCAGCCCAATCTTAACTGTGTGATACTAGAAATGATCTAGTATTCTGTGCCATTCTCTACCTAACAGTACTACAATAAAGTTTGCTCAATTGCTAATAATTTAATGCTTTAATGGAATGGTAACATAAAAAACTGGGTGAACATTATCAGGTAAATAGTTACCTATAGGCTAGAACAGACTATGTAACTGGAAGTGGGTCACGAAGTAAAAAAAAAAAAAAGTATAAAAATAACCGGGTCTCGAGAAAGGAAAAAAAAACCACTACGTTTGGGAGACGCGAAACTATAGTACTGTAAGAAACTAGAATCAAGTAATCATTATCAGATGGGAATATGAAGATCGACTAGGTCAGGAGACGACATTTCTATGTAGGAATGGTTAACGTTGGGGTGAAAGTGGGCCGGGAACCCTTCTGTGGGGGAGTATTCATTGATATAAAAACATATTGGTAAAAAAAAAAAGAAGATAGGTCGTCTGTCTCAGACCGCTTGTCGAGCAGACAGACAGGCACACACTAAAATAATCGTGCCAGACTATGAGCAAAGTCATGACTCACAATGTCACGAGGACTGTCTAAGAATAGCAGCACGCGTAATGCAGTTCACACGTGCCGGTTTGCCCTGCTCACCCACACCCGGAGCAAGAAGTGCTGGAATAAAACAGAAAACTAGGTATCTGATCGAGGAAAACCCAGGTAACGACTGATAACTAAGATGTGCTGCTATCGTCACTTGGAAACTCTTTGTCTGGGCTAGGAACCCAGTCTTGTATTGCACTGGGGGCGGGGGAGGGGAGTGAGAGCTTACACCCTGGAACCCCCGGGGTTTGTTTGTGGTGAATGGGCTCGTGGTGGGATTAATGATAAACTTCTGGTGCAGGATCTCAAACCGATTTTAAAACTACAAATGGGGAAATCTAATTTATTTAACGGGACAAAGGGGTATACGCTCCACACTTTGAGAACAATGACTCCCGAGGTATACAGCATCTTGCAGGTAACAACAATTCATTTTCCGGGGAAAACCCCCAAGAGAAAAACATCTTAGAGATCTGTTGGTCTCTGTGGCCCTTCGAAAATCAGATCAACAACGCGCGTTTTAATGTTTATCGGCAATAGCATGTATAGATGTCAAGATCTCCATGTTTCAATAGATAGAACAAGATATCAGGATGTTTACTAAACATTGGTTCAATCAAGGAGGCGCATAAAGCTACAGAATACTGGCCATTATTGGTTATTTTTAATTTTTAACAAGTCTTCATTATTTAGCAAAGGACACATTTAACGGCCCGTAGATTATCGTCTTTATTCCGTCTTTCTTCTACACACAAAACGTATGCGTGGGGCGTGCACCAAGAAAAAATATAAAATGGAAGGTATTAAAAGCTGCGCAGATATCTGACCGATGCGCAGATATCTGACCAACGTCGTGCAGCAGTTAAGAATCACCGCGCATCAAATTTTGATAAGGATAACATAATATCTGTGTTATTGGGGCTCAAATGTTGCAAACAAAAATGAATGCTGAGCAAATTTACACAGGTGTGTATTTTTTTTTATATTGGTTATTTTGCACACAGACCAACGAACCTTAGAGGGAACATTGATAGGGGATGATATTTTCTCTGTTCCTGGTAAGATGTTAAATGTTCAGGTCGACGGAATGGATTCATGGCGAGTTGACCAGTAGCCGACGGCTGGAGATTTTATCTTTCAAGAAGACGTCACAGATTGCACGCGGGCCAACCCGCTCCTTGACAACAAGGTTACGGGACGTCAAGGCCGGTAGAAAGGTTAAAGGTCAGTATTCGTAATCCTTGCTTAGCAATCGTCACAACGAGAGCAGCAGCAGACGGTTGAGAAACCCCAGACGTTATAATCGACTTTAATAACGGACTCGAATACATGGAGTCCACGTCGTTATCTGATCTCACAGCAATCTTAACAAAAAACATTTGAATACCAGATGTAACAAATGGCTCACCCTGACACATACACAGTTGACAGCGACACGCAAATAAACGCTGGAGGGGAACGTGTCAGGGGCGTATGGGGAGGAAGGGGGTTGAGTGGGGCCAGCCCAGCGGGCGTCACGCGGTATTTCCTTATCAATGATTGCGCACTCGTTCGGCAGCAAACAAACGTCCGTCTTTAAAGAACTAAATAAAAGGGCGTGTATATATGTTAAACCCATTTCTCCTCATGCACCATGTAAGTATAGAAGTGCATGCATCGAGGGGAAATGCCTGGGGTGAGGAAGGGGAGTTAAACAAAGCAATTAGATCATTTATTCTTGACATGCGTTTAAAAGACGAAAAAGGTATTTTTTCTTTGCAAGCAATTCGTTTAAAAAAAACAACAGACTTTTCCCCTTTAAGCACGTAGAGCGATGTTTCCACACAGCTGATTCTGTCACTGCAGTGTGTTCACGACAGTTGCCAGACGCACTGAAGCATCTTTAAACAATCATCGACCGGGCCAGCGTTAAACCCCAGTGCTAAATCCCCCCCCCCCCCAAATCATGGGGGAACCGTGAGCTTGAACCCCAAATATTTCATGAGCATGGTTTATTTTCTCGAGTCTGAATTCCCCTCAATGAGACTCGCTGGAAAAAGCTTGCACAACTTGAAACAACAAGGCAGTTGAGCTGGGTGATGGACAAGTCTTGGTGGCTAGAGATATTGCTTATGAGCGAACTCGGATAACCTTTATCTGAAGGGTCAAAGTCTATCATCAAATCTGGTGAAATCAGCCGCTGAGGGACTCACTGCACCCAAGATACTTGGTGCATGTTCGGATGGTTGGCTAACGTTCCCCCCCCCCCAGCTACACCCCTCGAGATTTTCTGGATATAATCTAATCAGCATCGCTACTCAAATCTTTATCTTCTACATTTAGTTCATTTCGTCTCTTTTCTGGCTAGATTTAAATTTATTTTAAGACCTTCATCCCTGCTGCATGCATAAAAAATGATATGATTGGTTTAGTGAGCTTTCAGTAATCTGGAAGACTTTTGTCAGGTTCGGTATAAGGATTATACTTCTGGCATGTGGGATGCCATATAGAAGCTTAGAGTGTATCTATTAGATTTGTCTTAATCTTGTTGGTTCGTTGACAGAGGTAGGCTTCTAGAGGTTGACCCTCCACTCTCCGCCCCCCTCCCCCCAAAAATTCATTTCAGCGAGATTTAAAATTTGACTGATCTCCTATTAACTCATGTCTACCTATTCTTCTCGGCCAACGTTTTTTGCGTATAGCGTTTAAGTTACATCTCTGAAGGGGACTCGTGAAAGGTTCGACACTTTAATTATGATTTCTAAACTAAATATTTCTTTGGAAAAAAAAACAAAAAAATTCTGACATTTTTAGAGAGAGAATAGATCGATGCAGATAGAACCAGTGACGTGATTCTCAACCAAGAAAAAAAACCCATTAAATTTGTAGCCATAAATATTAAATGAAATCCCTAGTAAAACTAAGTTTCCAGTTTCTACTTATTTGCTTCATTATAATGTTGCACCAGTCACTAGTTGGCTAGTTAAGCACCAGACTTTCACTAACCGCGTGTCTTCAAGTCTTCAATAAATCAGTGTTACTTGGACATACACTTCGTAGCTGAACATTTTTTTTAGAATACGATTTGTAACCCCTAATAGAATTCAACATTATTGACGGAAGAAATAAACTGAAGGTTAACTTTTTTCGCCATACTTATACTCCTTTTATCTACATTGTGGCGTTATATAGGCAAAGCAGAATTCTCTCTTCCATAGACATTTACCTGACAAAGACCTTCTCTTAACTTCCCGTTTCTTTCCACCTTCCCCCACTCCTCTCCCACGAATGTAATCTTCCATCTATCCACCCGCACAAAGCGATAGCATTTTTTTCCAAGGCAGGCAGGAATTCGACCTTTCGTTATTGTCTGCTCCAAAACATTCCTTTTCATGCTGAATTTTGCGAGTAGTTTTATTTATTTTCTTATTGATGCAGGGCCAAACACTCACGCACTAATCGCGGGTGTGGAATTTCAAAGATCTAAATGGCTTTCCAAAGGTAAAGATCACAAAGCTCTACATGAAGTTCTTTCCCTGACCCAACACGCCATAGTTCTTTGTTTACAATCTAGTGTTACGGCCCCTCCCCTTATACTGGGCCAATGGCATTTTCATTATAAGATAAGAAGATATCGCCACGGACCCCCACATGTTAGTCTTATCTTATCTGAATTATCTGTCACAAACGCTCCTGCTATACAGAAGAATATTGCGTCCTACGCTTATCCACGGTTTGAGTCTAGTCCTGCATTCTTACTTATTACTAGAGTTTTAAATGATGATAAAGTGTTGGTTTTCATTGTTTCTTCAGTCAACACATTCGGGAAAAACGAGAAGGTCTGTTACTGGATACGGAATAAAGAAAATGTCTTTTATCCTTATTTCTATCTGAGGGTTGTATTAAGTTATCTTTGTGTTGTATTTCCAAACATATCTCTGCTAGATTACACAATGTGTATTCTGCATATTATTAGCAAATCTAATGCATTAGCTTTGACTAGTTGAAATTGATTTGATATGAATTTTTTAAAATAAAAGTAAATGATAAGTAAATGTATCCGAACCTAAGACCACTCACTCACCACATCTCTTGACCCTGCATTCCAGAGCTGTAACTCAGTATAAAAAATCAGGGAAACTGTCAGGTCACCAAAAGATAAACGATAAACAGACCCGGCGGTCACTTGTGCGGTCAAACAAAATGGCGATGGAAATAAAAGTGAAGTCAATTTTTTTTTAAATTCCTAACTGACATGGTTCAGGAGTAGTTATCTGTCAATATGTGGAGAAAGTCTGATCCTAACTAACATGGTTCAGGAGTAGTTATCTGTAAACATGTGGAGAAAGTCTGATCCTAACTAACATGGTTCAGGAGTAGTTATCTGTCAATATTGTGGAGAAAGTCTGATCCTAACTAACATGGTTCAGGAGTAGTTATCTGTCAATATGTGGAGAAAGTCTGATCCTAACTAACATGGTAAGGAGTAGTTATCTGTCAATATGTGAAGAAAGTCTGATCCTAACTAACATGGTAAGGAGTAGTTATCTGTCAACATGTGGAGAAAGTCTGAACCTAACTAATATGGTTCAGGAGTAGTTATCTGTCAATATGTGGAGAAAGTCTGATCCTAACTAACATGGTTCAGGAGTAGTTATCTGTCAACATGTGGAGAAAGTCTGATCCTAACATGGATCAGAATTAGTTATCTGTCAACATGTGGAGAAAGTCTGATCCTAACATGGTTCAGGAGTAGTTATCTGTCAAAATGTGGAGAAAGTCTGATCCTAACATGGTTCAGGAGCAGTTATCTGTCAACATGGGGAGAAAGTCTGATCCTAACATGGATCAGAATTAGTTATCTGTCAACATGTGTTGAAAGTCTGATCCTAACTAACATGGTTCAGGAGTAGTTATCTGTCAACATGTGGAGAAAGTCTGATCCTAACTAACATGGTTCAGGAGTAGTTATCTGTCAACATGTGGAGAAAGTCTGATCCTAACTAACATGGATCAGAATTAGTTATCTGCCAACATCTGGAGAAAGTCTGATCCTAACTAACATGGATCAGAATTAGTTATCTGCCAACATGTGGAGAAAGTCTAATCCTAACTAACATGGTTCAGGAGTAGTTATCTGTCAACATGTGGAGAAAGTCTGATCCTAACTAACATGGTTCAGGAGTAGTTATCTGTCAACATGTGGAGAAAGTCTGATCCTAACTAACATGGTTCAGGAGTAGTTATCTGTCAACATGTGGAGAAAGTCTGATCCTAACTAACATGGTTCAGGAGTAGTTATCTGTCAACATGTGGAGAAAGTCTAATCCTAACTAACATGGTTCAGGAGAAGTTATCTGTCAACATGTGGAGAAAGTCTGATCCTAACTAACATGGTTCAGGAGTAGTTATCTGTCAACATGTGGAGAAAGTCTAATCCTAACTAACATGGTTCAGGAGTAGTTATCTGTCAACATGTGGAGAAAGTCTCATCCTAACTAACATGGTAAGGAGTAGTTATCTGTCAATATGTGGAGAAAGTCTGATCCTAACTAACATGGTTCAGGAGTAGTTATCTGTCAACATGTGGAGAAAGTCTGATCCTAACTAATATGGTTCAGGAGTAGTTATCTGTCAATATGTGGAGAAAGTCTCATCCTAACTAATATGGTTCAGGAGTAGTTATCTGTCAACATGTGGAGAAAGTCTGATCCTAACTAACATGGTTCAGGAGTAGTTATCTGTCAACATGTGGAGAAAATCTGATCCTAACTAACATGGTTCAGGAGTAGTTATCTGTCAACATGTGGAGAAAGTCTGATCCTAACTGACATGGTTCAGGAGTAGTTATCTGTCAACATGTGGAGAAAGTCTGATCCTAACATGGTTTAGGAGTAGTTATCTGTCAACATGTGGAGAAAGTCTGATCCTAACTGACATGGTTCAGGAGTAGTTATCTGTCAACATGTGGAGAAAGTGTGATCCTAACTAACATGGTTCAGGAGTAGTTATCTGTCAACATGTGGAGAAAGTCTCATCCTAACTAACATGGTAAGGAGTAGTTATCTGTCAATATGTGTGGGAAAGTCTGATCCAAGTCAATGGGACTTTGAACATCATACTAGCGATGTTCACCATAAGTCACTTTGATTCTGTATCCGTCAAATGTTGTCCAATAAGTTCCCGAATAAAGGTGGCCCTAAGTCCACCCAGCTTTGAAACTGGTTAGGGAAACAAATGCGGCTGAGCTTTGTGCCACACAATCCCCTAATAGTCGTGCCCTGTGAACGCTGGTTGATACTGCTCTTAGGCTCAGTTACGACTTACGTCTATTGATTGAACATGTGGTCATGTGATTTGATATATTTGGCAGGTCGTGACTATGCAGTGCTTAGTATGCACTATACCGTGCCTTGCAGATCACTTGGCCATAGCGCCATAAGACAAAGGTTTGACATTCTAGTCCGCTTTCTCCACAAGACTCGGCAAACAAGGCCATCAGCTTTGTGGGCTAATCCTTTGTTATGCCAACAAGGATCGGAAAGTCTACAAGCCAGCTAAGCTAGTGACCTCACTGAAGCTTGGTGTCAACCCTTCCTATAGGTATACTCCCAGGATGACAGGAGGAACATTGTTTTTCAAAGGCTTCAAAGAATGGGCAATGGCAATACAAAAAGCCTTTGAGACTAAAGATGAATATAGAACACAGATTTATTATTTGTTGAATGTTGGAAGCCCTGTAGTTAAAAAATAATGTAAGCTCTTTATAAATTCTTTATTTAAATTTTAAATATTGCTATGAGCATTCATAACTGTATTAAAATTAAATAAAAATGATTTTTATAGTATTTTTCTTCGATAGGTTTTGTAACAAAATAATTTAAATTTAGTTATATAACGATTGTGACTTGAATAGCAAGCATTAATGAAGAATAGTTGTTTACGTTGGTATCCCTTTGCCCGTCCATTTTAATACTGTTACTTTCTTTTATTTTTCAGGTATATGTCTTGGATACACTTTTCCCTTTAGAAATTATTAGAATCGGGAACTCTGGTTTAATTGGGGGCCCATATTTACCTCCAAGATGAACGCTTCTTCAGAGAAACGTGTCGCTTAGAGCGGTGACATGTTTGCACTAGAAGAGTCTACATTAACAAGTGGCTAGACATTTTTAACAACCGGGCACACCAACGACTCAAGTGAAATTGTGAGTTTAATTGAAACTTTGTTATAAAGAGTTTTCTGACAGTTTACCAATTCTCTGACGGGGTCATGTCAAGGCTATGTGGGAAGATGTTTTCGCAAATTTTGAGACAACTTGTTGTTTGAGGTTTTTCGTTGACATTAATTTATGTTCCCTTGATACTCGGAACTTTGAATAAACAAGACCGCCGCCTTCATGCCGTCAAGTCCCCATGTCCACTGTGCAGATGTGATTCAATTATCAGAAGTTCCTTTCACGATCTACTCAAGCACATATTATCAACTTTAAAAGTAAAATCATCTTTGTATTTTTTTTCCTATTTAAAGAAATTTTATAGCCCTGCTATAAAACAAATGCATCTGTCTTTCGCTTCTACTTCTTTGTTTCTCCACCGCTGAGTAATGCACATCAACCCCTGGATAGCTCCATAAGGGCGTGTGTGTAAACAAACCTATCTGCGCATCTCTAAATATTATCAGTTGCAAGATTTTTTTTATGCAGACAGATACAAACTGACAGCTGGATGTCCAACTGGAACAGGAGCAGTTTGTCCCACATTGTCCCGAAGATAAGTTGCTTCTTAAAACAAATCAACACCAATTTGGCCAAAAGTTGTTGGTCCACGTGTTAAATTCAAGTCAGACTGGCTAAGACAGGAGTCACAGCACGGCTTGTTCAAAGACTGGTTTTATATGGGTTTATGGCGTCCAGACTCCAGCATTAAAATCTTACACTCGGTGAAGCAGCTTGACTAACTTGAGTGTTTGGTCGTTTCCAGGTCAGCTGTTCTATAATCTCTGTATTTGAATTTTATCGTTTGAGACATCTCAGACCTTAAATATTAAGTGATGCTTTGGGCGAGTAGTTGGTTAAATGTGAGTTCCTGATCACGTGGTTAGTAGATTGGGTGTGGTTGGGTGACAGTGGGGGCCTCGGGTATATAATGCATGATGTAACGTTTATGTCTTTTGAGGGGGAGGGTGGTGACGCTTGAAATCTTATATCAGCTAGAATAAATAATACAACCCAACCCCAAATTGTTGACTTAATAATGAGACGGTGTTTGTGAAAATATGACCTGTAATCCAATTCTTCAGTGGAAATTGTGGAAACTTCAAACTTCATTCAGAAATTTGAGCTTAAGAATGCTTCTTTCGTGTTTAAATGGCAAAACGAAACGTTTAACTAAGCAACGGTTCAAAAAATGTTTTTTGTATTGTACATACAGCGAGTCTGCCCGAGCGATATTTATAGAAGAAACCCAATTATAGATATATCAATATGGATTTCAATCTGATGGTGAAGACGCGTTTTTTTTCTCTCCCCAATAGAGACTTGAAACTAGTGAGCTACATATAAATTCGTTTAGTTCTGACATTTAACAACAACAAAAATGTAACCCAAATGCTAAATCCCATAATAGGCACCAACCCAGCATACCAGAGGCTCCAGTGTAATTTAATAAAGTTGAGGCGGACACAAGAATGGTGAATCGCATGCTGTAGACGGGGTGAATTGTCTATTCAATTTATATAGATTTTCAAACAGCACAATATTTGGCGTGTTTTATAATTGTTAATAAAATTTGAAGTCGATCAATTTCTGTTTAAAACAAAACAGCCAACGGAACATTCGGCTAAATTGGCAAAAACGTGGATTCTAATAATTGAGCGCAAATATTTTGTGAAAAAAAATAAAAAATTTTGTATTTTTCATAACATTTTAAAATCGTGTCTTTAAATACTACTTTATTTTGTTCTTAGTCCCGGCAGCCTCAGAATTCGTGACTATCTCTGACTATTATGCTGAGCAAATCAATAAATTTCGCTGTAATATACAACATACACACATTTGACGAAATGAAGGCAAGTTAAACCTCAGGTTTTTATATCCCTATTAGCACGGACGTCAAACTTTGTCAGCTTCGTCAGTCTCCATCTTAATATAAACTGGTTTCTCTGGTTCTAGGTCTCTGGGCTAATCCTAGTGTGCTCCTCACACTATCCTTAACAAGACCAACAGGCATAGGCTTACACGCACATCACTGACATCTCATTGTAATAACAATTTAATACGTGACAGCTCTACTACATCACCCAACTTGTTGACTATGTTGACCATGTGTATGTAGTCCGTGCGCTGGAATTTAATTTCTGTATACCACGGAGTGCGGGGGGGGGGGGGGGNNNNGGGGTTACGAGTACGACACTAATTTTGTTTATTTGTTAATGAGGTGTCTATTTTTGTTTGAAATTATTTCTCCACTAAAGCTCAAGGACCTATGAGGCCTCAAATTTGCCACGCTTATTTCTAGCTGCATCGCTCACACTACTGATGTATTTGTTTGAACATCTTCTCTCTCGCCCAGAAAAAAAAAATTAAAAAAATAATACATGCATGAATAGGACTGCAAAATAGTGCAGTAAATTGTGGTTGGAGTTGCAATATTTGCCCTGAATGAGTTATAAATTGAAGTGAGCAACAACAACAAAAACAAAGTAACTTCAAAGTAATGGTTTTGAAAGGACTTCTTCCCAACTTTATTCATATTTACTAATCATTACTTTATTGAACTCAGGTTCCTAAGAGTTGGAGCGATCTAAACTCAGTAATTAAGATTGTTGATCTGAGTTCAATTCCCAGTGTATGGCCTTGAAAAGCGAAAACGTCCTTTGTCGAATTATTTCACCCTGCACAATTTTTCCTCAAATACAGACGCTTGCCAGTTGCGTAATGTATCTATAGGAATACCATAGCTGGAAGAAATAGCAACCAAGCTGCACCGATCTCATTACGTTTTTTTTTTTTTATATTTCTCTTACAAAAATAATGGGCTAAAAAATGGAGTGTTAAACTTCAGGCGGCATATTTACTTTACATTTCCTGGATGTTATTAGAGCGCCACATCAAGCTGGAAATCTGTCTGGGACTTGTTGTTTTTGTATTTAAGGAATGATAAAAGTAATTTTTTGTGAGTATATGTCTTCATGCCTCCTCTTTCTTTTTTTTTTCCTCTCTCTTCCACACCTAATCCCCACCCTTAGCATGTCACCAAGTATTAGTATTAGATTGCGTCTCATTCTGTCCTGTTTGCTTATCAAAGCTAATTAATCTAGTTGGATGGCTAAATCTAAATCACCGAATGTCAATTGTCTTGGGGAACAGAAACATTTAGATTGTACAGTCCAATACAATATTTTACACATCAATTAGGTAGGTACTCATAACGTAGATTGTTTTGTTTTAAATAGTCCCCCACCCCTTTACTATAATACACACACACACAATAATAATAATTAATAAATAAAAAGAAGAAAATTGGCGACAAGGGCAATGTTCCCTTTAAGCTTCGCGGCTGCGCAGAGGTCTGACCGACGCCAAGCAGCAGTTTAGAATTGCCCTGCAGCAAATGTAAAAAAAAATATTGCAAAAAAAATTGGATGCTGTGCAACTTTCCTCACCAGATTTTTGAAAAAAAAAAAGCAATCGGGGCAGCGAACCTTACAGGGAACATTGGACAGGGGCCTCTTCTGTTTTAGATCAGTTACTATAAAGTTTAAAAGTTTGATTCCAAGCTGTGACATCACAGTGAGAGTGAGAGGGCAGGCAACGACTATACTGGACTAATGTATCAATGAGCCCCGGAGCCACTTTCCCTAATCCCATGAACCTTGGCCCGTGCCGCCCATGGATCAATAGGGACGATAAGTTCGGCTTGTGAATATTGGACGCGGAGAGGGAGGACATAACTTATCATGAGAGTGGCTGCGCGGAGAAGAGGTTTCCAATGGTTCCTGGAAGAGAAGGTCAATTGCCAATCACGTGCCAATGTTCTCCCTGACGATAACACGCCCATCACAGAACCAGACACACAAGGTGTGCGCGTGCCACCATCAACGAGGGTCACAAGATTATCTCACAAATGGATATTGCGCTTTTTTTTTTTGGGGGGGGGGGGGGGGGGGGAGGGGGTGATGTGCATATGGAAATCTGACAATAAAACCCTAATAACGACTAACAAACAAAAAAGTAAAATGCATACAAACAAAGTTGATACTTTCTACATTTAATTTAGTTGGACCTTTCACTTAAGACTAAATTGTGGGCAAAAACGTTCTCCCCTTACTACTTCCAAGTTACAAAACATCAACTGAGATAAAAAAAAATAAAAAATTCCAGGATACTTCTGCTTTAGTCACGCTCTATTTAGCAAGTAAATAGATGGTATTTTTTGAAAGACAGAGTCCAGATACGCAGTGGATTCCCCTACGCCTGCTGGCGCGGCAAGTTGACTAAAAGTATATTGGCTCGGCCAGTTGACTAAAAGTATATTGGCTCGGCAAGTAAACTAGAAGTATATTGACTCGATAAGTTAGCTAAAAGTATATTGGCTCGGCAAGTTGACTAAAAGTATATTGGCTCAACCAGTTGACTAAAAGTATATTGGCTCGGCAAGTAAACTAGAAGTATATTGACTCGGTAAGTTAGCTAAAAGTATATTGGCTCGGCAAGTTGACTAAAGGTATATTGGCTGGGCAAAGTTAGCTAAAGGTATATGGCTCGGCAAGTTGACTAAAGGTATATTGGCTCGGTAAGTTAGCTAAAAGTTATTGGCTCGGCAAGTTGACTAAAGGTATATTGGCTCGGCAAGTTGACTAAGAGAATAAAGCTACGTCTTTTCATTGTGTTATAGGCGTTATTTCACAGTGTTTGTTTGTTTCTTTTGTCATTTTGTTAAAATGTTTCATTTCACGTGTGATGCAGTTAATAGAAAGTGGTCTAATATGTAGGCATATGTCTTTAAATGATCGGTAGAAGTTTCAAGCACACAAGGTATAGTTACGGACATTTCCTCCTTTCCAAATAACATAATTAATAATGCACATTTAATTTAAAGTTACGGAGTTAAAAAATTACAATGTATTTGGCTACATCAGCAAGTATATAATTGTGAACAGGAGTTTGGATCACTGTCGTCATCAGAGGGATTCTCCGATTTTTAAGCCTGCAATATATGTCAGATATCACATCCAAAACCTAAGGGGATCTTTGGTATTTAGAAGGCAAAAACTGACTCAAACTATGAAAGATCTCAACTCCGTTTTTTTAGGTGTGATATATTGACAATGATAAAAAAAATTATTAACATCGGGAAAAGAAACACATTATTTTGATATTTAAAATACTAGCATTAATTGTTTTTGGTTTTTTTTTTAAAATATATTTTAAAATACTATAAATGTGTTAAGCGTAAAAATTTCAGTGGGTATACGAGATTGTTCAATTTATCGCTAACTATTTGTCTAACCCCTCAATGTTCTCAGGCATAAAAAGCTGATATACTATAGGTAATCTAGTCTTTGCACTCTCAAAAAAAAAAAGATTTATTATAGAGAACTTATCCCAGGCCTTTGATCGAAACCTCGTTTACTTATTCTGCTTTCTTGTCGGTATTAGACCGTGACTCGCACTATGGTATAGTGTCGGCACAGAGGCTTTTTATCAATTTTTCACACTCCAATGTTGGTCGGTGCCCGTCTAAATGGCATACGGACAGATACCAGGGGACTATTTAGGTTACATACCTTCAAAAGGTGTTTGTTGATCCATTTTGTGAAGGTCTTTTTCTGAACGGCGTCTCTTTCATCTGTAAACAAGGAAAAAGAAAAAAAAAGTTAAGAAAGGGTTTTTATTCTGAATGAGAGATAGGAGCCCCATGACGCGATGGAAAATATCCACGAATTTTAACAAAAGCCACATATCAGTTTAAGTTTAATTTTAGATTGGAAGAGGGATTTGTGTTGGCTACGGTATTCAGAGGAACTTTATGTCAATTTACTCAGACTGTGCGTGAAGGCAAAAGTAAATGAATCGCTGAGCGGCAAATACGTAAATATATATTTGCGCTAGTCGGTGCATCATGAGTCATAAGAAAGTGAAGGGGGCATTTGACATAGCCATAGTTGGGCACAGTTACACTGGTGTGGCTTCTTAGGGCTTCGTAGAACGAGGGGGGGGGAGGCCAAAAGGTAGTATTGCGGCTAAAGCTATTTCATCGACTGATGCAGCGGATCTAAAAATGTTCCGAATGAAAAGGCAACAATTTGTATTTACAATGTGGTAAGGACCAGCGCCAAGAATAATTTTCCGTATTGTAGTTGGATATTAAAAGGATTTGTTTATACCGGACGTCAGCTAGTGGGTAGCAGCACGTTACCCATGCCTGGGATGTTCCTTTAAGATAAATGGGGATAGTGGGTTTCAGAGGGACCGACACTCGCGTGTTATCACGTATGTCAACATGCCATGTCAGAGATATGTCTATTTGTATTGCATGGGTAGCACGAGAAAAGTATTCACACAAGCCGTCTTTCAAATGCCTGAGTTCAACTGTAGCTGGTAGAGGTCTAAATAACAAAGTGGCAGTGGAAATAAGGGAAAATAACTAGGTAGGGATCATTGTTATCATTACGTGTCCGTTTATTCCACCAGAAGAAATAGGACGCGCGTCATTTTCCTACCATACCCCAAACTTTTGTTTTTAAAGGTTTAGATGTAACCCCAAAAAAATCTCAAGTGCGGAACAAATAAGCTATCTTTAAAGTAAAATTTTCAAAACAGATCTTTTTAACAATGTACGACTTTTGTATTTTGTAAGACTTTGATACTGTCGGTTGTGTATTCTGTAGTTGTTTACAGCTAACTTGTACCGCAATGGTGTGTGATTGGCACGTTAAAACTATCAATCAATCTCTTGCTCTGTAGTATAGTTCATGTAACACTTTCAATGTTTGCCTGTATCAGAAATCGTTCCTCTAAATGGGTGTGTATGCATTTGTATGTGTGTACTTGTGTGTTCTCTCGTGTGTGACGTAAACATTGTATTTCTATCCCGACACCTGTTACCAAAAGTAAAAGCATCATATACTTCCATTACAAGAAATTTATTCTTATTTGAAAAGAATATCCAATTTACTCTTCAATTCCCTTTAAGAAATAACAAGACACTCAAAATATTAATATGCTGGGGGGGGGGGGGGGGGTAAATGGTAGCACCCACTCTGAAAGTGACGGAGTAATATTAATTAACTTATCGATGAATATGTACTTTAAGGTACAGCAGTCCCATAACTTAAGTATTTTATTGATCTCATTCTATTGTTCCCACCAGGAGATTTAGCAACAGTGTAAGGCCCGGGAATCCGTCGTCAATGAAATCCTGCCAACTAAGCAATGTGATCGCAGTGTAAAGTAATGTAACGAACGGAATGGAAGACGTATTTCATGGTACGATTAATGAATAGTTCATAGTTCATAGATCCAGGAGGTCAAGGACACATTTTAAAGCTACGACTTATGGTTTAAAATTATAAAGTGGATCGTTATTTGACATCTTGACTATGAAAAAAATGTATGAAATAAGATGTGATAATCATGCCGGGTGTCATGGCATTGTTATTTTACTTTGCAAAATTAAAAGCCAATTGTGATAAACTTGGACACATTTCAATATTAGTTAATTAGCAAGTCATCACTTTACATCTTGTTAAATCTATTTAATTTAAGTAAAAAGGGGGGGCGGGAATCAAATTTAAAAATAAGGTTTGATAGGGAAGGAGAAGGGTAACCTCAAGTTGATCCAGTTACTCAGCTTTGATACAAGTAAAGGCAAGAAAACCAGAGAAGTTTGTTCAGGTCAAATAGGTCAGACTTGAATAATTGACCTAACCTATCTTCAGTTTTGAACCTTAGTCGAGTTGAGTTGTTAAGCATACAACGCTAGACCACACTTAATCCACAGATCACTTCAGATGTTTGCGGTTTTCCTGCTCTCTTCAAGGATATACTCAGTCGCGTCAAACGTTAACAGCAAACCATAAAATTGTCGCTTCGATAACTATCAGATACAGTTGTCACACCTATACTTCTCACACTGATAGTAATTGACTTGATGATAGCAGTGACTCAGGCAATAATCTATATTATCTTTTTATCGCAGACCTTTCCTTTCAAATCAAAGCAGCAGCTTTGAGATGATTCGACAAGCTATTTCAAACTAAAGTGTAACCAGAATTAATGTTTTAAATTTGAAAAACGTGGAACTTCTGCAGGACTTACATAGGCTG
The DNA here is from genome assembly GCA_002072015.1 of Radix auricularia. Classification (NCBI taxonomy): domain Eukaryota; kingdom Metazoa; phylum Mollusca; class Gastropoda; family Lymnaeidae; genus Radix; species Radix auricularia. The sequence continues at coordinate 95,191 of MUZC01000979.1, read as the reverse complement.
AAAGGATAATTGTGGGTTATTCAGTTGTATATACTTATATTTCTTCTTGAAAGGACGTTTGGAAAGGTTTTTACGTAGCCGGTACGTAATTAATAGCTGTAAACTATGTGACGAGAGATAATTGCATTGTTGGACTTTAGAGTGCATAAATTGTGTATGATTAGATTGATTTGTATATTTCTCATTCATTTTCTCCGTATTTCATAATGAAAATTATATCTCATAACAGAGATAACTGCATTAAAATATTAAGAAACATTCAAGTTTTGTTCACCCTTTACAAAATACGGGATCATAATGCAAATTCCAAGAAATCAAATTAATTATCGAGATGGTGGATTACAAAAAACTAAGCACTTAATGAGTTTATAACATCAATTATAAGACGATACAATGTTACTTTATTTTTAAAAAAAACTATATCTCAATCCATGTTTGTAAGTAGTAAAGCCAGGAAGAAGCCAACCACCCTCACAAGTACCATACTTTTCGCGTATTTTCTCAATTATGGCAAACAACTTGAACGTTTTGTATTATTAAAAGCTTTTGACTGCTCTCTTAATATGGAGAGCGTTCATCTTCACTTTATTCCAATACAAACATCATGAGTATTGCCAAGTACAAAATTGTAGAGATAAGGCAGAGACTCGGGTTGAGCGTCTCACCGTTACAATCCCGCACTAGTCTACTCAACTAAAAGTCTCGTATCCAATTTGTGCCAACCAAAGATAATCAATAGCAGTGGGAGCAGCAGCGCTGATGAGATGTAGGGGGAAGTTCAGCTCATGTCTGCGTCTCAAAGTTGGGATCGCGTTTGCTATCATGGAAAGCAAAGATTAAGCCTAGTTCACGAAGTCGGGATAAAGTACAGGTTACAGGGATCTTACCTGTATCAAAGAAGGGATGAAGTACATATTTAGACGTCGTGATCATGTCTAGAGTCTAAGTTTGAATTACGTTCAGGTGTAAAATTTGGAAGTAAGAGTTAAATGGCGCAATTCGGAGAAAGTCAAAACGAGTGGAAGTTTAAGTCATGTCTGGATCAAAATTTGGGATTGGGTATAGGTTACCATCAATTCTAAATTTAAATTCAGGATAAGTACAGTTTCTAAAGTGTTTAAGCTACCATGAAATCTTAAAGTTAATCCACGGCTGTGTCTTCTTGTTTGTAGGTAAAAGCTCCTTCTATCTTTTGTTTTAGTAAATCTTAAAATTAATGATCAGTAGGTTCAACAAAAGACAATATTTAAGTAGACATACTTTGTTGAAGCCCAAGAACTAGATCATAAACATGTATATCGACTTCTCTAAGTTGTCTACAGAAACTCTACGTGTTTTTAACAGCTGAAAGCCAACTCTTTACAGTTATAAACAATTATGTCATTGAGTAAGTGTGGGCTATACTATATTGCTCTGTGAGCTGAGATATATAAACTTAATGCTATCACTAGTATGTACATTCGTCCATCACTTTTATTATATTGTAATCTTCCCCAGTCGAAAATGCCTGTGATGGATGACACTAACAGAGCACGGTAACCAACTTTTATATATATATATATATATTAAAAAACGTTTAAAAAACAAAATGAAATAACTTTATAATAAATATACGTAAAATATATATTTCTTTCTACCATAAGTCCAATGTTAGAAGCATGTTGTATACATCTTAAATCAGTAAATATAAATTATGAATGTATAGTATGATACTTTAAAATGCCCAGAGTTTGTTTTTAATAGGAATATAAATCTGCCCTCCCCCCAACCAGCTCCAGCCGGAGGTCAACACAATTGATTTTCGGACAAGGGGTGAAACCAGATCGGCCTACTCAAACTGAGACACACGCAGTCTATTTCTGGCGATGAGCGATTTCCAGTGGCGTGCTGTGCACATTCCAGCACGGGCATTCACTCCTGTGTGTAGCTGTTGGATCACATCCACTCGTTTTCTCCAACACTAAAGTACGTTTAGTTTTTTCCAATCTAACAGGGCATGGAAAGAACGCGGACTTAACGAAAAATGTCTTGATTATTTATTGCTCAATTTTATTTACCAATATTTTGTTTTGGGTTAAGTTGGGGTGATTTTCTGGCCCGTATAATGTCTCTAAATTAAAAAAAGAGCGTGCAACGTACACAAGACTTATTGTAGTTAAAACAAGCGACACGAGTCTATATATTCATAAACATCTGGCAAAGCGAAGTTTAGCAAAACTTCCAACTTTTAAAACAACACATCTGGCAAGGGGACACGCAGCAATGCCAGAATTTAAAGTTATACACACCTCGCAGAACAGCATACAGGGAAGGGTCCGATACAAAGATTACTGGGGCGTCTCCCGTGACACAAGGAAATATAACGTAAGCTTCAACATTTCACTAATGTTGTCTCCCTATCTCCTCTTTTTTTATGCTAATATAAAGACGACAACGTGAGGATCCATAGCTCGCAAAATGAGCCGCGCACTTGACTAGGGTTGGTGCACAAACAAGCCGATGATGGGATGACGTGTTGACGGGACGAGCTCTAGATATTGTTTGCTGAACGTCAGTTATCTAGAATGAAGTCTAAGCACATCGTCAAGTACTAGGAGGACATGAGAGGACACGCCCATCACTTACATGCAAGCGTCTAGCACCGCTGAGCACTCTCTTTCATGCGCCAGACACAGGACTTCTTGACTCGGGTGAACTTTCTGCCCGCAACTAGGAACCTGGTGCACAACTCATGCGGCGCTCTTGAAAGCTCCAATTAAGCATAAACGTTAAAAGAAATTAGGATAGGTAATCAACATAATAATAGAGTTTTTATCTTTAAACCTAAATTGGCAGCCGTTATTCTTGTCTGAATAAACCTGTCAAATTATTATAAATGGGTTAAGAGATGTAATGAAGAAGTTCAGAAAGAAGTAGGCCAGAATAGAAAAAAATTATGTCTAACTTTAGAAAGAGACAATCTACTTTTTGGACACATGATGCGAGGCAAACTAGAACACACAGTGACAATAGGAAAGATAGAGGGCAAAAGGGATCGAGGCAGAGAGAGAGAAAAGGTGCTGGACGGGCTGACAAGATGACATGGGGCACAATCACCAGCAAGCTGATGGGCAATACCTAAAACAGACAGCTGTGGAGAAGCATGACCGCCTATGCCTCTAGGCACGGCACCTGATGGATGGATGGATATCCGTAAAAATAAAATACCCAATAAAAAAGCTTAATCAGACCATTAACGATTAAAATGTGTGAGTTGAAAGGCGTCTTAAGGTCACAGCTAACACCTTGACCGCTTTAACGAATAAAATATAAATGGTTAATCGGCAGAGTTTCAGCCTTTATAAAAGTGGTACAATTTTTTTTAACGATATAGAATATATAGATCATTTTTGGTACCAACCCTCATTACGGAGTGTAGTAGCACCAACCAAACCTTAATAGCAAGTTAGGACCAAGAACATTATTAAAATTCTAAGTTTCTATCTAACTCACTCATTTTATGATTGCATGTTCGGAATGTGCCTGTGAATGGGGTTGGGAGGGCGTCACCACTTGTCCATATGCATATAACTAAACAACACAAGGCAATGCAAGCCGGAACTACGTGTGTCAAATTGCCAGTGTTCCCGTGGTACATCCAAATACCGGATATTCACAGCACACAGACATCTGCTAGGGCAGTTCTGGAAAAGAGTTGAGCTTTTGGTTCCTACCAACAGTTACCTGTCCCACGCCCCACGCCAGTTATTGTTGTGTGCTAGATGTTTGACATTAGTGGAATTCGTTGCGTGAACATGCAGATACGACATTGTACACGCAAACAGTGTCATTTGTATATGAAAACTAATTAACTCTATATTGGATTTTTTTAATCTTAAAAGAATGCTCATCAAAAGTATTGATACAGTTGTACATAGTTCTTGCGAGTGGGTGCTTTGAATTGTACGCAAAATAATAACCAAAGAACACGATTGATTGCGGACAAAAATGTCTAGTAAGATGTATGAAGTGTCTGCCACTTCTTTCGTTTATGAAATTACCAGCTAAGGTTTACGTCAATCAGGAATAGTTGGCATTATACCAACAATAGAATTCTTCTTTAATGACAACCCTATAAGATAGTGTATATCCTCTTCCTTTTATTTTAACCGCAACAGATTACATTTAAAATCGAAGACAAAATAGTCAAAAAGGGAGTCACTTGTAAAACATGTTTGATAATAAACAAGTCATAGATCTTTTATTCATAGTCCAGCAAAGAGCTGCACATTCCACCACTAGCACTAAAAGTTCACTGAGAACTTGAACATACCCGCCCCATCATGATTGATGGCAGAATTGAGCCGTTGAGTTCAGAAACGTTGCCAGAAAGCGGTACGATTAATTGGTTTATAATCATTACACTGCCAAAAACATGGACCCTTAACTCTTGGTAACTATTAGCTTTTAGCGTACAAGGGACTTAAACACCGGTCGGACTTGGTAGATGTAATCGACGGTGACAGAACCTTGTAGATGACATCGAAGAAGATAAATTTAGTACTTTACATATTTAAGTAATATTAATAGTAGGTGCATACCGTCTTTAAAATTCGTGTTTTATTAATAACCTAATGTACAAGGGTCGGAGTATAACAAGTTGAGAAGCCTCGCGTTAAAATGAAAACCTCACATTGAGATTGGTCACGAAAAGAATGTTACCTCCTAGAGGTAGAGAAACGGTTAATCTGACATGTTATTACGTTGTTGGTTATCTTCAAACACATTTCAAACACCGCTGAGAAGGATCAAAGATAGCTACAAGTCTTTAGTGATTAGACTTTACTTATCGGATATTTTCTACCTCTTCTTTATTTTCATTTGCATTTATTATACATGATGGAAATATCAAAACATTGTTAAACGGTAAATCTTCGTAGAAAAACCTATTGAATAGTTCGCACCAAAAATCATAACAAACACGTAACCACAGATTCAGGTGTATCCCATTACCTAACTGGTACGTTATTAGTAATAACTCATTACTAATTATTCTAAACTCTAAGAGACTCAGAATCACTAATCTACAAAAACTCATTTCGAAAACTGAAAGGTAATGCATATTATTTACGATTCGGCTCAAGTTGGAGGTTTGGAGCGATATGTAAGGGGCAAAAGAATGTACAATTTCACATGTTCTGAAATGTCAAGCTCAAATTTTTACACAGGTTAGGGATGACGTAATGTACAAGTGCACATGTTCTGGTATTTCAAGCTTATATTTGTAGTTCAATTTCAATGAACTAAACGTTTCAATGAAGACGCTATTGGTCGTAAGTATAAATTATTGCGATACATTTCTATAAAGCCAGTGTGGGTAGTCCAACCATCACCCCTTAGTAGAGTACGAAAAGATTTAGGAAAAATAGATAAAATATTTAATTACCAGTTAAAACTAAAATATAATTCCCATTGCGACAAACCACCAAGCCCCCACTAACTAGGCGAAATTAAGGGTTTGTAAAGAAGAGAAACACAATAGTAGTGACAGGACTAGGTAACCCAATCGATTAGTGAGGTTTTTTGGATTAGCAGTTTTAGAGTGTAAAGGCCTGTGTCAATGGGCAGACACGCAAGGCATCCTAAACGTGTAGAGAAAACAAACTGGTTTGAACCTAGGAATATTGCGGAGGAGAGGTGTTTGTTGTTATATAGGTCATGATGGGTTGTAGGCTACAGTGAAGGAGAGGAAGTGTTTGATCACCGGGTTATACTGAGAAGGTAGACAATGTTAGTTTGAAATAGGCATAGTTGAGGAAAGGTACTGTTAGTATGAAGTGGCTATAGTGTAAGAGATGTACAAAACAATTCCGGTTGTATGATGAAATGCTTTTAATGGAGGAAATACTTTGGTCTTTTGAAGATGCTATTTTTCCTGAAGCTACTTTAGAAGACAGCATGGACAGCTAGTATGTTTTTACATTAAAAAAGAACCATTGACAAAAATGGCTACCCACTAACGTTGCATGGTGTTAACGTGAATCTGATATTCAACAAATCAATAGCCATGTGTTCCTCTTTAATATTTTAACTTAATTTGATATCAGTGACAGTCCATGGATTTGATGATCAGGCAGCTGTTAAACAAGAAATAAAATGGAGCCACTTTAATGAAGCAATTATGTATGATGTATCGATGTGAGCACCTTTGAGGTATAACGAAAAATACCTTACATGACTCCAACTACTATCGCTACTCGTGCGTGCCACATCACAACAATGTTAATCAAGTGACGCCAAAGAGCACTTGCGTCGACGGACTTCGATTAGTCACCGCACTTGTAAGCCCTAATGTAATTATATCGATCTCATTTGGACGCCCACCACGCGTCACGTGATCGGACCAACGACGACCCACCCACCCCTCCCCAGCCCCTATTTTCGTCCCTGGGTTCTGTGACACATTCCTTAATTAGAGCCACCTGGTTGTTGCCATACGCCCATATTACTGAGTTGTGTTGTTGTTTGTGGGCTTGAATAAACCATGAGATTAACAACTAGTTACTAGTACATGAGGTGGTTGTCTAGTACTTATATGGGGAGGGTGATCCGAGGATAGAATGAGTGGTGATAATCTATTCGGCTTAAGAGGAAAACGGCCGCGACTTAAAGTCCATCGACAAAAAGAGCCCATCAAAACAGTCCAGAACCATTAACTTTTGAATAATCTCCCAAAGTAATCAATGAATGCTTTCTTCTACAGCACTAACACCATCCATGCTTATTAGCATGCTCATTGCGCTCTGATGTTCGAAAGCTAAATCATATAACAGAAGTCTCTTGTAAGAGAAAGAATTTAGTATGATATCTTTCAAAACATCAGAAATTATTCATAATTTTTTATCAGCAATTTAAAATCAAAGAATTAGGCTTCAATAAAAAATTTCATTCTTTAGAAAATGAAGTTTTCTTTTACTTAATGTCAACCTTCTTGTTGGTGGCATCCTATTGTTTAGAGGTCTCGTTATCGATGCGGACTATTCGAGGGCCGATTACATGAAGATAATCTTTTATTTTTTTTGTTATGTGACCCACAGACATCTAGTAGCTATGTTGTACACATAATATATAAATACCAAATAGCATGACAACATGTGTAAGTTACTCAAAAGTGTATTGTCTACTGTAGAGAGCGTTACGCCGAAACTTGTGTATAATCGACTTGCATTTTCTCATATCTTCAATCTTGAGTACAACACATTACTTGACACGACTCAAAAGGCGTCACCCTTATACTAAATTGTAAATAGCAATCCTTGAATTATTAGCAGGTCTTTAGCTACTCCATTAAATTCCTAGAAAACGATTTTTAAAAAATTGTTGTTTTTTTTTAAAGCTAGCCAAAAAAAATTTGGTTATAGGAGAAGTGAGTAGCTACTCATGTAACATGTTATTCAAAACTATAATATTTGAGTGCCTATCGATGTAGTTTCTGTCCAATTCTGACATATCAAAATAAAGTATGATAGTTCGATTCACATCCAATCTTTTGTAAAGTAAGCCTTTCCCCCCAACACTTACACACTTATTGGTATGTCAGTCACGATGTCTCAACGAAGTGTAAATTGGATCTAAAGCTTGGTGGAGACATAGGCTTGTACAAAATGACTTGTTACAAGCGTTTAGGTGGACCTTCGGTGGATTTGGGCTGTTTCTCTGTAGCATTATAACACAACAGGCGCTCACAGATAAATAATATGGCTCACAAAATAAACTAAATATAGCACATATTCGTGTTTAATTCATTGAATTTAAGTTGTAGGTGTCCAGATCTAAAGTTTACGAAAGTTTAAAAGAAATGAATTTATTTACTGCTTCCTCCGGGCTAAAGTTGAATGGAAGTATTTGGACGTTTGATTTCTGTTCTAACCATGGTAAACTAAGTTGTTGGGAGATGAGAAGCTAACCGTTTAAGTACAATGATCATTAAGAACAAAAGGTTTAAATTACCTGTGTCCCTTCGCCTCGCCTGTTCATATTGCACCATAGGACTTTTTGGTGCCTCGTCGTCTAGATATTCAAATCCATTGTAAGCCATCCGATCCATGTCGGAGGCGTGGAGTCACCGAAATAAGCAGGACTCCAGGTAGTAGTGGTTCACACTCTGTCTAACCGTGACGTTCCTTCATTCGAAATACACACATTGTCCCCTCACATCACTTTCTCGTTTGACTACAAGAGAAGAACGAACACCTTACACAAATGGAATCGCGAATCTCTGAACATAGCACACATTTGCCTTCAATTTTTCAAGACATTCCTATATGAATTCTTGTAAAACTGCTAAGCCGATTTATGAACTTTCGCGCCACAAGTTTAAAAAATCGCAAAAGACTAGCACAACAATTTCATAAAAACCAGTGCCAAATTTATTAAGCAAAGAAAAGTCTTTCTCGTATCCTAATATGTTTCTATGCATAATAAAACTGATATTAATGCCAATGAACTTCCAAATTTCTCTAAGCCTAATGCAAACTACCCTGACTTTGCAATTCTTCAATAGACTGGATTGTGTTATAGCTGGCTACAAGTAGGGACGGCAGGGACGGGGAAAGTCGATAAAACCATTACAAGCAAAACGTATCGGTCATAAGAAGTGAACAAGTAAACCACATTAGCAATCATAATATTGATTATGTTAATTTTATGAATTTCGTTTTAGTTAAAGATTTATGTGTGTGTAGCAATAGCTGTCGAGTTAAACCTAAACCAATAATATATTTCCATACCGCATTTTTTTTAATTGACAAGGCGTGACATGAATTGACAACATTTTCGAGGGAAAAAATAAGTTATTAATTTCTATAATACAAATAGAATAAATATCAATTGATGTTAAGGGAATATCTGATGTAACGAACAGTGGCATTCCTGTGACGTTAAAGTGCACGAATTGAGCCAGAAACACAAACACGTGTCACATTACTTATCTACTGGGATGGTACCTTGAAATTGTGAACAAGATATGCCTCATGTGCTATCATTTCAAAAATCTATAACAATCCTTAACACCCTGAAGAAATCTGATTAACGCTATATCCTGGCCTCAACACTTTCAGGGACTCGGCAGAAAAGTCATCACTTAACGATATCTTTTTAACTATATCGAGTATTCATTCTCAAAATGAACAGCAGCACATTCAACTAGGCTGTATTCATTCAAAAATAGACGTTATGACGAAATCAAAACACTTAGTAACGCACCACTTTTTTTAAAGGCTTAAGAAACGCTTCGCCCACATACGACGCAACAGGTAAGCAGCCACTACAACATACCGGCAAGTAGCACGTTGGACATGTGGAATTTGTCTACCGTTTATGTGTGAGAAGTACAGCAAGGAGCGGTAAAAACATTTAGGATACATCATGGGGAAAACAGATTGATAACACAGGACTTTGCTTTTTTTCCTCCTGATTTCGAATTAGAAAGGGTAAGGTCCAAATATAGTGAGTCTGAAGCTTACATATCTAACATTTTACAAGTTAGTAATCAGTTCAATTTTTTAAAAAAATAGTGCTATCTAAGCAAAGTGTAGATCCTAACGGACCATTACGAAACGTTATTTAAATATATTTTTTTCCAATTATTAGATTTCAACCTTTATCTATTTTTAAGGAACTCACAAAGACGACTGTTTCGAGTAAATAGGTATGTTTGTATTGAAATAGCATGTGATGTACACGCACCGCTATATCAGGTTTTGCCGTAGTGGCATAACCTTAGTACTTGGTGCTTCCCATAAAATCACTCAAGCGTGAGAGTCTCGACCTACATGTTATTCATTCAGCGGAGCTTTAGAAGTAATTTTAAGCTCTCTAATAGTTCAAACGTAAATGAAAAAATCTTACTCGTGGAAGTCACCAAAAGAAGTACAACTAGCAGATTACTATTTATAGTTCTGGCGTCGATTAATTCGGCAAATAAATAAAACATTGATCAACGCGCACTGTGAATGAAACGTACTTTCTGTAATTCAAGGCTCGCTAATCAAACGGTTGATTTATATAATGTTATAACATAATACACTAATAAACCACGTCAACCAACAACATTAAGGGTGAGTTTCACGTTCACCAACAGCACACACGATTTTATCATCGTCCATATGCTGTTGCTGTTTCATAAATATACGTACACGGACTATGTACTACTGTGTAAATGTTTCAACATTATTTCTTGTAATGTTCGTGTTTAAAAGAAGGCTCAAAGGGCTGGAACGTTGCTATGAAATCCCCGGTGAACAGAAAGGCAGTGGCCCGGAGAACCGGCACGACAGGTTGTCCGACTGGTGGTGGAGTCGTGCCTGTGGCTTGACTGTGTTGACATCGTCTTGTACAACAATCATGTCCGCGTACCAACTGACTACAGTCGTAGCAACACACAGGTGGCGGCAACACCAGCTCATCGTCACCGCGATGGAACGCGCCGCGGTCTGTATCACTTTACTGTTGAGTTATCCCACTCCATTGACATGTCAATGAGTCCAACAAGAATAAATGGTCCGTCAATTTAGAGAGATAGATGTAGAATTGAATGTCAGAGTTCCAAAGACTTATGTTAGAAAGAACCTATAAAGCTAAATCTTTGTGGTCATAAAAGTTGATTTTTTTTTCATTAAAAAAAAAGCTTTAGTATAGGTGCCAGCCTGTAATATAGACTGAAGCTTACTTTTACGGCACGCAGTCCTTGTCAATTAACAGAAAGTAAGGAGTCAGAAAGACTTAGTCAACGAGGCAGCCAGCCGTTCTTAGCGGGAGAGGACTTTAAAGGAAGAATGTATCTTGTTTCGTTGTACTTTTAAGATAATCCATTTAGCGCGGTGGGACGTTTTACAAGACCTATGTTTAGGCCTGCAGTTTATATATTATATAATTAAAAACATAAATATGAGGTATGTTTAAAAACTCAATGTATTTTCATTTAGTTATTATTTTGTGTGTGCATAGAAACTAAATTAGCATCACATTTAATATGTAAACCCAAAGAATCTGATCGGTTTATTAAAGTACAGTGCTAAAACTGTGGTCAGGAAAGGATGAGAAGTGTTAATAATCTGGGGGTCGTCGTGGCCTGAGAGTTTAGCCAAAGACACTCCTAGAGATGACATGGCAAAACTCTGATATGATATTTAGTGTTAACACCATGGGTGCTGGCACCAGCAACCGCTTACGTGTAAACCACGTCATGGGATGTCGTGCCCAGACTGAACGGAAGCCAGGGGAGTGCATGTTATATTGGCATATCATCCAAGACGGCTATTTATACATTGACATAGGTTAGAATAATACTGCGTAGAGTCGAGATATGCATCTTTTCAATGCTGCATGGAGAAAGAAGACCACGGTAAGTAGGAGTTTGTAAAAATCGAATCTTCGATCGATTTGACCAGCATGAAACATTAAAACTCAAAGCGCTTTGCGTGAAAATAAAATTTCTTCTAAAAAATAGAATGAAGTCACATGTGTACTGTGTCCATATTGATCTTACGTCCAGTGTCTTTTAGGTTTTAGAAACGCGTAAAATACACTAAGCGTATTAGATTTGCGATGAATAAAGACCCTTAATCTCTAACCCAGATTTCTTTTGTAATTGTTTCCCAATTATGATCTCGATAAACAGAACGATTTGAACCACTGTATAGTTAAGCATAGAGGTAGACTTTGGTAATACATTCGGTATGTATAATCATGTTCTAAATCTAACAGTATAGAACTGTCTAAGAATGATTAAGTGCAATTGACTAATAAGCCGGGTACTGGCTACGCTACAGACACACTAGTGATTTCCCCAACCCGGCAGTTGGCTATCGGTTATATTATACATGGATGGCAATAATCTTTAAATGGGCCTTGTATAGACAGCTGACTGTCAATAGGTACAACTAGGTCAAGCTAAAATATCTATGTTAAATTTATCCTGTCAATGCCTTTCAAAATATAGTCATAAATCTAAGAGGGCCAAAACACGTGGGAAACATGTCTGGCAGCGGGGATCATTCCAGCATATTGTGGGAACCCGACAGTTTCAAGATCCCATTATCCATGGAGTAAGTGGTAGAGAAATTTAACTGAATGTCGACTTTAAAGAAATGAATACAAACACATTGGAGAGGAATAGAAATTAAAACCTGCGTATTTTTAAATATATATAATTTTTCCTTTAAGTGTCAGAAAAAGTTTAAATACTGATACCTTGAATAGTGACGTGGACCAAACTTTTATCACACCTCACACCCAGAACACATCAGCCCCACAACTTTCCCCACTCGATTAAATTTTAAACGACATAATTATATAAATAACTATAAAGGTATATAGTTGTATGTATTTTCGAGCAAGAGAAGTCATTTAGGCTAAACTAAATGATAATACGGACTATTTAAAAATTCTCCACGCTAACAATGCCTAAATGGGTGAGGGTGCAAAGAAGAGATCTTGAAAAAATGACATTCAATAGACCACTTTAACACAATAAAATAATTCACGACAAACTAATTTTATTTGGTTACTTTGAAAGATTCATCTTACAAGTTTTGTTGTGACCAACGTAACATTTCCGAAGTATTTGCAGTAGTTTTCTTTAGTTCGTTCAATGAGTAAAAGTAAACCTATTTGAGAAGATATTCGTAAGGGTTGTGTCAGCCATGAGTATGGCAAGAAATTATCAGGCTAAAATATGTGGAGTGCTGGTAAGGGAAGCTTTGATATCATACTTTAAAAGATAATTTTAAAAAATTCCGAGAAAAAAACCCATTGGGACACAGATGCAAATGATAAAAACATACATAGAACCTCATCAATTCCACTCTCGCACAGTATGAGATCAAAATACGTCAATAGAAATTACATTATGATCACAACTAGATACCAAGGAATACAGTACTTAATAATTGCCTCGACTTTAAGAGGATACACACATTAGCTCTTGTGTCGTGGACAATAACAAAACCGCTGACAGGCAGCCACAACTGGGGTCGTAAATCCTTTCCAACACAAGGCCACATTACCGAGCATGACTTTAGGGGAAGAACAATAAACACATGCATCTGTGTTGCAACACAATCAACCGGCAATCTCAACACCTACAGCGACACACTGTTCATACGGCAGATAAACACCAGGGTTCAAAATGTAAGACCGTGTCATCGTATACACCACAGAGCATGTCCGAAACAATGAAAACACAATCATGCACCGGGAAGTGACGAGGTTTAAAACTAAATCATTGAACGTAACAAAAATATACAAGGTCAGCACCATTACACGCGCCGGGTCACCTACCATTACGCCGTCATTTACACTTAACTTCAGCCACGGTAAGACTAATACTTGTCTCAACGATTGAAGTGCCGTCCTACACCTGTATATCACATCAAAACATAAGCCAGCCACACAAGCAGCTACTAACTATATTGTCACAATCACCACGTTGCTTACGTATCAACTGTAGATGAAAGAGAAAATTTTAGAGTATGAACCACTTCAACTCAGGATAAGGCACAACAGGTTTTCACTATAAAAAAACTAAAAGCTCCAGGTAAATCTAGACCGCCTAACAGCACACAGCCACCCGAGCTCCCAGCGAAACGCTTCATGCAATCGCCGTCACAAGAAAACTAAGAGATATGACGAGAACGAGAGAGGGGCGGGGAGAGACGGGCGCCATTGAATGGAACAGGAATAAATCTAGTGGGAGACCCGGCCCGTGCGACTTAAAGGCAGAAAATCTACAATAACCTGTTACAGACGGGCATAGAGGCACCACGCCAGGGTGCTGTACACATGAAATAGGGACAGAAACGGCGATTAATGGTTCAGGGCCCTGGTACCGATCTATACTAGAGTGCGAGGAAGGGGAGGGAAGCCAGTTACTCTTATGTGATTAATAGTCAAGAGAGCACGTCTTATTTTATTATTATTTTTTTTTAATTTTATTTTATTTATTTTTTTTTTTTTTTTTTTTTTTTTTTGGGGGGGGGGGTATGAGCAACGGAAAAGAGCAACAGTTTAATAAAAAGTTAAAAACAAAATACCTGCACCTGATAATTTTATCATTCATATTTTACTATTTTCAAAAGATGCTCCTACAGTTAGGGCTTGTATCCTCTCTCACCCCATCTTTTCAGCCATAGTCATTAATAGAAAGGTGTATGTGAATGACCCAGTTTATTGTGACAATGTGTCATGATGTGGGGAAAGGGAGGGGAGATTGCAACATGTCAGGAATGTCCACCTGGCGGCGTCTGGCGAATATTTCTGTTAAGACTAGCAACAGATACAAAACTTTGGTTGAAGTCAAAGGTGAACGTGTCAGGAGTTTCGTCTGGCAAAGCCAATACAACGAAACATTTCATACATTTTACAATACAATATCGTTATCATTTTTCTTGCAAATTTATGTCTTATGTATAATCTTTCTTTTTTTCTGGCATCCTACTCTGGCTGAATCAATTCAATGTATAATTTACTGTATAATATTGTACAATCTTATATCAACAACATTGTTTATAAACCTACATCTACATTAGGCTCAGGTCTGTACTAGGAAATGTGAAAGGTTTATCTATTCAAAAGATTCACCATCAAGCATGGCACACAGTCGTGACGATAAATTTATGACAGGCCACGGCAGTGGGGCGGTGGTGGCAGGAATGTAGGGTTATATTGTTGGGGTATAAGACAGGACCCACCTACAGTCCCAGAGCTACACCGCGTGCTACAGCGTGTACCTGAACGTATTATAAACAGGTTTGGATGCTCTTTAAAGGCCATAGTTGCAGTCGTAGATAGTGTTCTCATGTGACTCCACTCTATTCGTCAACATACAAGAGGAACATACATGTAATCAGCGAGGCTTTATGTTAAATTGTAGCTAACAGATGGCATTATGGCCCTGTGATTTCACACCACCTTGAGCACGGATAATACACGCCCTACATCTTATGGTGAAATGGTAAGTGACGAAAATCTCTACTATTATGTTGACACGAGAGGAGTAAAAAGAAATGTAAATAATGTAGATGCATTTTTAGTTGTTTTCTGTACAAGCAACAGTTATTTACGGGCGTGTAAAATTGTTAGTGAAGTGTAATATATAGTGCTTAGATTGATTTTTGGTTTATCATATGATATAAGTTAAAATGAACAAATAGTTTTAATTCTTGATTCAATTTAAATATTGCAGTTTTCATTTGATGAGAGTATTTTTTGCATGCAGTTAATTAACAGTTTCAGTTACAATGAAATAGAATTGAGTCTGCAATCAGGTTAAGTAGAAATACATTTATTCAACAAGGTAGGAGAAATCATGAATAAAGATACAACAAAACAAAAAAAGGGTCCAAAATATACCTTCTTCAAAACAATGAGTATTTAAGGAAGGAAAAAAAAACTTACATGCAATGAATTATCCAAGTGAATTTCCTTCTACAATATTTTAATTTCGAGCAACTAGATAGAAATATTAAATGTTTGGAAATATGATAGAATTATTGTTGAAAATTAAGATTATTGTTATTTTTAATATAGTTAAAAATAAGTGTTTTTTTTAAAAATTAATAATAATAATTTAGGTTTAAAATCAAATTGATTTTTAAATTTTAATTTGTTTAAGTCTTTATGTCATTATTCAATGAAATTAGTATTGTTGATAATTTTCTAAAGTTTAAAAATGCACCACTGACTTTAATTTGCTATGCATTATTGTCAAGAATTAACAAAAAGGAGGTTTCTCAATATATAATATTATAATATTTAAATATTGAAAAGTATAATTATTTAACATTAGCCAGCATTTTTAATGAGGGGCTAAATGTCAGAAAAGAATCATGTAAATATTCATTTTTGAAGGAATCAAATCTTTAAATGCTTTTTAATATTTAACTAGCTGCCACTCGCGCGTTGCAACTATCTCAGTATAAAGGAATAATTTCAAAGAAACCTATGAGTGGTACTTTTTAACAACAATTATGACAGAAAACATTGCGGAAGTCTGCTTATAAAGTTCAAAATTTAAAGGCAAACGGATAAATAAAATAAAATTTAAATAGCTTACATAAGTAAAAAAATATTTAGTGCCACAGTCCCAAAGTGAGTGATAATGTTTAAAAATATATTGCCTTTGCAATCGCCAACTTATGAAATTTTCAGGGCAAAGATAGTTAGAGCTTTATGGGCCTCCAGAGCCCCATAAGTATTAAATTTAAAAAATAAATTAACCAGTTACCATCCCAGGAGTGCAAAAAACAATTTCCCAAAGTTTCATGGCGATCAAATGAATGGTGTAGTAGGTTATAACAAGCATGCACACAGACAGACATACTTTCATTTTTATATTTATAGATAGCAGATGAACACTGAATTAATGTATTTTGTAAATATAATATTTGATCATACTTATTTTAAGTATAATTATATTAGAAAGGACTATCTGTACAAGTGACATATTAAACATTAGGAATTACACAAGAACACAACTCATAGCAGAAATAGAAAGCCTCTTGGCTCAAACAATAATCTCAAAGAATATTTAATGCAAGGCACCAACAAATATCAAAGGGGTTAAAGGGATAAAGCAGTGGTCAGATGAAAAGACCTTTGACATATAGGATATATCTAAGCANTCCCCCCCCCCCCCCCCAAAAAAATAAAATAAATTATGTTTGAGCTAGAAAAATAGGTTGCATAATGAGAACTTATTAAGAATAGTACTTTGAAGACTATCATTACTAGCTCATAAATATTTTTATTAAAACAAAAAGACATTTTTTAATTAACAAAATTTCAAATAATCTTTTATTAAAAATAATTATTATTATAAAATATTATTTATACACGTGTCTAAGTGAATACTTTTAAAAATGAATATACTTAAAACAATAATTTTTAATAAAGAATTAAGTATATTAAAATAATTAAAATATCTAATTCAGTAAATATAAAAACAAAATAAAAGTGAACAGTCTTGTAAATCTGATAAAATAATAATTTAATAACTATCAATTTAAAACAATTTACTATTTATTTGGGGAAATTGGCTACTATAAAACTGAAGATAAAGAAAATATCTGCATAATGTCGTTATACATAAACATGGACATGAGTATTTACTTGAAAATATTAGGCACCTGCTAAAAATTAATTTTGTTTCTACTTTGGCTTCTTTGTGGCTTGACTAGCACTGCTATTTATAACGGTCCTTAGCTTAGACTATTGATTGCAACGGTGTTTATTATAAGTCTGAGTGACAGTGATTATTTAAATGATTGGTGACTAATATTTTTACAACTGTAGAAGTAGAACACAGTTAAACATGGCATATTTTTACTTGTGACTTATAACTTATGAATGAAAGGGAAGCAACAGGCCATTATGCACCATTATAGGATATCTTACCTGCTATTCGAATTACTGCCCTATCTGCTGGGTCTAATTGTAGTATACATAGAGGAAGTTCACTGTAATCCGTTAAATACTGCCAGTCTTTATCACCCCATGGACTTTCCATGGACATTGTTGACCTCTCAGCTGTTATGATGCTTTGTAGTGCATAGTCCTATACAAGTAATCCGATTGTAAAAAATCCATAAACTTCCAGAATATCCCCAAGATTTCTGAAAATAAAGAGCAAATGATGGGCAATGAAATAATCCAGATTTGTTACGCTATAATTTGATGGATAATTTTCTTGTACACTTTATTCACTGGTTTAAGATGCAACAAGAATCAACAGTAGATAACCCTGCCGGCGAATCGCGACTCACACAGTCACACAGTGACATGTCACTAATTCGTATTTCTCAGCCCTGAGTCACGACGTCTGTTCAGATCAATTAACATTCACTGCTGATCGATATTAAATCCTTCAATCATAAGAGAGAAAACCAGAAATGAGAATTTCCGTAAAGGATAATTCAAACAGGTAAAGCTTTACTTACCCTCAAATTACTAATAAAATATGTTAAGTTCTAAAAAAACATCCGATTTATCTGACCCAGTCTGCTATTGCTTATGCTAGAAATATGGCTGACTCTAATTTCCAGAGTAGTTTCCCTTAGGTAAAAAAAACACATAATAATAATAATAATAATAATTTATGTTAGGGGTTAACTTCAAATTTTGTAACTTTCATGTGTTTTATAATCCCAAGCTCATTGATTATTAACATTAAATTTAAATTAAATTAATATTTTTAATGAGCCTAATAAACGAATACCATTATATTGAAATTATTTTAGTTTCGTGGAAATATTAACAAGACATGATAAAATAAATCTCAAATCAATATTCGACCTTGTGTTTCATTGGTCAACTTAAGACATTTCATGTTCGGTAATAACAGCTTTCACGCTATACTATTTCAAAAAAGATGAGTTTTGAGGAAGTAGCTAAATTTAAATATTGTTTAAGTACGTTGTGTATTTCTTGTTTGTTGGCAATCATTTTTGTTAGTTTTCAATATTCTTTTAAATCCATTTTAAGTAATATAGTAGTTATTTTATTTTATTTTGCTTAAAACCTAAGCAATGCTCACTTTAAAGTTACACAGCAACCATTTTTTGTGCCAAATTTTACACCCCACAAAAATCCTAATCTAAACTGTTGCGTGGCGTTGGGATCAGACATATGCGCGACCACGCAGATTAAATGGAACATTAGATCTTAGCTTAAAAAAAACAACAAAAGTACCTCAAATTAGTGTCTGAATTTAAAAAATAATAAATCTGACGCCCCCTCCATGTATGTGGGGCTCCCAAAGAGGTTAAACCCCCGGGCACACAAAGCAGTACAAAAGTTCTAGCTACGCCACTGACTGGTATGAAGACCTGGCCTGTGTTAGCAATTAAAATGAAAGACAGATGTGCGTTACTATAGAGATGGCATTCGTGTGTAATATTTGTACTTAATTGAACAACACAAGGGAAATAACGTTGCACACTATAAGTATAACTAGATGCAAGTACCCGGCTTCGCACGGGTTTTAAATGAGGTTTTCTGTAGAAGCGTACTATACTGTTTATTTGCATGAAGTAAAAGAGTACATTATCTTAAAGCAAGTCAAATACAATTGCCTATCAGGTCTGCAATTCTATACCAGCAATCCAAAGACTCTGGCACACCAGTTAAAACTGCACCATCGTGGTAGTGTAATTAACAACTTTCCGAATTCCCATTATTCCAAATAGTAGAATTAAAGATTTCCAAATTTTATATAGCTTATATGAGTAAAAACAACAACACTATATTTGGGCACCAGGCTCCCAATAAGTGTTATAAATATTTTTTTTCGCCTGTTACAATCGTAGAAGTGTACTCAACAACTTTTGAAAATTTTATACTTCTCCCTACTCGGACATAGGAGAATTAGTGGTTTTTAAATTTTAAATATGTTTCACATGTTACCATTGGGGATGTGAAATACAGCTATTTTAAGGAAAAAAATACATGTGGGAACAACAGCCCCACCCTGAGTGAGAATTTTAAAAGACTTTTTCTCCATTTTTTTGGGGGGAGAGTGTGCTCAATAACTTCCAAAAAATTCATGTCTTTACGTATATGGTAAATTTGAGAATTAGATATAAGACGGTTTTGAATATAAGAAAAAACTACATTTGGGCCCCGAGCCCCAAAGAGTGGGAATTTTAAAATTCTTTTTTGCAAATTATCGTCGGTAGAGTTTACTTAACAACCTGCCAAACTTTCATACTTCTACCTACACGGGAAATAGGAGAATAAGTGATTTTCAATATTTATATAGCTCATATAATTAAGGGAAAAAAAAATTTGGGCCCCTGGACCCCATAGAGTGATAATTTAAATATATTTTCGGCTGTTATAATTTGGGAAATTTTATGTACTAGTACTAAGCAATATCCTAAAATTTCATGCTGCTGCCTACTCGGGAAATAGGAGAATTAGTTATTTTCAATTTTATATACCTCAAATGACGGGGGGAAAACGTTTTTGGGCCCCCGGCCCTTATGAGTGGGAATTTATGGAACGATTGCCATTATTGTCGAGAGAGTGTGCTCAAGAATTTCCAAAAGTTTCATGGTTTTACCTACACTGTAAATTTGAGAATTAGTGATGAGTGAGTTTTTAATATAAGAAAAATCCTACATTTGGGCCCCCGGCCCCCAATGAGTGGGACGTTTAAAATTCTTTTATGCAAATTAGCGTTAGGAGAGTGTACTTAACAACTTCCTAAAGGTTCATTCTCCTACCTACACGGGAAATAGTCGAATGGGGGATTTTCAGTATTTATATAGCGTATATTAGTTGATTTTTTTTTAAAACTACATTTGGGTCTCCGGCTCCCAGTAAGTCAGTGGTTCTTAACGTGGGTTCGATCGAACCCTAGGGGTTCGGTGAGTCAGTCGCCGGGGTTCGGCGGAGGGAGGTCAAGACAGCACCCGACTCAAGGCATCTATATTACTACTAATAATGAAGGGTTCGGTGAATGTGCATATGAAACTGGTGGGGTTCGGTACTTCCAAAAAGGTTAAGAACCACTGCAGTAAGTGATAATTTAAATGTTTTTTCACCTTTTACCACTTAGGGGGGGGGCGACAGAATAATTTCCTAAAATTACATGCTTCCACCTAATCAGAAACCTTATCTTTCTTGAGACGTGATTGTATTTCGTTGTCTGCAATTTGTTAATAAAGCCCACATATGAAAAAGTACATTTGGGCCCCCGGCACCACATAAGTGAGAATTTTTTTTTGCCATTATTACCAGGGGAGTCTGCTCAATAATTTCCAAAATTTTCATGTTTTTACCATACGGTACATTGGAGAATTAGTGATGAGTTTGTTTCTAATAAAAAAAAATTTAAAAAACATTTGGGCCCCTGGCCCCCAATGAGTGGGAAGTTTACATTCTTTTTTGCAAAATAGCATTAGGAGAGTGTACTTAACAACTTCCCAATGTTTCATTCTTCTACCTACACGGGATATAGTAGAATGGGTGATTTTAAATATTTATATAGCGTATATTAGTAAAAAAAAATTACATTTGGGCCCCCGGCTCCCCATGAGTGGGAAGTTTAAAATTCTTTCTCACAAAATATCGTCGGGGTATCGTACTTAATAACTTGCCAAAGTTTCATGCTTCTACCTGTCCGTAAAATAGGATAATTAGTGATTTTCAGTTTTTATATATAGTTCATATAAGGAAAAATACTACATTTGGGCCCCCAGCCCCCAGAAACAGGTAATTTAAATATATTTTTGCCTGTTACCATTGCAGAAGTGTACTCAACAATTTCCTACAATTTCATGCTTCTGCCTCCTTGAGAAATAGAAAAATTGTTTATTTTCATATTTTACAAAGCTCAAATAAGGAGAAAAAAGTTTTTGGGCCCCCGGCGCCCATGAGTGTGAATTTATGGAACGAAACCTACTTAAGAACCTTCCCCATAAGATTGTGTGTGCGTTTACCAAATTTCACTTTACTTGGTTGTCTTGATCTTGACTTATTAGGGAACAGACAGACAGACAGACGGACAACAAATGCGTCTTATATATACATGTATATAGATATCCGTTTGCGTTGCTCTACTTTTGCAATGCACGTTGGTACAAACATTTAAACATAAATATGCTATTAATTAAAGATCACAAAAGAATCCATGGCTGGTCCAGAAATATTAATTTATCACAAGGATACACATTTTTTTTTAAATGTTGAAGTCCATTTTACAAAGTATTCTTTGTCTATTAACTAAACGCCCGGACGTCAATGGTGGTATTTTTCTTAAAGAGACCTTTCTGGGATTGCATACATGAAGGATAGACAGAATTTTTCTTATTGAATAAGTGAGCTTGAAAAAGATTCAACAAAACTTTGTCTTTCTCAGGCTCATTGAAACCTTTTATTGAATAAATTTTTTATTTATTGATGAGCACGTGTTGTAAGTTGTAGTCTTTTCAATTCATATATTAACAGTGTCATCACATTATGTATATCGTATATCAACAGTACCATGACATCATGTATATTATCTATTATGACACTTAATGTGTATGTTTTAAAATTCTAGTCACAAATTTATCATTTGTACTTCGGGGCCGTCCACAAAGGAAGTCACGTGATTTAGGCCGATTTTAACTCCCCCTCCCCATTCGTCACACTTCGTCAAAAAAAACTTAGACCCTTCACCCTCCAATATGACGTCACAATGCTTTGACCCCCCCCCCTTTTTAGAGCCACATTTTCACATTGAAAATTAGCATGTTGCAAATTACTTTTTTGTCACTTAACTATGTATTTAGGCTAAGTCTGCACTATAATATCGTAACATGTGTGAAGCCACCGAAAACGTCCTGAAATAAATTGAAAATAAAAATCAAATATTTAAGTGAAACTTTAATTTAAAGTAGGGCGTTTGGATGTGACATTTCTTAAACAACCCCTCCCCATCATCACAATAACGTCACAAATACGTGACATCCCTACCTCTATGTACGTGACGTCATTTATGAAAGATCCCTTCGTTAAATCTGACCATAGCTCAAATGAATCTACTATACCACAAATACTCTTTTCTTGTCAAAGTTTCATAAAAATCATTGAATTTTAATGTTGTAATTTTAATTATATCCTTTATAATGTTTATGAAAATTATTTGTGTCATTTAATGGGAGTGTGAAGGGGCAGACAGAATGAAACTTTTATTTTTTACTACTACGAAAGTGTGGAGCTTTCTGGCTCCGCGACTAAAATAGTTAAAAGTTACATCCAATAGAGTCTGACTGTATTATCATGGCCTGAGAGTATACATGAGAGATCCGGAAGTAATGCATGGGAGGGTAGTTGGAACAATACAATCTGATAGATTGTTAAGGGATTTTAAAAAGTATAATTTGTTTTGGGCGGGATCTTGAGGATATAAAATAAATTTTAGGGCGGCGAAAATAAATTAACAATTAACAATTTTAAGGATTTAAATATTTTTAACGATTAATCGACCAATCACTTACAAATTATGGAAAGTCAAAAGTTAAAAAAAACAAAACATTTTAATTTTTAAAAAACAGCGGCCGATAAATAATAACGAATTTCCTGACGATTACACGAACATTTGTTTTATCTTATCTTATCTTATTTGTTACCGACGCTCCTTCTTAACAGAATATTAATGCGAAATATTCACTGAAGGTGATTTTCAAAATGTTGATTCATTTTGCCTACCATAGTTCTAAAATATCGCCTACTTATGAAACGGCATGAAAAGCGTATTAGTTATAAGCTTATTGCAGTTATGACGTCTGATTCAGAGACACAAAATGACGACAGCTCTACAAATAAATTACTGCATTACAAAATGGAGATGAAATTTCCAGAATCCAATAACCCTCTACAATGGTGGAAACTTAATGAACACCGATATCCGATAATATAATTCCTTGCCTAGGGACATACCAGTTACATCAGCAGAGGCGTCACTAGGGTTGGTGTCATCCGGGGCGGTAGCTTATGGTGTTACCCGGCGGTAGCACATGGTGTCGCACACTCACGATGTAACCCATAGAACTCCTCCGAGTTTTCCAGAGCAAAATAACGGGAATATATAGAATTTTACAGTCTGGTGTCTCCCCCCTGATGGTGTCACCCGGGGCGGCCCGCCCCCCACCGCACCCCTTAGCGACGTCACTATTCATCAGTTCCATGTGAATGACTGTTCAGCTCTGCTGGTTATATTGTTAATTAGACCCGCCCATCACTTGAACCAAACAATGTCAACACACTTGTCTTTTTCGTAGTTGGTTAAAAGATTTAATATAGGAGACATTCCAGTGTTATTTAGATTTTCAGCAAGAGCGATTAATACTGACATTTTAATTTTTGGCTTTAATTTTAATCGAAATTAGCGATTAATTTATCGTTAATTTTTCAAAAAGTTAACAATTATATTTAAATTAATCGTTAACACCCCTAAAAGTCATATGCATAAATAGCGTGACGTCACTTAAGGGTTGCACCTGATTCGTTTCTTTTTCACGACATACATATAAAAATATATCCATAAGAAATATCCGACTCTTTATGTTACATATAAGATACTCATTCATTTCAAAACAGAAACCAGACCATGGAAATCAAATACTCAAATGGGTTCACGGAATATAAATTAAATATGTGTAAAAATGAATTAGCTGACCGATTTAGGTATAATGTCATGCGCCATCTGTTGTTAAGTTTAATATTTTACGCATAATTAGTAGTCTACAAGCCGACGGCATATGTTTTAAATATGTATCAATATATAATATATTATATTCACTACAATTACGACAAACATGAAACAGCTCGTTAAATGTACTTAAATTACGTTCTCAAGATTATAAAGAAAAATGCAAATTAAAAAAAAAAATTGAAATAGTTTTTTTTTTTTTTTTTAGGTCTATTTGTGGAATAAAATTAATTAATTAAATTATTTAAGCTTTAAATTTTGTTAAAATATATGAAACCAATTTTGTTCTTCAATAACATAAATTTTTACTCTCCGAGTCTATAACTATTTTAAACTAGACCACACTGAAAATAAATATTAATATCTTACTTAAAACATAACTAAAATTATTTTGATGTTATTAAAAAAAGATACCACTCCATAGTTTTTTTTAAAATAAAGATTTAAAAGCTACTAATAATTGTACTCATTTTTATGTTACTTCAGTACATTTGATTCGATTATACACAAATTGATACACGTTGTTCTATTGAGTCCATTAATTGTAAGTACGGGGTCACAAAGGGATGAGAAATAAAATAAGTGTACTACTTTAAACTAAAATATTCAGCAAATGTTCAATTTTTTAAAAAAAATAGTTTTACATTGAACGCTGAATATATTTTTATGTATTTTTATGTATTAAAAATGCTCATTATATTTTACATTATATTATAATAACGAGACCTTCGACCATAGCCATAGAATTTTACGATATTTAAAATTATTTGATACCACCTATTAACTGTAATCGTACTTATATTTAATTATCTATCAAAGATACATTCATCTTAAGAACACCCGATCTCTTGTTTTCTCTATTATCTATGCAATAGCAAGATCTCATATAACTGACGTACGTTCCGCAAATTCGTGCTAACTCGATTTTGCCATCATTATAAATTATACCCAATATAAATTATACTGTTTCTCTAACTTCAGAGAATAACGAACCTTTCAACCGATAAAAATATAACATAAAGTTCTGTAACTTCAGTGATACACGACTGTAGTCCACGCGTGAACTAAAGTCAACGAGTGCCGTGTAAACAGAATGGTAGAAATTAAACAACAAATTACTAAATAATTAAATACTATACCTGGGTTGTTACAAACTCCTCCAAGCGGAAATCCGATTCGTTTAAATATAATCCAAACCGGTGAATGCGGCACTAAGCATAAAATACGCACACAATAATTGAACACGTCAAATGATCGACCGAGGCGACTTTAACTTCGGGAAATTCACAACCCTAGTCACAAATCACAGCTTGTAGAGTACATGCTTCCCATTCCCACACACACTGCTGGGTGCGCGCCCGCGGACTTTGATAAGAAATCGCCGTCTATTCATCCCAGAGGATTGTCCGACTGTACGCTACATGGCGGTAAATAGGTTTGCCCAATTTAGATGAACCGAATATTTAGGGAAGGGTTACATGCATTTAGTTAGAATTATGTGCAATGACAAATTATTAAATGTATAAAAGGAAGGGTATCGAAAAATTCCTGCCATCTTTTCTTTCATATCTCAACCAATCGATGTTACAAGGCCTTCATAAAAATTATGGGTGTGCATTATACAAATATATATTCTGTAGCTTACAAAATATGGCCAACACAAAGATAACCTAATACAACCCTCATGTAGTTCTTTTTCAAGCCTCACTAAACCAGGGTAAAGTGCCCGAGGATTGGAAATTAGCCTATGTAACGCCGCTCTTTAAGAAAGGTGATACGTCCGACCCTGGTAATTACAGACCTGTATCACTTACTAGTATCACATGTAAATTACTGGAACACATAATATATAGCAGAATAGTTAACCACCTTGACAAATATAATGCCCTATGCCCACACCAACATGGCTTTAGAAAGAACAGATCATGTGAAACACAATTGATAGGCCTAATAGATGATCTATCAAAAGGCTTAGATAATAATGATCAAATAGATACAATATTACTAGACTTCTCAAAAGCATTCGACAAAGTTCACCACCTTAGTTTACTCAAAAAACTTAAATGCTTTGGAATCTCAGGTCCCTTACATCACTGGATCCAAGATTTCCTATTGGGTAGGGAGCAAACTGTAATAATTAATGGTTCTAAATCTACACCAATAAAGGTTAACTCAGGAGTTCCACAAGGAACTGTCCTAGGTCCCTTACTATTTTTAATTTATATAAATGACTTACCCAACAATATCTCAACAGGAACTAAAGTTAGGTTATTTGCTGATGATTGTATAATCTATAGAACAATCAAGTCAGAACAAGATAGCAAAATTTTACAAAAAGACTTAGATGAATTAATAAAATGGGAAACTAACTGGAGTATGTCCTTCCACCCAGAAAAATGTCAACTGCTAAGAGTAACAAAGAAAAAGAAACAAATAAATTCAAAATATTTCATTCATGGAAAAGAACTAACCCAAACTAAAGATGCGAAATACTTAGGAGTCATAATAAATGAGAAACTATCTTGGAATCCCCATGTCAATGAAGTTATTAAAAAATCAAACAAAACCTTAGGCTTTATAAAAAGAAACTTTTACACATGTAACAAAGATGGTGAGACCTATACTAGAATATGCATCTTCAGTATGGGACCCATCCACCAAAGAAAATATTGATAAGTTAGAACAAATACAAAAAAGAGCTGCCAGATTCATTACTGGAGAATATTCAAAACTGACAAGAGTAACACCATTAGTTAAATCATTAAACCTTGAAACACTAGAGGATAGAAGAACCAAGAGTAAATTAGTAATTATACATAAGGCAATTAATTCTAATTTAGAAATACAACACAAAGATAACCTAATACAACCCTCAAATAGACATAAAGATAAAAACACCTTTCTTATTCCATATGCAAGAACAAACACATACAAGTTTTCTTTCTTTCCGTCCGGTATTCGGGCGTGGAATGGGTTGCCTGAAGAAACCAGGAAAGCCACCACTTTATCATCTTTTAAAACTCTAGTAAGAATACAGGACTAAACACAAACCATAGAAATACATAGGACGCAAAAATCTTCTGTACAGAAGGAGCGTCTGTAACATATAAGATAAGATAAGATAAGATGCTATAATTTATAGTATAAAAAAGAAGTTATCGTGAAAAGTATTATTCAGTGATGTATATTGCTTTGAATTACTCCCCAAACCTGAGTCTGTTTCGCAAAGGAAAGCCAAGGAAGAATGGTGACTAAAATGTTGATTTACTTAATACCACTAATTTGTATTTTTAAGACTGCGCCACTGGACCAGGATTGGGACTGGGGCTTTCTTACTGATATTCAGATTAGCTGGAAGATTTACATGAATAGGGAGGGAATGTTATAATATTTACATTAGCACAACCCAGAGAATAAAGGTTAATGTCTAGCTAACATTTCAACGTCAGGTGACATTATTAAAAAAAAAACATATTTGTTGATCAGCAGTTCTTAATTTAACATGCGTGATCCTGCCATCAAACCGGAAACATTTTCTAGTCACTTGCATGGGATCGTCAGTTGTCAGCCCAGCACATTCGGTATACAAATAACGGGGTCCACGAAGAGACGTTCATGCGTGCAACAAGTTAAATAATAAAGATCTCAAAATTGTAAGGGATATTTGTGAATGGGATAGGTGTGTGCTGAATGACTACCCAAAAATTATGATACATTTTATAGTGTTAAATATCTGAAGAGTGGATAAACCCCATTTCCCCCTTAATCCTTTGACTTTTTAAACACCAAGAATTAATTAACCTAACAAGAAGCTAAAATGTAAAATCCTTTAACAGGCGTAGACGAGGAAAGACGATGAATCTTTTGTTTAATCTATAGAAAAAGCAAGTTATATGTGAATCTAGTGACTAGAGTGACCCGCGGTATCAACTGCATATCCTAACAATAAAAAAGTCTAAACTTCTTTACATTGACTGTACAATAAAAGCTGAAACAAACGCATGGTCTTATCTCTTCCTCGATCTCAAGTTCGCTTCCGTCTAAATTCTCTAAAGTATAAAGAGTTAAGAACCTCTGCTTAAAATTACAGTCGGAAAGAAAATGGGGAGGGTGCAATTTTAAAGCCGGTGCTTGTCATGCGATGTGTGCTTATGTATTATTTGGCTTACATGGCCATGCATACGACGAATCAATGAACGCCTTTGAATAAACAGGTTTTCCTATGTATGATAGATTGGTGTGGGATATAGTCCACATGTCTCGTGTCCATCCTAAACAAAACATCCACACACGCGCCCAAAATGACCAATGAAATTATGTTTATACAATTTTTTAAAATTAAAAATCTGATGTCATTAATTATGCAAGATAAGTTAAATCAGCTAATAAGATATTCCTTAAAAACTGTACCTCAAAATCACCGGTCACTAACAACTATACCTCAAAATCACCGGTCACTAACATTTATACGTCACAATCACCAGTCACTAACAACTATACCTCAAAATCACCGGTCACTAACAACTATACCTTACAATCACCGGTCACTAACAACTCTACCTTACAATCACCAGTCACTAACAACTATACCTTACAATCACCGGTCACTAACAACTCTACCTTACAATCACCAGTCACTAACAACTATACCTCACAATCACCGGTCACTAACAATGTTACCTCCTAGTAGCCGTTGAGACAATCACAACATATAGTTAGTGGTCCAGTAGGAGAGGAGAACCAACAGTGAGTCAATGGGTCGAGTGTGTGGGGAGGGTGGGGGCTGGCCACACACAATGTGGATCATGTGACCCGTCCACGCCCACTCAATAATAGTTAAGTTATGTTCAGATGGAAGACGTTAGGAAGCCAACATTGATTATTGCCTACATGTCTTGTTTTGTCATGAGCCAGTCTCCAATAGTCATGGAAACATATACACACCATTCACAGTGGACCGGTAGAAGATATTGTTTGGTGAAGTAAGGAATTGTTGAAATAGGTTTATTTAGAGAAAAGAAATAACCTATGGATACAAATTGATAAGTAAACTCGATCAGTGTTCAAAAGTTACATTAGAAAGTGTAAAGCTATCAGAACGTGTGTAGATGGCTGTGTAAAGTTATCATACATGATTAGATATCTCTTTTAAGTCTCCCTCCTCTAAGTCTCCCACTTCTAAGTCTCCATTCTTCCTCGTCTGTTTTCCTTCTCTCTACTCTAAATCTCCCCCTCTCTCATTTAAGTCTCCCTCCTCTCTCCTCTAAGTCTCCCCCATCTAAGTCTCCATTCTCCCTCATCTGTTTTCCTTCTCTCTAAATCTCACCCTCTCTCATCTTAGTCTCCATCCTCTCTCATTTAAGTCTCCCTCCTCAATCCTAAATCTCCCTCCTTCAAGTCTCCCTTCTCTCAGACTCCCTCTGCTCTCCTCTTAGCCTCCTCTTTACACCGTCTGTATATCTGTAAGTCTAAATCCACTACCCGTTAGGCCTCCATCATACCTACCCCAAGTTTCTGTCAAATCGCCCCCNCCCCCCCCCCCCCCCCCCCCGATGTTAACGGGATCCGACAAGTTCCTATCATTTCATTTTCAACCACATTCAGCAACGGATCTCGGCTCGTCGTTGTTATGCACTGATAGACGTGAATGACACCGGTTTCCTGGTCTGACCTACACACGACACAGAAGATTCGTGTGCTTTGCTGTTGGTGTGTAGTATTATAGCATAAACAAACATCACATGCTCAAAACAAAGACACGAGCTTATCCTGACCCCACCTTACTCTCAAACAACATGAACTTGTGACATCACGTGCACTAACTGGAGTCAGGTTGTTTTTTTTTGGGTGGGGGTGGGGGGAGTGGAAGGGGGAAGTCGGCTTACGGCATACACTGTGCATCTCTTCAAACCTCTATTAGCCAAACATATGCAAAGTGCTAATACATGGATCTGGGGGGGGCGGTATGTACACTGTAACAAGCATTTAAGTATAAGTGTAGGAATAGCCATTGCGGTGTAGGTTACTACCGATAGAGTTTCCTCAGCAATAACTTTTCGGTTGGAATTTAGCAGCTATTTTTATGTTGGAACATAATGCTTCTTTTAAATAAATTATCGATTCTATAATTATAGATACCTACTTAGTTTATGATTTCAATTGATTCATTTTTTTTTTCATTTCAATCAGGGCTGGTAACGATTAATTTAAATTTAATCGTTAATCATTGAAAAATTAACGATTAATTTCATGAGTTTATCGTTAGTGTATTTTAAATCCAAATGTCTCAAGGGAAGTAATAAAAACAGGTAATTTACATTTTGTGTTGTTTTATAGAGCTGTTTCCTCTGTCTCAAAGATATATAAAAATAAATTGTTGAACTTTTTTAACTGTTATGGACTGTTGTGCTATGTTCCTCAGCGATACAGATCCTGCGATCTGGGTTATCATATTGTTAATAAATTATTTTTTCAATATTTAAAAAAAACACATATATAAATTTTCTTAAATTTTAAACGAATTTTTATCGATTAACATAATTTGAATCGATATTTAATCGATAAAAACAACGATTAATCGATTTCTGCATGCCTAATTTTCAACATTTGATATCAACTTCGGTAAATATTTGAGCCGAAGAGAAGCATTTGCCAGTTAGCGTTTATTTTGTTATAAATGAGTGTTTACCAGGACGACACCCTGTTAAGTAGATCTACACGTTTCCATCGCCCAACACAAAAATCCAGTCACAGAACGACTCTGTGTTACGGCACGCGCGTACGACATTGACCTAGTTTACCATTTAGTACCGGCATGTGTATTGGCATGTACACCGGAATGTGTAGAGGCATGTGTACCGGCATGTGTATTGGCATGTGTACCGGAATGTGTATTGGCATGTGTACCGGCATGTGTAGTGGCATGTGTACCGGCATGTGTAGTGGCATGTGTACCGGCATCTGCATTTGCATGTGTACTGGCATGTGTACCGGCATGTGTAGAGGCATGTGTACTGGCATGTGTAGTGGCATGTGTACCGGCATGTGTAGTAGCATGTGTACCGGCATGTGTATTGGTATGTGAACCGGAATGTGTACCGGCATGTGTACCGGAATGTGTAGTGGCATGTGTACCGGCATGTGTAGTGGCATGTGTACCGGCATGTGTAGTGGCATGAGTACCGGCATGTGTAGTGGCATGTGTAGTGGCATGCGTACCGGCATGTGTAGTGGCATGTGGACCGGCATGTGTAGTGGCATTTGTACCGGCATGTGTAGTGGCATGTGTACCGGCATGTGTAGTGGCATGTGTACCGGCATGTGTAGTGGCATGTGTACCGGCATGTGTAGTGGCATGCACACCGTTTTTGTCAACAAATCAATGCCGTCTTATCAACACGTGTTGTCATTTTTTGACAATGATTTCATGGTCAGAATAAAACAACAACAAAAAAAAAACGAAGAAGATTCTATGACGGGAAGAGGGACGTAACCCAACCCATCTTAATGCTGTCCAGTTTAGCTCCAGGACTTGTAACATTTTATAAATAGGGATGACGCAAAATTTCTATAGAACAAATCAAGGGATCTCAAAGAGTGTAGCACCTTACCCATTTAAACCTTTTTAATTTGTCATCTAACTGCTGATTATCGAGGAGTTTCACTTATATGTGTGATATAAATATATTGCTGAGTTTTCAAATGATCTAGTACAGGGGTCTCCAAACTTTTCTGCCGGAGGGCCACATTAACTGTCAAAGAGCAGTTTGGGGGGGGGGGGCCGATTACTGACTCCACAAATACTAAGTTTTGTGGTTAACTGCAGGTAAAAAAAAAAATCTTTATTTGGAGATCAAAAGGTTTTCAGGGGCCCGATCAGAGGGCCTCGCGGGCCGCAACTGGCCCTCGGGCCGTAGTTTGGAGCCCCCTGATCTAGTAGAATAAGTAAATCTTATTTTTGTTGTTCTGGTATCTAGTTATCTTACTCTTACCAAAATATCTTCACTGTATAATGGACCTTCACCTCTGATATTATCATGAACTAAACTGATGCACTCACAAATCACGTTGACTCACCATGGCAACGTTATCACAATACGCACAGTTATGTTAGCCAAACTCGACTTGTTTCCCTTGCAGATTTCCCATTTTGAAAGTTATTCTTGGTAAAGCCATTACTTTGACCCGACACCCGTAACACCGCTTCCACCCACCCTCCCCCAACTAATCC
>MUZC01000979.1:49707-62674 GCA_002072015.1 Radix auricularia | reverse complement strand
CCCCCCCACCGGCCCAGGCTGGTAAAAAGTCTAAGACGCTCTTTTTTTTCCTTTAAAAAAAAATAATAAATTGAAATCTCAGACTTTTTATAACTCCTTGAAAATGTTCGCAGAATTATCGTCGAGAAATGTGTTCAACTTGTCAAATGATCCATTAAAATCTGACATCTTTAACACTGTAGTAACCTTATCTGTTGGTCGTAATACTGGCGAGTGCTGAGTCAATAAACCAGGTAACCAGACTAACTTCATAAACACATAGACGTTATGTACACATGCATGTAAAAACTAGTTTGACATATTGTGTATTACGATTAGGAATGTACCGGATTCAAATTTTTGAAATCTGGCCGGAGCCGGATTTGGCCGGAATTGATGACGTAAAATCCGGCCGGAGATGGCTTTGTAAAAATGGCCGGATTCCGGATTAGCCGGAGCCGGAATAATGTAAACAGGGTTTACGAACAAAGTGTTTCCCAAAAACTAATTTACAAATATCTCTAGATCTAAATTACAGATGTTTCTAAACTTCGCCCTCTTAACCCATAAATGAAGTTGGCACATACACATACAGTCTACACAATATACACCACATACTTAGACTATGCAACATGCACCCCATACAGTTCATGACATACCTAAACAACACAACTTGCACAATCAGCTTAAAGATAAAGCCCATCGCTTCCCCTAAACGGCACATTTGAGGGGTAGTATTATCGTGTAATACTACATATAAATCAGAGTAAATGACTTGAAGTATATTTATATGACATGGTATTTACTTTGTATGACTTTTGTTGTATAGTTTGTTGCAATGCTAGTCATAGCCCTGTATATTACATACATCCCATAAAAATGGACATCAGCTCAAACAAAAATACCATGAAACGCTAATCTCAGCATATAATGTAACACATCGCTTAAATAAGTTACACAAGACACGCCTCTTTGCTGTACTAGACGTACAAGCCACGCCCCTTTTAATCGTTCCAGGCGTACAGACAGCTGTACACATAGGTAAAACAACCTTTCATCTAACTAAATCAAACTCACGTCTGATATTCTCTTATCGCGCAGCATGAGTCGAGGGAAGGAACAGTCAAGCTCTGCACCTAATGATCTAATCCTAAGATTTTAAACTTTTTCAACAACTTTACTTTAACACCTTTTGTACAAAAACTGCTTTAAAAAAATCATAAACATGCGGAATTTTTCTAGAAGAGAGAAACGTTTGAAGAAAATAGAAAAGTAAAGTAGACCAAATAATCGCCTGACACGTTCTCTACTTTCTCTTCCAGTTACAGCACTGGGCCAGGATGGAGGAATGAATGAGCGCAGCTCTACAACGGAAGTTACAGAGACGGCAGAAGAGAAATAGGAACAAAGGAATGAAAAAGAAAATCAACCTCTAAGCCCTACCTGGTTTGTTTACTAGGTAAACTTACTGTGATTAAATGGATTGCATGGGGCGTTAGGGGCGTATGGTTGATTTGTATCCTCGAAAATAAAAGAGATGTTTCAAAAATTTAATGCTTATATAGAAAGTATAGTGGTTTATCTCCACGATTCTTTACATTTTGCGTCAACATTTTTAATATGTAGATCTATACATTTCTAGCTTCTAACAGAAACATGTCCACCCGGTCCTTAAATAATGCATTGCTGTACTGCAATAAATTGCTCTGCCGTAACAAATAAACAATGTATTGTTTTACTGTAATAAATTGCTCCGCCGTAACAAATAAACAATGTATTGCTGTACTGTAATAAATTGCTCCGCCGTAACAAATAAACAATGTATTGTTTTACTGAAATACAAGCTTCACATAGGAATTGTATGATCAAAACGTTTCGGCTTATGCCTTCATCAGACAAATAATGAATATTAAGTATTTAATTTAAAAAATAACAATAAAAAGTAAACAATAACAACAGACAACATAAAACATCAATTCAAACCTATTCATAAATCTCTAAACCCAATACTTTGACTAATAAATCAAGTGTAAAACGAGACGTATGTATTGTTTACACAACTTATGTCATTAAATCTGCTCACATTGCAAATATTTTCTTTGGAGCAAGTCTCCGACTCTATTCATATTTTATGGCTAAAAATACGACCATCCCACCCTAGCCAATCACGGGAACACATCTGATTCTTTCCAAAAATATTCTACTAAATAGCACACATCTCATCGCTTTTAAGAAACAACGTCGAATGACTTCACTTAGGATTTATACAAATGTATTAATGATTAATGCATCACAAAAGACCGTCTCATTCTACAATGACTTGGACTAACATCAGATCAGGTCGATAAAATCCACACCTAGCCATTTTTGTTTCTAGACAGCTTTTAACACTAAATATCTGGACGGATTGTTGATGAGCAAAAGGTTAACTAAAGTTGCTCATTAGTTTAGCTTTAAATCAAATAGCTAAATCTTTGATGTAGAGAAATAATGGCATGCCTGTATGAGCAGTGGGATATAGAGTCTATGAGTGTATGTAACAAATTGGATGAAAAAATTAGTTGATGATTCTTGTTCTAACCTTTCTTAAAATTCCTGGGTTTTCTAACTAAATTATTACACAGCAATATGTATACAATCACCCAATCTCTAGCATGGCCACAGCTAAGATCTTACAATTCTGAATTCTAAAATAAACATTTAAAGGGAAAGTACAACAAGAAACATATATTCGCCAAACAAAACCAGTTAGAGTTAAAGTAATTTTCCACTTACTAGCGTTTGGTTTGAGAGTCCAGGAATGTGTTTTCACGTCTCTCAGAAACTCGGCAAATATACAGTGAACTTTGTGAACAAAAATAGGAAGTCCGAAATGAGGTAAGCCCCGTCCGATCCAATACTAAGGGTGCACACTACAGAAAAGAAAAGGTTGCGAGGGGAGGGACGGGGGAGTTTGCAGAGGAGTAGCTTACCTGGCTAAGCGGCATGGGAAACACCGCAACCTTCTTTACCCCACGTCTCACCTGCCTTCGATGACCTGGAGTCGGCGGACCAAAATATGAGTCATTATTTCTCCACTAGGAACCTACATGAAACTGTTTTATTCATAACATATCGTGTTTGATTGACTCATGGGATACGCTCAGAACGATACGCTGTGTGCCCCGTTACATTGGAGTTGTTAGCAGTTTAACCTGGGGCGTTGGGGGGTGGGGGGTGGGGGAGGGTGGAGCAGCTGGCTATAGTCGATGTGGGGGAAAGTTTAACGTATGAAACTTTCTTGCTTTCGATCCAAGAGTCTGGGTCAGCCACATGCTCACTGAGGTAGAACGATTAAGTAACATTGAAAATCAATGAAATAGTAAATTAAATTAAAGGAAAAGTAAAAACAAGCGAACCAATCCAGACCTTCCACTTTCAGTGATCACCGCATTCTTCAGCATTCCACTTCAGTTATTTAAACAGACTATGCAGTTTGAAAAGTTACAATCGCATCAGTTACTTGTCGACACCGCCTTACATTTTTCTTTTATACGCAGTTAATTTTACGCACTTAACTTTACCTATGCCCCTTAGTATGTATGTGTATAAATTTACTTCATTTGCACTATGACACTTACAGGGGGTCATGATTTCTTAGTAAAATTTCTTTCTTTTGTTTCAAACATATTGTCACATCTGAATCTCTCTTTTAACGTTAATGGAAAGTTCATTCGGTAACAAAAACAACAACCCCCCCCCCCCCANCCCAAAAAAAAAAAAAAAAAAAAAAAAAGCCTACAAATTGTTTCCTTTATTTATTTTTTTACATTTTGCAATAGGGAAGCTTTATAAACGCTTCTTTTTAATAGTTATTTATTTGAGTTGTTTAATCAATCAGTTTCATTAAATTTGTATCCAAGACATTACTAATACTTAAGAAAATTATCGTAAACTTTTTTCTATAATATTTGTACCCTAGATTCAAAATTTATTTTCTTGAATAATTTGAGAATCATTGCTAAATATTAGATTAGGAAGGCTTAAATACTTAATTTTCTTTTAATTAATAGAATTGCTAATACAAATATTTCGTTTCAATAGTTGGATCAATCATAATAATTTAAACACCTGTTTTAGGGCCGGTGCTGACTGTGATCTGGGGGATTGCTGGGTAGATTTATTCTGTCAACAGATAATCGTGTGCTGTAGGCCAGTATGTACATTTCGTGTGATACTCCTAGATGGACAAGGGCCACTACTGCTGATTTCATGTAATACTCCTATGTGGACAAGGGCCACCACTACTGATTTCATGTGATGTTCCTAGATGGACAAGGGCCACCACTGCTGATTTCATGTGATACTCCTAGATGAACAAAGGCCACCACTGCTGATTTCATGTGATACTCCTAGATGAACAAGGGCCACCACTGCTGATTTCACGTGATACTCCTAGATGGACAAGGGCCACCACTGCTGATTTCATGTGATACTCCTAGATGGACAAGGGCCACCACTGCTGATTTCCTGTGATACTAATAATTACAGGCCAAAAACTGTTGTGTTCAATCGCTTCCAAATACATTATACAGTGCCACCCAAGCACCCCTGCCCCCTAAAATAACACCAATTAAATGCACTCGATCTCCCGTTTTGTTCTATGTTTAGACAGCAAGCTAATACCGCGCTCGTGCTAGACGAGTCCAAGTTAATCTAACTTCAAGTGTATTAAAATATTTTGTTTTCGTAGAGACATTGCACCTCCCTATCATTAATTCCATCTCACCCTAAGCAGGAAACTGTTAGTTAAGCCCTACAAGTTGCCCTACGGCAAACACCACTGCAGATCTCACACAGACATGACTTTATAATATGTGAGCTTGAGGAAACTAGCCAGCTGAAAGAACTTTGGGGGGGGGGGGTATTTGTTAGGCGCTAGTTAAAATAATTATTTTTTACGAGACTTAAATTTTTAAAAACTTAATAACTGTGAAATAATTCATAGTTCTCCAAATAGTTTCATGAGCGCATGGGCGTCGCTAGGAATTTTTTCCAAGGAGGGGGGGGGGAATCACGTTTTCTAATTTCCAAAAATGACGTCACGTGCCTATGGGGAGGAGGGTCCCCAACTTTGTGACGAAGGGAAGGGGAGTTTAAGAATTGTGACGTCACGTCAAAACACGCTATATAAGCAAAAGTTCCACCTTAATATTCGATTTCTTACTATCTATTTTATTATGTTTTGCACGGATTGCCGCGTGTTACGATATCAGAGTGTAGCCTTACACTAAATACATACCAAAATAACAATAAAGTGTTTTCAAACATGCTCATTTTCAAATAGACAACACCACCTAAAGGTGGGGTGTCACAGCTTTTTGACGTCATATTGTGTGTGTGTGGGGGGGGGGTCTAAGTTTTTGTAACGAAGTGTGGCTAGGGGGAGGGGGTGGGTTAATAGTCGGTCAAAATTACGTGACGTCAATTATGGACTTCTCCTAACTGACAATGCTATACAGGTTTAATTTTCAATTAAATTTGAGTTTAAGTATAACATAAGTGCCGCAAAAAGTCTTAGAGATTTATAAGACTCGCAAAGTAGCGCTGTAATAGCCAAAGATGGATAGAAAATTATTTACAGGCTTTAAAAAAAACAATCGGTTAATTGAGGGGGGACTGCGGTGATAGGGGCAGAGGTGGCTTAAGGCTGCTTTTTTAAGCTAGAGACAGTTCGACTACAGGACATTTTGATCCTCGGATGTTTCCACCCTCGTTTTTACCCTCGTAAATTTTTTTTTTTCTTCTAATTTAAAAAAAAAATAAAAATAATATATTTTAATATTATTATCTATTAAAAATTAAAAACGGCATGAAATAGTTATTTTCAGTGCTTTATTTACCACTAAAAAGCATATACACTGAAAAAAGTTTGGAACCACTGTGTTAGGTGAATGGTTGGACAAGAATAACTTTGCCCCCCCCTGTATATGCCCATGCGTATTTTTGCTAAAAATGTGACAGAAATTTAATTTATAACAATCAATAATGTAATCAGTAATAATTGCAGATATAATTCTTTTTTATTTTTGATATGTGTACAATGTAATTAACTTGCGGGGTGTATTTTCAGTTTTATGGTAAAAAAAATTATGACATTTTTCTCAAATGTAGGGGGGCCCTGCCCCCCCCCTGTATACGCCCATGCATGAGCATGGGCATGCGTTCAAAATGCGCTCTGATTTGTACAGTTAGTCAACACAAAGAGATGTCTTATAGTGAAGCAGTGGGCCGGCTCATTTTCGATCTTGACTTACATGAATAGCCTTAGTACATACCGCCGTTCTGTCAATGGTGACCAGCCCAATGTTTTCAAGAAGATGTCTTCACTTGACGTGTCTTGGTATCGGCAGTTTTTTATTGTCTCAAGAAACACCATTTTAAATTTTAGTGGATAATTTTCATTACATGAAAGAAAGTTTGTTCGCCTTTCTGCCACTCCTACACACAACCTCCTTTTTTTTTTAAAATTGGTCTTCTGTTTACAATAGTTTCACCAATTCACACAATCTTCTCTCTTTGATTGATTTTCTGTTTACAATAGTTTCAGCAATTCACACAATCTTCTCTATTGATTGGTCTTCTGTTTACAATAGTTTCACCAATTCACACAATCTTCTCTATTTGATTGATTTTCTGTTTACAATAGTTTCACCAATTCACCAATTCACACAATCTTCTCTATTTGATTGATTTTCTGTTTACAATAGTTTCACCAATTCACACAATCTTCTCTATTTGATTGATCTTCTGTTTACCAACAACAAGCGATAAGCAATGCTGATGTATTCTGATGGGATGATCTCTATGTTCAGAAATAATTACCGGGCCTTAACATTGGCGCGAAACATTCCATTGACCACATATACTCCTTCTGTGTCACAGATTGTAATAACAATGAACCGATGATGTTTTGAGAACTAGAATTCTATGATGACTTGAAAGTTTGCAGGGGAATTCAGTGTAAATCATAATTAAAACCCATGTAACAGGTGGTCTGGTGTCTTCCATGGTGGTAGAGATTCAAAGACAAAGACGCAATAATGGGATAAAGCAGCAGGTAAAACATTGCGTATAGTAGCATCGAGCGTAACTCTTCCAATTATGGAATGGGATAAAGCAGGCAGACGGAAATTGAAGGATGTCAACTTATGACAAAACCAGGCATTTGAGCTTTCACGTCGGCGATCTCACGTAAAATATATTTATATTTCACATTCATAAAGGCCCCCGACACGCAGGAATGGTTGAACCCAGAGAACTATATTTATTAGTCTATAGAAGTTGTAATAAAGTAGGTTTTAAGGGCAACTATAAATTGTAAATCAAGTCTGAGCTTTCCATAAATCGATTCTTAAATATTGACTGAGGAATAATACATAACAATAATCTGAGACTCCATTACAAGGGGGGTCAAGGGGTCACGGTTATACTGATAAAGAAATGGCATGAGTGGGTGGTAAGATCGGTCATAAATTACAGGAACATTGTCAACAGTTAAACACCAGGTTGCACGGAGAGCTTTGAGCCAACATTGTCAACAAATCAACAACAGGTTGTCTGAAGAGCTTTGAGCCAACATTGTCAACAGTTCAACAACAGGTTGCCGGGATAGCATTGAGCCAACATTGTCAACAGTTCAACAACAGGTTACCGGGAGAACATTGAGCCAACATTGTCAACTATTCAACAACAGGTTGCACGGAGAGCTTTGAGCCAACATTGTCAACAGTTCAACAACAGGTTGTCTGGAGAGCTTTGAGCCAACATTGTCAACAGTTCAACAACAGGTTACCGGGAGAACATTGAGCCAACATTGTCAACTATTCAACAACAGGTTGCACGGAGAGCTTTGAGCCAACATTGTCAACATTTCAACAACAGGTTGCAGGGAGAGCTTTGAGCCAACATTAAAAAATGTCTCATTGTGTGTCTCATAATTTGATTTATATTCAAGACTGTCGCATGATATCCCGCAGTCTACTGACAATGTTCCCTTTATGGTTTATTGGTCCGTGTACAAAATAAAAACTTATGTGCAGTGTTGCAAAGCATTGATTTTAAATGCAAAATTGCACACCCCACAAAAATATGCATTAATCTTTTCAATATTTGCCGCGAGGTAAATCTTAACTGCTGCAATGTTATATAAACGCGCAGTTTGAAGAGAACATTTTTTACTGTGCACCTATGGGTTTAATGTTTAATGCTGTTACCAGATCTCCTAAAGTCTTTTGTATACCAAAGGGCTTGCTTGTGTGATGTTTTATTTTTACGTGTTCAAATTACATAATCATACATTTGACAGTGAACTTAATTTTGATGGTAAAAAATACTTGTAAGAAATAAAGCAGCCAATTTTTTTAGTCTCTGATGTGATTTAAAAAAAATAAATATAAATATGAACAGACTCTTACCCTTAACAAACCCCAAATTAAACAAATTAAAAGAATAAATTTAACAAAATTGTTTTACAATAATTATTAAACATAGTAGTACATGGACTTTCTTCTATATCTATCACTTGTATTCCCTTTTGCGTTTAAGTCTGCTTCATGGAAAACACAGTTCACAGTAGTGAGCCGAATCTATTAGATTTATAGCATTAACCAAGGTATACATTCCCTTTAGTCACTTTATGGGCGCATATCTACGACCCTTACCATGTACTCATAATAAGTGCACACAGGTGTGCACACATTGATTTATTGAACGTAAAGAGGCGGCATATTTTGGTCAATAAATGGTCGTATTGTTACAGACAATAATTTTAATTTGACATAACATTGGAAACACCACCTGAACGTCACAGTCGTAAAAACTCTTTGCCAAAATATATCAGATCCTGTTTCGTCGAAGGCTGATAACTTAGTTTTCAAACGAAATTATATGTATCAGGAAGTACCGTATAGTGCAAGTTCTATTTGTTCTCTGAATATATCAGACTGAACAATAATTAAATGTCTTCAAACTTTACTTTCAAAATTAATTTAATAAGGATAAAAAATTCTTTAATTGATAAACGTAGCTTATGAACAATGTAATGTCGTTAAATGTTGTAGTTATAATTATGATATTGTCACGTATTACGAATTGAATTATATCTATTCTAATTTGTATTGGCTTGTCTAGGGGAACGTGACAATAGAAAAAAGCCGTTGTGTCACTATCTTAAGTCTGAATTTAACCACAGACTTACAATGAATAACACAAGAAATCGGAAAGTAAAATATTAACTGAATGTTTAATAAAATATAAATCAAATAGTACTTTTAAATGAATCACATTAAGTTACAAGCAAAAAAAAACACAAACATCTACTCAATACAGAATTGAGAGGTTGACCAAACCCTTTTACAAAAATGGCATGTAAAAATATTACACTTCAAGAGTTTTAAAAGATAACTACCATTACCAGCAAGGCCTTGAAAAGGAAAAATCTCCACTTACACTATCAATACCACGCAGGGGTCACGCAAAGTCTCCGCTATTCTGTCTCCGTATGTCTTGTCCGTCCCAACGTTGTACGGGCGGTCTTTTTATAGTCCACCGCGCGTCGAGCTCAAGACAACTCTAGTAGTTTCTCGAATACTATTCGAGAACAGGACAAGTGAACAACAAGACAGAGCTAGAACCTTCTCTAAAGAGACGGAACAAGAAAACCTCATATTTTTGACCAGATGAAAACACACAGGTCAAGGACCGGTCACACGGTCTGTGTGGCTTGAACTCGCCGCCGCTCATAAACAAAACTCATTACACAAAAGGGGCAGACAACCTCGGGAATTTTCTACCCGTCTCTCGACCGCAACAGGTCAAGTGAAAACAACAACAAAAATAGGTAACAATGCCTAGGTACGTAACAATATGCATGTTTGACATTGCTTGTTGTAGGCATGTTTGACATTGATTGTTGTATGCATGTTTGACATTGATTGTTGTATGCATGTTTGACATTGATTGTTGTATGCATGTTTGACATTGCTTGTTGTAGGCATGTTTGACATTGATTGTTGTATGCATGTTTGACATTGATTGTTGTATGCATGTTTGACATTGATTGTTGTATGCATGTTTGACATTGTTGTATGCATGTTTGACATTGTTGTATGCATGTTTGACATTGATTATTGTATGCATGTTTGACATTGATTCCTGTATGTGTTTTTTTACGTTGATTTTTACAAGTGCAAAGTGTGAAGCCCTTTAAGCCACGCTGCTAGCTGGGGTACATTTATCGAATTGTTATTATTGCTCTAAAATAATTTGTCTTTAGAGGTAACAGCTCTATTCAGGGTGACTAAAGATTCTTGCCACTAGCTCTCAGCACGAGCAGAGCGTAGATACTTTTAAAGCAATGTTTAGACAACAAGGTAACCGCTGATTACTGTGCACAGTATATGAGATCTTTCTCTCAGGTAAGACTCGCACTTGAAGAATTCATGAATTTAGACCGTAATGCATCGGTGGGGGAATAGCCACTTAGTCTAGCATAATAAGCCACAATTTTTTTTATTGGCCACGAAGGGCCATATTTATTGTCTCTAACAACACTCACCGCGATTTGAACACCTCAATCGTTTTAAAGTTGTTTTTCTTTTCAAGGCCGTTGCGTTGAAATTGGGCGTCTACTGTTGTTCATTTGTTGTTGGCAACTAACGTAAAGATAAGAAATTAGAGACAGTTCTTATTTTAGAAAGAAGTCCTTATTAGTCAATGGAAAAAAAACAAAAAACTAATTTCAAAACATTCAAAGTCAGACAGTTATATCGTGAATACGTCAACAGAGGTATCCAGAATTGTTTTAAAAACATAACCTACGCCATTGAATGACCTATATATTTATATCTGTTTAAATGTACACCTATTTGGTTGAGAGGTTATTTTCAACAGCCACAGCTTGCATCGTGTGAGCACTGGAAGCCAGCTTGGCGGACTTATCGGGCGCCAGGTGATAGCAGAACAGCGCCGTCTCAAAAGTACATTATAGTAGAGATAGCCGCATTTCGCTGGTAACTCATCACATTTTCAACCAAGCTATGACTCACAGAGTTCGATCAGCGATGATTATCTCCTGCAATAAATGCGGTAGACCCATGTTAGTAGATATACACATACATCTGCTTGTATGAGAACATGCGAATATTATGGTTCGAAAACTGAAGTTTGTAATTAAATATGTTTGTATGTTATAACCAGCAACTTTTACTGAACAAAAAGAGGTGTACACAACAAGAACCAAATACACAATTGATGGTGTTGTTCTTATGGTTTAATGTGATACTCA
Source organism: Radix auricularia (assembly GCA_002072015.1). Classification (NCBI taxonomy): domain Eukaryota; kingdom Metazoa; phylum Mollusca; class Gastropoda; family Lymnaeidae; genus Radix; species Radix auricularia. Next base: position 51,369 of record MUZC01000979.1, on the reverse strand, counting down.
TTTGCATTTACTCCATGATACTCTCTTGCAAATAGTTAATAATAAACGAAAATGCACACAAAACCGTACACATCCAGCATTTAAAAAAAAAAAAATTTAAATTATTTTTTTAAATTTTCGATACTGCTTTTTTAAAATGAAACAAATTTAGTTTGACGGAGTATTTTAAAATCCTTTTTATTCCCTTCGAGTATGCGTTGCTAACTATGAACATCCTAACACAATTTATGACAAAAATATAACTGCCCCATTAAATGAGCCCCCCCTGACCCACCAAAGGACCCAGTAGTTAGATGTGCAATCTTCAAGCATGTTTTAGTTAACGGGACGTAACCTCCCCATCACCCCATCCCTTGCGTCAAATGGCGACCACAGGAAGTGCGCGCTAAACTAACCGCCTATTATTGACTCAGTTAAGTTAACCTGTGACCAAAATTGCCCACAGTCGTCTGTTCGAAATTCGCGGAACGGTTACGGACGGTAATTCAACAGTTCGGTGTGAGAAGGAAATGGGGCGCTGGTAATAGATTTACAGTAGTGTAGGGGCAAATCTTTTAAAAACAATAACCAGAAATTTCCCAGAGATTTTTAGCTGGTACCGAAATTGTGAAATAAAGATAAAATAAAAATAGGATAAAAGATATTAAGAGTATTTGCTTTTTTGAACATTATGTGAAGAGATTGTTGTGCCCGAAATTTAACCAGAACCCACTTATTTATATAATTCAGTTCCAACACTTGGGCTGGTTTGATTATGAAGTAATATTTTTGTCACGTGTATGCTGAAGAATCTCTGCGTGCTGACTGTGGCACGCGTGCCGACTGTGGCACTCGTGCTATAAGTTCAACATCACTGTACTAGGGCAATAATTTAGGAATCGGTTTGGCTTTGAGCTGTTGTCGAATTTCGGAACTTCGAGAGCAAAACCAAGACTCCATGATCTTAATTGTGTAACTTATTTTTCAAGGTGTGTAACCATAAATAGTAACATCCCACACCAACAACAAGTAGTTGAATGTTGTGGTACACGACACCAATGACACCAACGACGGTTAAGATTCGTGAAGCTTAAGGGCCGCTACTAAGAGTCATGGTGACATTCGCTCAGTGGGTGGGACACGACGTCAACAAACAGTGCCAAGCCCTAGCTGTTGTGACGAGACCTGGTGTGTGGGTGATGGGAGGAGGGAGGTAAGTCGTTTGAACTTTCAAATCTGGTTGTGTCTATAATGAAGGCTGGTGAGACCTGTGTTTGTGAGTCTGCAACGAAACCTCCCTCCACCCCTCCTCACCACCGGTGAAAAAAACGGCTACAGAGGTGACATTAAATTTTAGAAGGTGATGGAATGGGAGTCAAAGGTGCTGGGTGATTACTGTGAGGCAATCAAACCACACGGAATATTAACTAGATATGATCCATGAAGACTAAAGGCTGAATTGGAGTACTGAAATAAGGTCATCCAGACTTGTGTGTAGTTTGACCAGTGGTCGCGTCACACTGACGTCTTGGAGTAAGGAAATAAGGTCATCCAGACTTGTGTGTAGTTTGACCAGTGGTCGCGTCACACTGACGTCTTGGAGTAAGGAAATAACGTCATCAAGACTTGTGTGTAGTTTGACCAGTGGTCGCGTCACACTGACGTCTTGGAGTAAGGAAATAA
>MUZC01000979.1:20214-30456 GCA_002072015.1 Radix auricularia | reverse complement strand
GCACACATCTTGACAGGCACACTTCTATGACAGGCACACATCTATGACAAGCACACATCTTGACAGGCACACTTCTATGACAGGCACACATATATGACAAGCACACATCTATGACAAGCACACATCTTGACAGGCACACATCTATGACGGACACACATCTATGACAAGCACACATCTATGACAGGCACACATCTTGACAGACACACATCTATGACAGGCACACATCTTGACAGGCACACTTCTATGACAGGCAATCATCTATGACAAGCACACATCTATGACAGGCACACATCTATGACAGGCACACATCTATGACAAGCACACATCTATGACAGGCACACATCTATGACAAGCACACATCTATGACAGGCACACATCTATGACAGGCACACATCTATGACAGGCACACATCTATGACAAGCACACATCTATGACAGGCACACATATATGACAAGCACACATCTATGACAGGCACACATCTTGACAGGAAAACATCTATGACAGGCACACATCTTGACAGGCACACTTCTCTGACAAGCACACATATATGACAGGCACACATATATGACAGGCACACATCTATGAGAGGCACACATCTATGACAGGCACACATATATGACAAGCACACATATATGACAGGCACACATATATGACAAGCACACACATATGACAAACACACATCTATGACAGGTACACATCTATGACGAGCACACATATATGACAAGCACACATATATGACAAGCACACATTTATGACAAGCACTAATCTATGGCTGACATAAATCTATAGCACAGCTTTATCCATAGTAAATTACCACGCCCACGCAGTTTCCAATTTCAGCTTCTCTTTCCATCTCTTCATCGACGTTAATGGTGATTTCTATAGGCTCTAAGGGATTGGCTGTCTTCAAGAAAGTTGACCCCCGACACCACGGTCCTCGTGTCTGATTGACTGTTAGTCCATAGATCGACCTTAAGGACATTTTCAGGCAGTTACAGCAATTAATCTCCAAATTAACGTGTTTACAAATAAGTTTAAATTTCGAGTTATGCATTGAGAGTATAAGTAAGATTATTTAAGACATAAAAATTTAAAAAAACACTTAGTATTAGGCTTGCAAAGTTTATGGTATAATACAACGTGGTAGTTTAAAATTAAATTATAATAGTTACAGTATATAATAAATATTGATAAAAAATCAATAAAAACATTTTGATTACATGTGTCGCCACGTAAATATAGCCTACCGTCGCCACGTAGCTATGATCCATGGTCGCCACGTAGCTATGGTCTACGGTCACCCTGTAGCTATGGTCTATCGTCACCACGTAGCTATGGTCTACCGTCACCATGTAGCTATGGTCTTCCGTCGCCACGTACCTATGGTCTACCGTCGCCACGTAGCAATGGTCCATGGTCGCCACGTAGCTATGGTCTACGGTCACCCTGTAGCTATGGTCTACCGTCGCCACGTAGCTATGGTCTACCGTCACCACGTAGCTATGGTCTATCGTCACCACGTAGCTATGGTCTACCGTCACCACGTAGCTATGGTCTACCGTCGCCATGTAGCTATGGTCTACCGTTGCCACGTAGCTATGGACTACCGACGCCACGTAGCTATGGACTACCGTCACCACGTAGCTATGGTCTACCGTCACCACGTAGCTATGGTCTACCGTCACCACGTAGCTATGGTCTACAGATGTGTAAACATTCCCGTGATTAACTTATGGTATGTACGTTAGTAATGATACCCAATCACCAAAAGATAGAACAGTGACGGCGAACCTATGGCACGCGCGCCACAGTCGTCATGTAGAGCCTCATCAGCCGGCACGCGACTAAAATAACTTCATTAGTCAAACCAGCTAAGCCGATCCCCATTTTCTTGCTTCATGGGAGCAGTGCTGCCAGCGCTAGGTTTTTCAACCTAGATCTAGGTTTTTTTTTTACCCTGCCTAGGTTTCTAGGTTTTTTATTTCAAAAATAGTCACAATCTAGGTTTTTTTAATTATTTTTTTTTAAAGTAATTAATCCATGTGGAAGAAACAGAATAATTAATTATATGCAATTAACATTCTAAATAATTCGTTTTTTTCAAAAAATAAAAATAAGCAGTATGTAGCAACAGTATTATTAGCCACTCTATAATGTTCCATTATTATACCTATGCCTATGGCTCTATGCTACTAAATTCGAAAGGTGGCGCCATCTGTCTGAAAAAGTCTGGTACAAGAAAAAACAACTTGAATGAGCAAAAATATTCAATTTTATTAGACTATTAGAGGCTCTAACATTTTCTTTTGTAGGCGATGAGAGAATATACTCTAAAGTATATGCGGTATTGAGCATATGCTTAAGATAATCTAGTACAAGACTCAGATAGTCTGATATATTCCAAGAATGCTGATAAGATTGCCAAAGGATTTATAAAGATGATGGCATAAGTGATAAAAAAAATTCAGATGTAAATATTTTTACAAATAGTTTTGTAGAATATATTAATAAATGCCAATGCCAAACCAATTTTGGGGAAGGCAGGAATGTGACATGTGTGACAAGGGGGAGGGGCTGTTTAAAAATTGTGACGTCACTTCAAAAACGCGCAACTTTAAAAGAAAGCTCAACTTTAATATTTGATTCCTAACTTTTAGTGAAGTTTAAAATGGCTTCACACCCTTTACGCTATTTGCTTGCATCATCCATTTACACTAAATACATACTTCAATAAAAATTGACAATAAAAATTATTTGAGACATGCTATATTTAAAATTAGGGGGTGGGTGTGGAGCTTTGTGACGTCATTTTTGTTTATTTTTAGCATGGCTAGGTTTTTTTATCTTTTTTTTCCTTCTAATCTAGGTTTATTTTGACCTGTTGGCTAGGTTTTTCCTCAAATTGTCGCTGGCAGCACTGCATGGGAGTGTTGGAACTTCACTATAAACAAATGGGTTTTGGTTGGATTTGGGCACGCGGTCCCAAAAAAAAAAATAACGGTTGGCGAAAAAAATGTGGGTGAGACTGCAATCAGGCCTATAGATTAGTAAATGAACAATAAAACAAATATAAAGAAATAATAAAAAAACAAAAAAAAAAAAACTTAGCTGTGGCGAAATCCTAAGAGTCCATGAGAGCAATAGTAAGAAGACAAATAGAAGATAGAAGACATAGAATTAGTTTTCACATAACTCACTTGTACTCCACGCCTTTGGTGTAGATCCTAATGAGCACTCTTTTACCTCCTTGTTCTGAGTTAAGGCAGTAATACTTGACATCCGGGTCTTGCTTCTCTTTTCAGAACAGATTTATACAATAGAAATTGTGTTTATGATATCTCAACAAACATTGAAAATATTTCACAAACGACCAGGTGGTTTCTTTTTCGATGTCTGAATCTATAAAGCCCATCACAGTCCTCAAGCATTTGAAACCTGACTACCAAGCCCATCGATTTCTGAGTTCATCAACTCAGTAAAATTACTCTTTCGTTCAATCTCTTCATTACACAAATAAAACGCAAACAATCTGTTAATTTATCCAGTGTAAGTTCAGGTTATTGTAATGCATCTGTCATTTGGTCTTCAATTGTTATTTATTAACGACCTTCACTTAAGAGGCTAGCTAAGAAAATCATGTGACAAGAGATATTCTTTCTTACTGTTTAACTAATAAGGTTTGCTAACAGCAGCTTCTCCAAGTTTGAGCTGAAACCTGAAGGTATCAATCTAAGGTCCTCACCCTGCGCTCATGGTCATTACTCTGTCGGTGTGACCACAGGTCAGTATGATCACAGGTCTGTATGACCATAGGTCAGTATGACCACAGGTCTGTATGACCATAGGTCATGATCACAGGTCTGTATGACCATAGGTCAGTATGACCACAGGTCTGTATGACCATAGGTCAGTATGATCACAGGTCTGTATGACCACAGGTCTGTATGACCATAGGTCTGTATGATCACAGGTCAGTATAATCATAGGTCTGTATGATCACAGGTCTGTATGACCATAGGTCTGTATGACCACAGGTCTGTATGACCATAGGTCTGTATGATCATAGGTCTGTATTACCGCAGGTCTGTATGACCACATGTCTGTATAACCATAGGTCTGTATTACCACAGTTCAGTATGACCATAGGTCTGTATTACCACTGGTCGGTATGTTCAAAAGGTCAGTATGACCACAGGTCACTAATTACAGGTCTGTATAACAACAGGTCTGTATAACAACAGGTCGAGATGACCAAAGGTCAGTCGGGCCACAATGTTTACCTGTGTCACAAGCTGGTCCCATCCAACCTCTCTGACAGCCCCATCTACAGGTGACGTCATCACTGCCATCGTTGCGTGCGGCTGTGCATGGCTCCCCCACACAGTGACATTCCTTCACACATTTGTCACCAAAACTTCCTGGCCTGCACTCTATCAAACAAAAAGATTTAACAGTAACATACACTCAGTGCAATCAGATATGATATAACAGTAACATACACTCAGTGGAATCAGATATGATATAACAGTAACATACACTCAGTGGAATCAGATATAATATAACAGTAACATGATCTGGCATCCTTCCGTCTCGCGAGACGATGGTGCATCACCGTTGGGTTGGGTTGCATTTTCTCGAGTGGCTGTGCAGTCCTATCCTTGAGTGACAGTCTTTGCCACAGTTTTTACACACGAGTTCTGTGCTTCCAAATGTTTTGGCCTTTCTCCTAGCTCTTCTGTCTGCAGCCTCCTCCATTCTTCGCTCCTCGGCTACTATGACGCCCTCTTTGACAACTGTGCGCCACGTAGATCGGTCTTCTGCCTTACACTCCCAGTCACTTGTATGTATTTTGGCTGCTTTCATGTCCCTTTGACAGACATCTTTAAATCGCAAGCGTGGGCGACCTGTTTTCCTCTTTCCTGAAGCAAGTTCACCATATAGGAGGTCCTTCGGGATGCGGCCGGGGCTCATTCTTTTGACATGTCCTAGCCACCTCAGGCGTCTTTCACTAAGAATTGAGAACATGCTTTGGGTATTGGCACGCGTTAGTACCTCACTATTAGGCACTTTTTCTTGCCATTTAATACCAAGGATGCGGCGCAAGCATCTCAAATGGAAGCTGTTAAGCTTACGCTCTTGTGATGTATAAGTGGTCCATGTCTCGCTCCCATATAGTAGTGTACTGATGACACAGGCTCGATAGACGCACAGTTTGGTTTTCTCCGTTAGCTTGGTGTTTTGCCAGACCCGCTTATTTAGTTTAGCCATTGTTGCGGCTGCCTTGCCAATTCTGCTGTTTATTTCTTCTTCAATGGACAGTGTATTGGAGACCTTGGATCCCAAGTAGGTGAAGCTGTCCACAACCTCCAAGTTTTCATTATCGATATTTATGGTAGGAGGAGGTCGAGTGTCTTGGGCCATGATGTTTGTCTTTTTCAAGCTGATTTGCAGACCAAATTCTTTGCAGGCATTGGAGAAGCTTGACACGAGTTGTTGCAAACCAGATTCTGTATGTGCTGTTAGTGCCGCATCATCCGCAAATAGTAGCTCTCGAATTAGGACATCCGTCGTTTTGGTCTTGGCTCGGAGGCGGGCAGTGTTGAAAAGTCCTCCATCAGCTCTGGTATGTAACCAGATTCCCTCACTCCTATCCTTGAATGCGTATCGAAGAAGTACAGAGAAGAATATTGCGAAGAGTGTTGGTGCGAGTACACAACCTTGTTTAACTCCGCTGCTGACAGGGAAGGCCTCTGACTTAGCTCCATCGAACTGCACTGTGCCAAGCATATTTTCATGGAACTGTCTGATGATGGCAAGTAGGTGAGGGGGACAGCCAATTTTTGCCAGTATTTGGAATAGCCCGTTGCGACTGACTAAGTCGAAGGCTTTTGTAAGGTCCACAAATGCAATGTATAGTGGCATCTGCTGCTCTCTGCATTTTTCCTGGAGCTGTCGTATGGAGAACACCATGTCTATGGTAGACCGACCGGACCGGAAACCACACTGAGATTCTGGATAGACGCGGGATGCTAGGCTTTGTAAACGTNTTAGTATAACGCGGGCAAAGGTCTTTCCTACAATACTAAGGAGTGAAATGCCGCGATAATTATTGCAATCACTCCTATCACCTTTGTTTTTATATAGTGTCACTATATTTGCATCCTTTAGGTCTTGGGGGATGTAGCCCTGTTCCCAGCAGAGGGACAGAATCTCGTGCAATGGTTGGAGTAAAGCTGTCTTGCCACTCTTTAGAACCTCTGGTGGTATTCCATCATTCCCAGGCGCTTTTCCACAAGCTAGACTGTCAATTGCTTTGCTCAGTTCTTCCTGTGTGGGCACGACATCAAGTTCTTCCATGAGTGGCATATCTGGGATGTCATCTAGAGCGGTGCTGGAGACTGTGGTAACTGTTGAATACAATTTCAGATAATGCTCAACCCACCGTTTTAGCTGTGCTGCCTGGTCTTGAATAATTTCTCCATTTTTGGACTTTAGGGGAGCAGCTTTTGACGTCGAGGGGCCCGTTGCCTTTTTGATGTTTTCGTACATGACTTTTGCATTGCCCATGTCTGCAGCTGATTGTATACTGGAACAGAGCTTAAGCCAGTAGGTATTGACACATTTACGTGCAACCTTTTGGGCAAGTGACTTAGCTGTTTTTAAGGCATGCAAATTGTCGGGTGTAGGCTTTTCCTTGTAAGCCATAAGAGCTTTCCTTTTTGCTTCAGTGACGGGTTTCATCTCATCCCAATGTTCATCAAACCAGTCAGTTTTTTGTGAGATTTTTTGCCAAAGGCATGTATTGCGGATGTATAGATTGTGTCTCTCAGATGCGTCCATTTGGAGTCAATGGTGACGCATGGGGACATATTTGAGAGACTTTCCTTCACCTTGTCTTTGAACAGCTGCGCTATCGCAGGGTCTTTCATGCAGGAGGTATTGATGCGTGGACTTCCCCTTTTCTTTGTGTGGTACGAGTTTTTCCTCATTATTCGTACTTTGCTGGCAACAGTAACATACACTCAGTGGAATCAGATATGACATAACAGTAACATACACTCAGTGGAGTCAATTATTTTTTTTCCATAAAACAGTGAAATACGTTGATTTTTATCATGTATTTAAATTCAGCACTTAAATAAAAAACAACAACAACACTTTTGAAATCTATGTGTCCGTAGAACAGGGATATAATCTACTAAAAATAGAGCCAAAAACATATTTTAAGAGTTTATAATTTATTAGTGTAAAATATTAAAAAGCTTTATTAAAAAATTATTTCGTCACTGATTAGGATTTGGTCTCAAATATTTCCGGGGTTGATATTAAAATAGGTTATATTCACATTTCATAGACTAAATTTCATTTGTTTGCACAATATTTGTTTTTTCAGTTTTATCCTACTGACATGTAACAGACGCCAAGTGAGGACATCCCTTCTTAAGCCGAGTAAATCGCCAGTGAAACCCCTGAAAAATATTAGTCTCCAGTTTATCTGTTAATTGCGATTCCCTTTGAATACTAAACCACAGCTTGGGATTTTTAAAAAAAATCTGTTTTGTTGCTTTGCTGTTATTAAAGAAGACTACGTGGCGAGACATAGCGGTTCATTATTTTGAGATTTTGACTTACGCAAGAAAGCAAAACAACGTCTAAAAGAACTTTATAGTAAGGAATACTCATGTCGCTGGAAAATGTATGCATACACTTGTTACAATCGATGCTAGAAAAGCAGAAACTCGTTAGTATAAAGGTATTTGCTAAATGTCTGCTGTTAACACCCAGAAATACCAACCAATATTCTTTTCACAGACAAAACTACAGGATACCAACCGATATTCTTTTCACAGACAAAACTACAGGATACCAACCGATATTCTTTTCACAGACAAAGCTACAGGATACCAACCGATATTATTTTCACAGACAAAACTACATGATACCAACCGATATTCTTTTCACAGACAAAGCTACAGGATACCAACCGATATTATTTTCACAGACAAAACTACAGGATACCAACCGATATTCTTTTCACAGACAAAGCTACAGGATACCAACCGATATTCTTTTCACAGACAAAACTACATGATACAAACCGATATTATTTTCACAGACAAAGCTACAGGATACCAACCGATATTCTTTTCACAGACAAAGCTCCACTCAGCATCGCAGTCCTCCAGTTCCAATTCCGAGCCGTCTGAAGACAAGTAAACACACTGAGCCTTGTAGCTGATGTAGTCACGTATATTCGGAGAATAGTTGCTTGTGTCGGCCTGAGAGATGGCGTAATGAATGGTTAGAATAGGATGCGCAACCATGCAACCATGTGGGGGGGGGGGGGACAAACCGGAAATCGCTCCGAACATTCGCCGCGGACGGATATCGGGTTTTTTGGAGCTATTCGCCTCGGAAAATACTGCCCACGCAAATAGACAAATATATAAAAATACCTTTAAAAAAATTCAATTTTGGAATTCGATAAATATCAAGATCACTATAATTACACACTGCTAAAAATATATAAAATGTATCATAATTATAAAATTATTAATTTGAAATTATAAAGATATAAAGTTAATAAACTAATTTTTTCTAAGACAATTTCGTGATTAATTCTAGCGACTAGCGCACACCGTCATATTTGCCAATATTGATGATTCAAAATCGAAATTAATTCAGATTTCCGATGTACTATGAGTACAAACCTAGTACTCGGATCGTACCCGGATCCGGCAAATGGTACATCTAACTATTCGGATTGGGTACCCGGTAGAAAATGTCTGTTTGGTCCTTAAACCACATCAAGTTCACTGGTTAAAGTGTAGCTACTATGTAGCCATGCAAACAGATTATGTTCACAGGTTAAAGTGTAGTTACTATGTAGCCATGCAAACAGATCATGTTCACGGGTTAAAGTGTAGCTACTATGTAGCCATGCAAACAGATCATGTTCACAGGTTAAAGTTTAGCTACTATGTAGCCATGCAAACAGATCATGTTCATGGGTTAAAGTGTAAGCTGCTATATAGCCATGCAAACAGATCATGTTCACAGGTTAAAGTGTAGCTACTATGTAGCTATGCAAACAGATCATGTTCACAGGTTAAAGTGTAGCTACTATGTAGCCATGCAAACAGATCATGTTCACGGGTTAAAGTGTAGCTACTATGTAGCCATGCAAACAGATCATGTTCATGGGTTAAAGTGTAAGCTGCTACAGCTCATCTGATTGTTATTGGCATCAACTACAGCACACCATTGTTTAGTTGCTACGTAAAAAGATTTGAACAAACACAAAATATGAACAATACACATTCCATAAAACATTGGTGACGTCATGGCCAGCAAATAGAGGTGTCATCCCAACCAGCCCACCCCCAAATATTTACTCTAAATATTTTTAGCAGTAAAAATAAAAAAAAAAACAAAAAAACTCACGGAACAACTTTTCGCTAATGAATTTCAACACATCTCGGTAACACTCATGGACTTCAAGTGTATTGTAATATTTTTAAAGAATTTTTATTAGTTCCATTAATAGCGGAAAACAATATTTTAAGCCAATATTCAATATGGAATTATAAAAATTCCCTGTTGACATCTGCCAAAATAAATACTAGTGATAAAAACATATAGCACAGAAAATCTGAAATGAAACAAGTAACGTAATCAATGTAACACTTGAAGATTTTTGGGGCCGTCCATAAATGACTTCAAGCACAAAGGGTGGGGAGGGGGTTGAAGAAATGTTACGTCACATCAAAAGGGTAACTTTAAAATAAAACTTCCCCCTAAATATTTGGTTCCTAACAATTTATTTAATGAAGTTTTTAAAACAAAACACATCAAGAGGCGGAGTGGTCTATCGGTAGCGTGCTGGGCTGCCGAACCGAAGCAAAAGAGAGTCACGGGTTCGAGCCTCGGTGCTGGCATGGCCCCTGGGGACACACAATCCCTTGCTCGTTAGTGGTGGCTCCATTTAACTTGTGAACGCTACTCACTTGCCCTATAGTTCACCATTGACTGAAAAGGGTTTTAAAAAACACTAAAAATGCCGGTCAGTAGGCCATCAGACGTCGGTTGGCACAAGTTATCAAAAATTCTAAATTATATATAATTATAATCCTTGACTTTGAGAACCCACAAGAGAAAGTTGTAATTGATACCCCACGTCGAATGATTTTGAGTCGGTTAACTTTATTTTCCCATTACCCCAAAATAATAAAGTTTATGAGT
>MUZC01000979.1:0-16616 GCA_002072015.1 Radix auricularia | reverse complement strand
ATCGTCAATTTTATGTGCGTCAAAATACGTCAAACGTAAATTGGGACTGAGTTAGAAAGAGTTATTCTGCTTGTCTGTTAGTGTTCGTGTGTGTACAATCCACTAACACTGACCCACTCATAGTACACAATCCACTAACACTGACCCACTCATAGAACACAATCCACTAACACTGACCCACTCATAGTACACAATCCACTTACACTGACCCACTCATAGAACACAATCCACTAACACTGACCCACTCATAGAACACAATCCACTAACACTGACCCACTCATAGTACACAATCGCCCCCCCCCCCACGCTCCACTTGCCCCCTTTAATATCCCAGGAAATCAAAACTTGTGTCTCAACAAAATATTTGAAGCTGACCATCATTCACCATTAGGTGCCCACAAATCTTGATCTCTTTAACACGAGCCAAAAATATGTACGGTAGTTAACAAACAACGGAAACTGATAAATAGAAACGTCAGTTCTGTCTAAAACAGAAAATTATTGCGACCATCCGTCTAGTTGAGTTGTCTTGGTGAAAATCATTCAGCCGTTGTTTGAGAACTAAATATTTGTCATTTAGATACGGAGCTTTAGGAAAACTGTTGATTTCATTTCGGTGCAGAGCTTTCTGTGACCTATAAAATATGTTGAAATACCGTATTTCGCCCTATAAGACGCACACAATTTGAAATGAAGAAAATTATAGGGCTGTTAACGATTAATTTAAATTAAATCCTTAAATTTTGAAAAATTAAAGATTAATTAATCGTTAATTTCCATTAAGGCCAAAAATTGAAATTTATGTTGTCATAAGTAATATTTATTAAACGTACTTGTAAAAAAATCGAAAAACATAACACTGGAATTTCTTCTTCATTTGACATCTTTTAACCAACAAAGCAAACAGACAAGTGTGTTGACATTATTTGGTTGAAGTGATGAACGGGTCTGATTAACAATATAACCAGCCGAGCTGAACAATCGTTCATATAGTGTTAGAATCTCTCAGCTAAGTTTCTGATATTGTAGTGGATGTTTTGTTTGCAGGTGGTAAGTAAGCGAAGTATTAGAACTATGGTAGCAATGTTCCCTTTAGGCAGCGCGGCTGCGCACATATTTGACCGACACCACGCAGGAGCTTAGAATCACCGCGCAGCAAATTTAGTAAATTATTGCACAAAAAATATGATCGTTGTGCAAGTTTCCACACGAATATTTAAAAAATCTTTGCTCACGGAGCAAGGAAGCTTATACCTAGAGGGAACATTGCATGGTAGGCAAACGATTTCTCTCAATGGACACAATGACCCTTATTAACTTTTTGAACATTTGTGTCAGTCTATAGTTTAAAACCAAAATGTTCGTGCAATCGTCAGGAAAATAGTTTATATTTATCGGCCGAAATATTTTACTTTTTGACTTCCAGTACATTTATAAGTGGTGGGTCAATTAATCGTTAAAAATTTAATCGTTAAACTTTTTTAAACGATTAATCGAGAAATTAATCGCTAACTTCCGCAGAATTAAAAAAAAAATTTGAACAAAAAACTGCTTATTCGTTGGAGAAGAAAAAGTGCGTCTTATAGGGCGAAAAATACGGTAATTACATTTGAAATTTTTATTAAAACGAGAGGAGCCCTGGGACTCCTGTGATAAAACAAAACAAAAAGAAACTACCACAGGAGGACAAGCAATATCCGAATTGTTCTATTTAAATATTAATGAGAACAGGTCGTGTCGTGTCCATGAACAATGAACATCTAAGTGAAGCTATTTCATTTTACTGTTCATGACCACTGACTGACCTTTCAACTGTTGGAGCTTCTTGACCGATTCCACCTTGACCAAACTGGCCTGATACTTGCCGCAATGATCCCTAGCGTGGGCGTGGCTCAGGGTCACGTTACTGAACCACAAGCACACGATATTGTCATCAGCTGTCAAACTGACCCAACCTTCTGGACACAGCCAGTTGACCTTAGGCTCTGTAAGAAGTATATGTTAATGATTGTATGTTATTATTGATGAACGCTAACATAAGACAATGATTGTATGATATTATTGATGAAATCCAAGTGACAAATGTCAATGTTTGTGTTTTATTATGATAATCTTTAACGTAAGTCAATCATCGTGTGTTATTGTTGATATGTACAGATATGACTTTTTTATATATATTGGAATATTTTCACAGTTTGGTCGTTATTGAAAAAATTCTATTGAAAGTGTAGTATTTGAAAAAAATGCAATGAATTCTTTTGACAATTGTTCAATAGCTATACACAGCTAGATAAGATTTATAAAAGGCAATTAACAAGACCTAAAATAGTTAAATAAGACCTTTAAATCGTTAAATATGTTGTGATGTTTTTGTGCCTCAGCATTAAAATTACTCACAAGTTGTTTCAATAATCACAATGGTATCACCAACTCATTGTCTGTTTAAATTATGTCCTAACTAAAACTCAAAGAAACAGAATTGTGGCCTACCACCTGAGACTGCTTCCTCTGTTTCGTCTGTAACATTTGCATCTATATTCGTCCCTGAAGATGTCCATACAAAAACACCAAGACCGAAGATGAGACACTTGTAAAATCCAATCATGTTTTAGATTTGTTATATTCTCTGAGCCGCGTGGGGACTCCAATCTAATAACTTAATTCCAACCACTTTAAATTGGAACTTGAACAACCAATGACGATCAGACGTCCACTCTGTCCTGTGTCCTCCGTGTTAATGTCCGACCATTTGAGCACCAGGGGTCAATTACATTGGGTCTTACGAGACAAGAGGGTCTGAGCTCACACGGTCACTCCACGATTGAAAGGTCACCGTAAACTGCTGACCAGAAAGGTCAGCTTCAAGTGATGAGTAGCAAGGTGACCGCCGAGTGCAATGCAAGGTCGATGGTGGGTGCAGAGAGCAAAGTTACATACCACTGAAGTCTGACCACCGAAAGTAGAAGCATATCGTCTCACTCATAACTAGATGCTTTGTTTGGAGAGATATTTGCCCCGTTGTTTAGAAACTCTTGAAACTATGCACAGGGCGAAACGAAGTTTTGACACTAAATGGCTTCAGCGGTTCTAAAAGACGTTAAAAATGCCACCCTTTTAGCAAAATGCACACTTTTACTATGCATAAACAATATAAGATTGAAATAAAATTATGGATTGAAACGTATACTAATATTTAAGTATGATATGTTTTAAATTTACGTTCTACTGTATTTGTTTACAGTTGTCTGGCTAAAATTTAGTTGACATACTTTAATAAATGGTAAACATTTCTATATCAGTTACAATTTTCTTTTTATTAAGGGCCCAGTTTTCTGATCATTGAGACTACCGTACAAATTAGTTTACTCGTGTCCTTCATTCGACAATATTGGAATAAAATCATTTCAATCACCTCTTTAAAAAAAGTGAACTAAAATTATTTAGGGTTGATTAGGAAAAATTCATTAGTCTAATGTATAATGTAAACTGTCTGTCTATAATCTCATCTGGTAAAAAGTTGGACTATTGCACTTTGTCCGTTAAAGAATGAATTATCTTTATCATGTTTGTTATAATTAATATATCAATAAAGAGGAGTAATTTTAAAATATATCTAATGAAACAGGTTATATGAATACACAGAGTTTTTGAAGAACGAATGAAGCCTTTTGAATAAAAAAAATATTTTACAAAAATTATTTTACGATTTTGAAACTAGAAAAAAACTTAAAAGGACAACCTCATTAGACTAACTTCAGTGCAAGCTTTAGTTCTATTCTTTAGCACGTATTTTTGAAACTAAACTCCGAGCCAAAATAAAATAAAATGAACACACATAGCAATAAACGAAAAACAAAAAATGTTTTTATGTAATGTAAATTGTTTAATTAAGTGAAGCTAATTTTATAACTACAGAAACAGAATCATTTACCCCTATTGGAGACAAACAGATAATAGAAATAGGTTTGTAAAACAATATCTTATTGTGGAATGTCTTCAGTACGGTACCACGACTGCGTCTGGTAATGTGAGCCGTTGTGACAAAGTTAGGGCAAGATAACAATGACGTATGTGTTGTTAAGAGGCAGGCGGCAAACTTGTCCCTGTTCCGCTATGGAGTTTGTTTCGTCGGAGTAAATTACCGTGAAAACAAAAGTTCGAACTTAAAAAAAAAAATTATGTTTAGAATTGCTCGAAAATAAAGACGTCTAAATCACTTTTGCGTCATTTCATTGGAGAAACCAGCTTTTCGAAAAAAAAAATGGACAAAACTTGAACAGTTTGTCTCTCGTGTGTCAAAGCGGGGATTTGGTCTACTGAAATTATCTGTTTAGCAAACAGTGACAGATATGATCGTCAATTTTATGTGCGTCAAAATACGTCAAACGTAAATTGGGACTGAGTTAGAAAGAGTTATTCTGCTTGTCTGTTAGTGTTCGTGTGTGTGTGCGAGGAGAGAGAGAGAGAGAGAGAGAGAGAGAGAGAGAGAGAGAGTGAGAGAGATAGAGAGAAAGAGAGAGTGTACTTGTGTGTTTTAGTGTGTGTGTATGTGACAGAGATGTAGAGATGTGGAAAGAAATTACATGAATCTTTGAGAAATTAATTATATGCTTGAATTCTCTCTCTCTCTCTCTCTCTGTCTATCTCTCTCTATCTCTATCTATATTTGGGTTCGGAAATTAACGATTACTTTCTCGATTAATCGGTAATTTAAAAAAATCGGTTCAAATTATTTTAATCGATTAAATAGCGATTAAAATGAAGGGAAGCGTGTAGCATTTAAGGCAGTTTTCCCGATTTATTAATAATTAATTATTAATTGCTTTTTACGTACAAACTTATCAATTAAAAATAAAAGATTTTTAAAGTGTAAGCTTTAAAATAAGCTGTTTTTATAAGGAAAATGATATAAAAAAACACAATTTGTTTTACCTAATTAAGAATAACAAAATTTAAATTCATTGACAATATATTGAACTACTTATATTTAAAATTTTAAAAAAATGTCCAATCCCTGCTTTTGTTACTTCCCTTGAAATTTTACGTTTATTGACGTCATACATCTAATTTTTTTAGCTTTAATCAAAATTATCGATTAATTATTCGGTAATTTTTCAAAAGTTAATGATTAAGTTAAAACTTATCTTATCTTATCTTATCTTATCTTAGATATACAGACGCTCCTTCTATGCAGAAGATAATTGCGTCCACAGACCATGAGAGATGATCTGTTGGCAAGTGATGCAGCGGTCACAGGCCACGGCTATAGGGGTTCCACGCATTACCCCAGCCGCCTAACTATTGTCTAGTTGGGTGCTCATTCGGAGCTGGGTGACTCGGGGACTCCCCAGGCCGCGAGAACAAATCCTCACCTTCGTGTGGATTCGAACCCGCGACCATCGGTATGACAGTCGAGAGCGCTACCTCTCGACCACCACGTCCCCGAACTTAATCGATAACAGCCCAAATTTCTTTTTATATATCGAAATGATATATGATAGAGAGAGAGAGAGAGTGAGTGAGAGAGAGAGAGAGAGAGTAAAGATAGAGAGAGAGAATAAGGAAAAGAGAGAGAGAGAGAGAGAGAGAGAGAGAGAGAGAGAGAGAGGGATAGAGAGATTAGAATTTAACTTGAGCAAGATATGCTACTGTATTCATTCCTGACATGATTTTTTTTTGACAGTAAAATGTTTGTCTGTTTGTTAAAATTTCCGAATCCATGATATTCCTTTCTCATTATTGCCAACGAAATTAGAGTTATGTCCCTGAACGGCTTGTCATTAGAGATTGTAAACAAATTCTATTTTCTAAAGTGGCCTTGGTCACTCAGTGGTCAGCCACAAGTAGCCCTGCAGTGAAAAGTTCATCTGGTTACCAGTTGGTCAGTTATAAGTGGCTTAGGAAGCCCAGCGGTCAGTGTTCATAGTACCCATTGACCAGATGTTTAGTTAACTAACAAAGGGTAAAAAGATCTTAATCCAGTCTCGAGTGGCCTATGTTTGAGTTTATCACAGAGCTACGTTAGAACAACGATGTTATCTTAAATCACATTCATACTACTATTTTATATCTAAGAAAATTTATTAACTACATCATTGTACACTTCTGACTTAATCAATGTACACTTCTGACGAAATTAATGTTAACTTCTGAATAAATTGACTGTACACTTCTGACTTAATCAATATAAACTTCCGACTAAATCGATGCACACTTCCGACTAAATCGATGCACACTTCTGAATTAATCAATATAAACTTCCGACTAAATCGATGCACACTTCCGACTAAATCGATGCACACTTCCGACTAAATCGATGCACACTTCCGACTAAATCAATGTACACTTCTGACGAAATTAAAATACACTTCCGACTCAATATATGAACTAAATTGACTATAAATCAAACGTATGTTTATGAAAAGCTTTAAAGAAAACACATGTTCTTTATCTAGAAAGAAATACAATGAAAATACGTTAAAATCGAAAAGAAATTAATTAAAAAATATCAGGTAACTTGCAATAATACAACAGTCTCCAAAACACAAACTAAAGAAAAAAAAATTATGTAGAAAAAAAAAAGAAACAGCCGCACCAGGGAATCGTCCAAAACGCTGGACGTAAAAGAAGCGGAGTGTTATGTTTTTTAAGTTACCAACGAATCCCACCCCCTTCCCTCCACCACAGAGGGGTGGCGGCGTAATACGATTTTTCTTTCTTTTTTTTTTAAAGGAGGAGGTGGTTTCTTTGTTGTTGTTATTTTTAGAGAAAAATTATTAATTATCTTATCTTAGATATACAGACGCTCCTTCTATGCAGAAGATAATTGCGTCCACAGACCATGAGAGATGATCTGTTGGCAAGTGATGCAGCGGTCACAGGCCACGGCTATAGGGGTTCCACGCATTACCCCAGCCGCCTAACTATTGTCTAGTTAGGTACCCATTCGGAGCTGGGTGACTCGGGGACTCCTCAGGCCCCGAGAACAAATCCTCACTTTCGTGTGGATTCGAACTCGTGACCATCAGTGTGACAGTCGAGAGCGCTACCTCTCGACCACCACGTCCCACAATTTAATGTCTTTCAGTTAATATTTTGTTTAAAAAAAATTTGTTAAAGGTGTGCAAGCATAGATATGTATGTTTACATACAGGTAGTCTGGTTTGTAGGGCCCATCCCCATCACTGTTCCCTTTAAGTTTTGAGTTACCGCGCAGAAAATTTCAATAGGTAAAAAATTAGAATTTCTACGCCTTTCTCAGAAAAGTTAGTAGCGACTTTATTTCTTATTCTACCTTAAACGCAGCCTTGGTTAAAATTAAATTAAGAAAACAAGTATAAATGTCCAGAATGTAGCACTTATCTCTGACACACAGCAAACAGACTTTAGCAACATCATTCAGTTCATTCGTCTAAAGATCATAAAAGAAAAATATCAAAGACTCCCTTTCAAATAATAAAATTAGTTGACATTGGTTACTAGCCTTGGAGCAGAACAAAGATTTTGATATCACTCATCAACAATTTGGGACAACTGACAAAAAAGACTTTGATGTCACGAACAAGTCGGTGTGATATTTTAACCAAAACAATGAGAGTCCTGTAGGGGGTTACAGTGTGGTGAAAGGAGTGTCTTGAAATTGACAACTAAGTTTGCCCTGGACACCTAGAGCAGGATTATTTTTTAGACGACACTGAAGTCAGCTGGCTTTCAAGCCACTTTGCTTTACAATCCTTGTTGAAAATTACACACAAACCTGACTGAATACTGTAAAGAGCAGGCACGTTTGTATTATGCCCAGTAAATAAACATTGTTTAAAGAAGCGGAGAGACCCACAGTCTCGGACTTTTCCTTAGTGTCATTCATGAAGTATTTGGAGAACTTGCTAAATTAAGCAAGCTGTTACAAAGAAAAAATCTAATGACTAGGAACGCATAGCAGTTTGTAAAAAGGAAGGATTAATAATCTAAGAGGACATAACCTTGGTGAAAATGTTCATTGGTCTGCAGAGGTTGCTGATTGATACTTAAGTGAATATTTGAGTTGTAAGCGTTAGACGACACGTCAAATTTTAATTTTGAAGAAACAAAAATTTGTGCCCTAGTTTCTAAACACACATTATTCTTAAAAGCTATGAAGACATTGTGGAGAAATGTATGGATCACCATCGTAGTTTAAGATTAGTGCTCGAAGAAAAAAAATTAAATGTGGGTTGATTCAGACTTTCAATGAGGTGATTCAGTTTGTCATGAATGAAGAATGATTCAGCGACATTGCCATACTGTTGGATATTTGTGCCACATTTCTTGCACCGAGCGCTGATTGCGAACGTGGATTTAGCCGTATGAATTCTACAAAAGTATAATCTAGAAATATGTTGTAAGAGTTACATTTATACTTGCTTATGAGGATTAAATCTTGTCACAATGATGGAAATCAAATCAACTTTGACACCACAGATTGCCCCAGAATAGATTAGCGGCACATGTGTATGTTGGCATTTGGTTACTTGAAGAACATATAAATGTATATTTCTGTTCAGTAGAACAGAAGTATACATTTATAATTCGTGTTTATATAATTATAATCTGCAATATTTTTTTCATTTAAACTATTATTTTTTCGCTTAAAGTATATCGATCCAATTGATGCATGTATTTTTGTGAGATGTCAAAAATTTTTGCACACTAAAAATGGTAAACTGTTAAACTTTGCGCACGAGATTTTTTTATTTAGCACAACAACCGGCAAACCTTAGAGAGAACATTGATCCCCATTTAGCTGTTTTGTGCTTACAAACGCAGGCCCATAAAGAATAATATTATGCGTTATTCCGTATTTAAAATAAAAATAAATATTTTTGATGGGTTAAGTAAGGTATTGTTTTCTATATTTGAATTAATTTATAAGTCATTAACTGCTTTTATGTTTGGGTTGCGTGGCGGAAAGAGTAGGCTTTGTTGTGCTGTAGGGCGAGGAAGATGCCTGGGAGTTAGTCTGGATATTCTCTCTCTCTCTACTGTTTTATCTTTAAAATTATTTTTTTCATGTGGTAATAAATTGTTTTCTCTTTAAAACATAATTCACTAGAGGGGAGCGAGAGGTGCTGATCTCACCGGCTGACCAATTAAAAAAAAAATTATCTCAAGTATCATGTTAATTTTTTAGAAAGAGTGTCGTGGTGAGTATTATGTTCTACATTTCCTGTCACGCAATAAGGTGAGTATTGCATTGACAATACTTTTTAAAAACATATGCACGACCGGTGTGCATTATAATAGCATCTATATATTTGTTTAACAATACATAACAAAAATGTCGTTTTTTCGTAATTTCTTGCGCTGCGTATTAAAATTAACATCCTTATAGTTTTGTCTCGTATATAAAGAATTTACAAACACAAAATTGATTTTTTACGGGTTTTTAAAATATTATCTTCTAAATATCTTGTAACTTTACACCTTATAAAACTTCCAGAAAGTTCACAATAGTAAAATCCATCAAGTTAAAAATTTCCGGTCATCTGTTTTGGATTGTATCCTGTGAAGTGTCTAGTTTCTATGATCTTAAGTGTTTTACAGGAAATATTTCATTAGTTGGAGTTGTTGCATACTAGATTCTGGATAAAATGAAGACGAAGTCTCAACTCTTGTCAATGTAAAATTCAAGCTTTTAATATGTCAGCTATACAATTACAGCCAAGTCAGCAATGCAATTACAGCCACGTCAGCAAACAATTACAGCCACGTCAGCAATACAAATACACTGATTCATGTACACCAAATGTATAATTCTACAATGCCACTTACACCTACGTGCATATTCTCACGACTCCTCTCTAGATACCCGAGCACACGTTGATGGTATACTATAAACTCGAACTGACCCTCTTTGTTCGTCCGTCGAGTCGACTAGGATCACTCTAGTCATCCCAGGGTTGCTGGGACTAGTATTGTCTATGTATGCGCAAATGGCTGACGAGACCGATCCTGGCACGGAAAGTTCGGGAACAGAGAGGACATGGGACGAGTGGTGGGATGTCACCTGGAGGTTAGGCAGCACGGGCCTTTTGGGCTTGCCTCTTCTTATATACGGAATTAATCCTGTTTGCCTCGCATGTCCTGGCACCTTCGTGGATGGATTGGCGCCAGGTGGACCGGTCCAATGCAGCTTCTTTCCACATGTCTGGGTTGATGGCAAACACTTTCAGAGAGGCTTTCAATGTGTCTTTGAAACGTTTCTTTTGTCCACCATGAGACCGCTGGCCATGCCGGAGCTCGCCATAGAAGAGTCTCTTTGGATATCTCATTGGCATTCGCGCAAGGTGCCCTGCCTAGCACAGCTGTGACTGCATCAGAGAGATGAAGATGCTGGGGAGGTCTGCTTTGGTTAGTATAACTGTGTCTGTAATTTTATCCTGCCACTTTATACCGAGGATCTTCTTGAGGCTTATTGTGTGAAAGTGGTTCAGCTTTTTAGCATGGCGTTGATATACGGTCCATGTTTCGTATGCATAAAGCAGTGTAGGGAGCACAACTACCCTATACACTTTCACCTTGGTCTGGTAATGCCTCTTCTGTTCCAGACATTCGGGTACAACCTGCCAAAAGTGGAGCTTGCCTTGACAATTGTGACATTCACTTCGTCATAGATGGTGACATTTTGAGACAGTGTTCTGCCTAGATATATGAAGCGTTTGACTGCGTTGAGCTTCTGGCTAGGGTTGGGCTCAACTTAAGGCTTTCCAGGCGCGGGTTGATAAAGGACTTCAGTCTTCTTTGTGTTGTCAGACCAAAGTTTGTGCAGGCGCTGGAGAACAGGGTAACACTGTGTTTCATATTATCCCCCGAGGAAGCATTGATGGCACAGTCGTCAGCAAATAGCAGGTCCTTGATTGTGTCTGCCCTGACCTTGGTTTTTTCCTGAAGCCTCTGAAGGTTGAACAGTTTGTCGTCCGATACCCCAGTTTGACAACAACATCCTCGTTTCTGAAGGCCTCTTTCAGCATGGCAGAAATCATGATGCTAAACAGCGTTGGTGTCAGGACGCATCCCTGCTTGATCAGACGCTACTATCAAAGTACTCTCTAGATCTCCCCCCACCATGTTCATACTATCATATGTGTGTCTCTCCATACCACATTATATATAGCCTGATTGTCTTCCATAAAAACATCATGCGTGATTACCACTCACGTTTTTATGTTTAAGTAAACTCTTCTCCAGTCACTACTTAACCAGAGCTAATTACTATGTCACAAAACTATTCGCAGTGATTTTCATACGTTGACAGAAGCATTACAGTAAGTGAAAATTGAAATCATTAAATAATATTTGTACTTTTTAGATGTAGAAAAAATAAAAAAATATTCATACTGATTTAAAATCTAACAATGTTATCAATGAAAATAAATGGTATGGAATTGATAAAATTTTTATGACAATTCTTAAAAGCTTTGAAGACCGAAGAAGAGAAATTCACTTAAAATATAGAAGATATAAGTATAAGACATCACAAATCTAAATGAACTGAAACGAGAGTATTATTGTTTTAAATATTGTCCCCCTTAAAAAATGAGATCGATTAACCAAAGAAGTTCAAAAGAAATTTCTAAAATAACTCGTAACACTTTTCCGAATAAATTAAATCTGCATACAATATTAATGATATATGCAAGATTAAAACACGAATTTTATGACAATAAAGGGAAATATAAATGAAATCGAGTCACGTGTTAAATTTATATACACATGAAACAATCAACAAAGTTAGTGTAAAAGTGAATTTTATATTTGGTTTTGTTATTGTTCTAAATACCAATAACAATGTATTTTTTAAAAGATTAATAAACAAAGGTATTAATTATGGGTCAGTCTTAAAACATTTCGTTACAAGAAACAGTATCGCTAACATAAACGTCTTCATATAAACTGAGAAATCTCTGTGTAGTACTGACTGCGAGGCTCCATCTCTGCCATCATGACACATAACGAGTCACATCCTTAGCTAACATTTACATAATATCATACTTGCAACATTATTTCAAAAATGAACATGTAGAAATTTAATCCATCTTTACCGGAGAACATTACATGATACCCAAACATGCATTGGTAAATTTTTCAGTCAATGGGTGAGTACATTAAAGTACATTTCTTTAATAAATCTTTGATAGCCATAGGAAACATAAGTGAATGAAATATTTGATGATACAATTCTTAATTATTATTTTGATCAGATTTAATAAAATAATAATATCAATATGTTTAAGTTTCTGTGGAGAAGCTAATTTGAATGAGAGGGTCCCTAGACACCCATTGTATCAGCATTTGTGAGTTGACTCTGTTCATTAAATAATATTCGCTTTTCTGTGACAATCGTGTAATCTTTTACAATTTCATGAATTTGTTTTATTCTTGACGATCTTGAGAATTATTGTCACCTAAAATTAAGGTATGAAATATCTTAGGAATTATAGACCAGCATTACAAAATCTGAAGAAAAAAACATTTACAAGACACTTGTAATACTTGCATCTTGTAATACACAATCTGAACTTTGGAATTTAGAGTTAATGGTAATTGAAATAAATAATGGAACTAACTTATCAATATAAACAACCGAAACAAAATCTGGCGTAAGGAAACAAAAAAGATTTTATCGAACAAAGTATTGACCAAAGACTATACAGAATTGACCTACTTGTATTAGCGAAAGACGTCGTTTTCTGACCACTTTCAGAATATTCCTTCTCCTGAAAATGACACATACCTATATCCATCAATTTAGCCCATATCATAAAAATTAATTATCACTAAATTGAACATTGTAGAGCCAGGTTAACATCATTTAGCCCCTTATCCTACACTCTCAAAATTTTAGATAAAAAACATTTTTACAAGGAGTCTCACAGGTATAGTATTTCTGTTTCCCCAAATTAATAATCTTTATGTTTAGCGTAATATAAGCATATATTGAACGTAACTGTGGTTTGCAATGCCTTTCTCTATTTCTTTTCTTTGGTTGACGAATATCAAAGGTATAAAAAGCAAAATTCATATAATTAATTGGCAATGCTACATAATGAGGATTTTATAAAAGGAGACAAGCTAACATCATGTTTCGACAAATTAACTCATTAAAGTCACATGTTAAGGCTAAAAATTCAGCTGACTCTTTCCAGTTCTGTTTATTTTCTGCCTGGAGTTGAATGAAGTGGCTCGGTACCTCCTGAGTAGAGCCCTGAATCCGTCTTTGACCTGTAACAAAATAAAACTGTCTTAAACTTGCTTCTCCATTTAATTATTTAAAAAAAATATTCAAATATCTCAATACTCTTTGTGCAAAAATTTTACTCGTGTGAACGCTGTGCTTGTACTCAATTTAGATCTTTTAGTAGGTAAGGAAAATTTAAACATTGAAATTGAACTGAATAAAGTCCCTTACCTGGTGCTGTAGCGTGCATTGGAATATAAATATGAACATCCCCTGTTTAAAGATATGCTCTATTATTAAAGACGCTGTGATACATAAAGAGCGAAAACTTCTTAAATAAAAATAAACAATTACAAGGAAAAAAGCCATATTCCTCGATAACAATTATTTATTTTCACTGCTTTAGAAACAATAATGTAATTTGCTGCAAGTATTATTATTATTTTTTCGTTAACCTTTAAGTGAAGCCAATGCAGGAACAAATAATAAATACATATTATTCAATAATTTATCTATTTATTTAACTCTGTGAAATGTAACCTGGTAAAAAGTACTAATTTACCTTAATTTGATCCCAAAAGGGATCGGAAAATAACAGTCAATTTACCCCAAGTTAGTTACAAAATATTACAAACATGTTACATATAAATGACCTGTAACGAGTTACAAATGGCAAACAGATACTGGAAGATCTCCAAGTCCATAGTGACGGACAGAACACCAAGCGCCCAAGTGACCCCAAGTATGGGAGCCAACACAAAGATGGACCGCACGACTGACCTGTTGACCGTTCAACATATTAGATGATGATGGCGTTTTAACACATGATATTTCCTTTTAAAAATGGCTTCAATATTATATGACTGAAATGGCGTTTAAAAATGGGCAGGCCTTATTAAATGTTATCATTTTAAATGAAAGCATAACATATTACGCATTTAGAGTTATAAAGACAAAATAGGCATTTTTATACATTAGAAGGCACTAGCTAATACCAGTATTATTAAAATACAACTTTAAAGGAAAATGGATAATTAATTAAAGAAGAAAATATTTTCGATGTAAGAAAAAAGCAACTAAAATGAGACATGCATAGTTTGAGAATAAACTAAAATTTATCTTAATAAAATTTGTTTCAAATGTTGGTAAATAAAGAAAAACAAACTGGTTTCATGTTTAAATTTGTTTCGAAGGAATGCAATAGTAAAACAGATCTTTGATAAATGTTCTTACTTTGTCTTTCGTTTAAAATTTTTCTTCATCATATTCTTTGATTTCTGCATGATTCTCACCACAGTGAAGAGGATGCAGAAGTTCGCCTGGGAGTAAGACGCACAGGTACAATGAAAACATCAGCCAACAGTTGAAACAATTTTAATGGCAAAGTCACGTTATTATGAATGACGAACTGAAAATCCTACATGTGGAAGAAATCAGCAGTCCCGAGCCTGCGCTCTTCATGGGGCTTCCCGGAAAACCCCCTCAGCCCCTGGCCCCCTAAGGGACGTAAAGACTGAGAAGCCCCCCCCCCCGGAGCGGTCGCTGCTACAAGCGGCCGCCTGGGCGTCCAGGGCACTGGGCCGAAAACGCCTCCCACTAAAGTGTGCCTCCCGAGGGAGGTGTGGAATTTTCCTACGGTGACTCGCTATCAACATAGTATCACTTTGGCGCCACCACGGCAAAGCTTACGAGTCTTTATAGTTTAGATCGCCGCAAAGCGTGGGAATCATCACTGACCTAACTAGGGTTTAACCCCCACCGGAAGGTTTCCTCAGAGCTGGCGACCAATAGCGTTTCCTAGCGGTACCTTTTTCTATTCCGTACTGGCGCTCCTGGCCCTAAACCGGCACCGCTTAACAGCGTTGCTAGTTAATTGAGGGGGACGAAACGGTCGCTTCGGAGTAACCCGACCCTCAACGGGTACTTTGACTAACTAAATGACACTATGAAACATCCAACCACACTGGAGTTGGCTTGAATTAGAGACATTACAGTTTTGCATCTTCAGTGTAAATAATATTGATAAAGGCAATTGATAGAGACAGTGCAGGTAGAATTAACCTTAGAAACGACATTTACAGCATACGTTATGAGTAGCAATATCATTGACAAAAATCAGAAGGAGAACCAGTGAAGTTAATGAACAGTTTTTTTAAATTAGGGTATAAGTAGAGGCTCGGACAATGGAGATGATGAAGACAGTGAAGTGACACTTGTCATGACAGTGAAATTAATATTGACATTGGCAGTAAAAAAAATGAAGTACCAAAGGCACAATTTCCAGTAGGTTGCCTAAAAATAGCTTCAATTAGTTCTAATTCATTGATAGGACGTTTCATCGTGGACTCTTAAGACTGAACATATTACAGTTTGTTCTACACATCACAAAATATTACAGAAAAAAACTAGTTTGAAGTGGTCACAACAGCCAGGAAGTTTGCTATTTAATATGTTAGCATTTATCACATCGCAGTGCTTTTTTTAGCACCCTAAAAGTTTCATGTGATAACACATATAGATGTTAAAATTAAGATGAAAACCCGACTTTACCACTACTACAGCAATGGCAGGTCCTACAAATGCCCAGAGAACTCCATTATGTGGAGACAACCAGCATCTGTAACATGGAACAAAATTGAATCAAAATTAGTGATATTCTATTAAAGCATACCACTTTTTCAAATTATAAGAATCCCAGTGTTTCGAAATTTTTAAGTGTGATGTGTGCATAAAGTTATTTAAATCAAGTTTATTTTAGTGTATAGGCCTGTTTTTCGAATATTTGTATTGTAGTTCCGAGCTGTGTTCAATTATTAAAAAATATTTTGCAGGTTTTTTTTGAATATTTCTATCATTATGCCTTATGAATGACCAAAGAAAAGACTCACGCGTGGTCGGTTCCAAAGCCTTCTCCCTGTGTAATACTAAATGATGTAGCCACAATGACTAGAGGTGTACCTGGGGAATGAATCAGATTGGGGTCTATACTATAGTACAACTCATTAAATACCTTATTTAAAATATTAGTAGGAAATAAAATAATCAACTAGCATGTGTAACTGCACGGTGCCCACTACACATAGAAGCACGGTTAATTAGCATTGAAATAAATAAAACCGTCAGATGATGCAAACTTTTGTAGAGTCTGGTTTTTAAATGTTTGAATTTTTAAAAATCATATTAGTTCATAAATAGATCGTTTACATGATATGAAAATATGGGATTTTTTTTGTTACGCATTTTTGTTTGTTTGAAGTTAAGGTAGAACAGTGGATCCCAAAGTGGTCCCTAGGACCTTTCAGGAGGTCCATGGAAAGTTTAAATTGATTTGGGGGTCCTGAACAACGCCAGGGGGTCGCGAGTAGTATTTATTGCAGGAAACAGGTATTATTGACCTTTG
>MUZC01000978.1:178839-199683 GCA_002072015.1 Radix auricularia | reverse complement strand
AAAGTGCCCGAGGATTGGAAATTAGCCTATGTAACGCCGCTCTTTAAGAAAGGTGATAAGTCAGACCCTGGTAATTACAGACCTGTATCACTTACTAGTATCACATGTAAATTACTGGAACACATAATATATAGCAGAATAGTTAACCACCTTGACAAATATAATGCCCTATGCCCACACCAACATGGCTTTAGAAAGAACAGATCATGTGAAACACAATTGATAGGCCTAATAGATGATCTATCAAAAGGCTTAGATAATAATGATCAAATAGATACAATATTACTAGACTTCTCAAAAGCATTCGACAAAGTTCACCACCTTAGTTTACTCAAAAAACTTAAATACTTTGGAATCTCAGGTCCCTTACATCACTGGATCCAAGATTTCCTATTGGGTAGGGAGCAAACTGTAATAATTAATGGTTCTAAATCTACACCAATAAAGGTTAACTCAGGAGTTCCACAAGGAACTGTCCTAGGTCCCTTACTATTTTTAATTTATATAAATGACTTACCCAACAATATCTCAACAGGAACTAAAGTTAGGTTATTTGCTGATGATTGTATAATCTATAGAACAATCAAGTCAGAACAAGATAGCAAAATTTTACAAAAAGACTTAGATGAATTAATAAAATGGGAAACTAACTGGAGTATGTCCTTCCACCCAGAAAAATGTCAACTGCTAAGAGTAACAAAGAAAAAGAAACAAATAAATTCAAAATATTTCATTCATGGAAAAGAACTAACCCAAACTAAAGATGCGAAATACTTAGGAGTCATAATAAATGAGAAACTATCTTGGAAACCCCATGTCAATGAAGTTATTAAAAAATCAAACAAAACCTTAGGCTTTATAAAAAGAAACTTTTACAAATGTAACAAAGATATAAAACTAAAATGCTATCTCACCCTGGTGAGACCTATACTAGAATATGCATCTTCAGTATGGGACCCATCCACCAAAGAAAATATTGATAAGTTAGAACAAATACAAAAAAGAGCTGCCAGATTCATTACTGGAGAATATTCAAAAGAGTTACACCATTAGTTAAATCATTAAACCTTGAAACACTAGAGGATAGAAGAACCAAGAGTAAATTAGTAATTATACATAAGGCAATTAATTCTAATTTAGAAATACAACACAAAGATAACCTAATACAACCCTCAAATAGACATAAAGATAAAAACACCTTTCTTATTCCATATGCAAGAACAAACACATACAAGTTTTCTTTCTTTCCGTCCGGTATTCGGGCGTGGAATGGGTTGCCTGAAGAAACCAGGAAAGCCACCACTTTATCATCTTTTAAAACTCTAGTAAGAATACAGGACTAAACACAAACCATAGAAATACGTAGGACGCAATAATCTTCTGTACAGAAGGAGCGTCTGTAACATATAAGATAAGATAAGATATAAAGGACATGCACACACACACACATTCACATATACATATTTAAAGATATAGGGCGAAAGCACATTAAGGGGCCCTCAGCCACATTCGGTGCAAGATGTCAAGTCCAAAATGTGTTCATTTTATTTCAGTTTCACATCATGGATATATTTGCCGAGATCGTTCAAAAATGAATGGAAAAATATCGTAGTCATTAACAAAAAAGAACTATGGGGCCCCTGGCTCCCCCCCCCAAAAAAAATGACATTAGAAGTTCATTGCATTTAAGTAATTTTATATGGATTACCACATTTTTGTATACAGAGTTTGGTTAAGATCCACTCACTTACTCAGTAGGTAATGATTTCACTAATTTTAATTTGCTCATAAAAACAAAAAAACAACAAAAAAACGCTATTAAAGGCCCCTGAGTCCATTCAAGGTAAGATGTCAATTTCAAATCTTCTGTTCATTTGAATATGGATACAAAGGGGTAAGTTTATCATTCTTTGTCTAAACCTTTAATAATTAAATTGGGGAATAAAATGTCAAACGTTTACAAAAACAGGTATTTTGGGCCCCCACAGCCCGAATGAGCTACCATAAGAAGTTAAGGGCCATATGGTATTTTAATATTGGCTATCAAGAATATAGTTGCAAAATTTGATCCATTAATTTATCATCTAGATAGCACTTAAACTAATTTTTATATAGCTCATATAAGCAAAAAATGACGGTGTGGGCCCCCGGCGCCCCTTTAGTGTTAAATGGAGAAAAATATTAGCCAGTTACCATTCTGGAAAGGCTACTCAACGGTCTGACAAATTTTCATATTGATTGAATACATGGTTTAGTCAGGTATAAAGGACATACACTCAAACACACATTTATATAGAAATAGATATAGAAGGAAAAAAGTATTTAGGGGCCCCCGGCCACATTCAGTTCAAGATGTCAATTTAAAAAATCTGTTCATTTTAATTCCGTTTCATCATGGATATATTTATTGAGATCGTTAAAAATGAATGGGAAAAATATCTTTAAAATTTTCGGAAAAGACATGTGGGACCCCCCGGCCCCGATGAAATGGACATTAGAAGTTCATTGGCCTTAATTATGTTAATATGAGCTACAGAGTTTTTGTATACAAAGTGTGGTTAAGATCCATTCATTTACTCAGTAACAAACGCATAAACTAATTTTACATAGCTCATGAAAAAAAACGACATTAAGGGCCCCAGGGGCCCATTTAGGGCAAGATATCAAGTTCAAAACCTCTTTTCATTTCAATATGGATAATAATAGGTACATTTATCATTATTTGTCAAGAACTTTAATAATTAAATTGAGGGATAAAATCTTAAACGTTTACAAAACCGGTATTTTGGGCCCCAACCCTGAAGGAGTTGCCCTTAGGAGTTTAGTGCCATATAATATTTTAATATTTACTATCAAGTATTTATAAACCAAGTTTGGTTAAGATCCTTCAATTTAGCAAGTAGCTATCGCTTAAACTAATTTGTATATAGCTCATATAAGCAAAAAACGACATTAAGGGCCCCAAGGCCCATTCAGAACAAGATATAAAGCGCAAAACAACTTTTTATTTTAAGATGGATATAATGGATACATTTATCATTATTTGTCAAGACATTTAATTATTTTTATAGTGAAAAAAATCTTAAACATTTACGAAAACGGGTATTTTGGGCCCCCAGTTCCAAAAGAGCGGCCCTTAGGAGATGACTTACCTATAGTATTTTAATATTGGCTATAAAGAATATAATTACAAAATTTGGTTAAGACCCATCCATTTATCAAGTAGATAGCGCTTAAACTAATTTTTATATAGCACATATAAGCAAAAATTCACATTTAGGGCTTCCGGCGCCCCTTTAGTTTTAGATTGAGAAAAAAAAGTAGCCAGTTACCATTCCGGAAGGTTACTCAACAATCTCAAAAATTTTCATGACGATCGGATGAATGGTTTAGTCAGTTACAACGGACAAGCACACACACACACACACATACAGACATACTTTGATTTATATATATATATCTATCTATACTAATAAAAGGGAAAGCCCTCACTGACTAACTGACTGACTGACTGACTGATTCATCACTAATTCTCCAACTTCCCGTGTAGTTAGAAGCATGAAACTTTGGGAAGTTGTTGGGTACCCTCTAAATACGAAAATTGGCGAAAAATAATTTTAAAAATCTCGCTCATGTGGGGCTGGGGGCCCAAATTTTTTTCCCCTTATTTGGGCTCTATAAAAATTGAAAATCACCAATTTTCCCATTTCCCGTGTAGCTAGAAGCATGAAACTATGGAAATTTGTTAAGTACATGCTCCCAATTATAACTGGAAAAAAAGAGTTAAATTTCCCACTCATGGGGGCTGGGGCCCCAAAACAGTTTTTTCCTTATATGAGCTATATAAAAATTGAAAATCACTAATTCTCCTATTTCCCGTGTAGGTAGAAGCATGAATCTTTGGGAAGTTGTTGTATACCCCTCCATTACGTAAATTGGCAAATTTTTTTTTACTAAATCACTAATTCTTCAACTTCCCGAGTAGGTAGAAGCATGAAACTTTGGGAAGTTAATGGGTACTCACTATCGACGAAAATTGGTGAAAAATAATTTTTAAAATCTTTCTTATGTGGGGCCGGGGGCCCAAAAAGTTTTTTCCTTATATGGTCTTTATAAAAATTGATAATAACCAATTTTCCTATTTCCCGTGTAGGTAGAAGTATAAAACTTTGGAATTTTTTAGTACATGCTCTCGACGATAATTTGAAAAAAAANTGGTACACCGAAACTTAGACTTTTCTTTTCACCATTTGTCCACTGCCGTAGGCTCTCCACATTGGGAAGTTGTTGGGTACCCCCTCACGACAATAACTGGCGAAAAAGAAGTTTAAAAATCTCGCTCATGTGGGGCCGGGGACCCAAAAGATTTTTGTTCCTCCTTTTTATGGCTTTATAAAAATTGAAAATAACCAATTTTCCTTTTTCCCATGTAGGTAGAAGCATGAAACTTAGGAAATGTTTTGACAACATGTTTACTAGGATAATTGAAAATAAAGAGTTAAATTTACTACTCATGGGGGCCGGGGCTTCAAAATCTTTTTTCAATATATGAGCTATATAAAAATTGAAAATCCCTAATTCTTCTTTTTATCGTAAAGGTAGAAGCATGAAACTGGAAATTTTTTGAGTACACGCTCCCGACGTAAATTTGCTAAACATGATGTTACAACTCCTTCTCATGGGGGCGGGGGCCCAAATATAGTTTTTCTTATATTAAAACCATATCATCGTCAATTCTCCAAATTTCCATGAAAATCTATAATTCTTTTATTTCTTGTGTAGGTAGACAAGGAAAAATAAGTATATTAATTTTAAAAATTTCCACTCATGGGCTGCCGGGGACCCAAAGTATTTCCCCCCTAAAATGGGCGATATGAAACTGAATCAACGCTAATTCTCCAAGTTTCCGTGTAGGTAGAAGCTTGAAACTTTGGGAAGTTGTTGAGTACGCCCCCCCCCCCATTACTTCCCGCGATGTTAAGATTAAATCACCTCTCACTAGGGTGACGATTGTCGAAATATAGTTTTTTTTTCCCAATTTGAGGTTTATAAAAAAGACGCATCTTGAAATGTCCAAGTACTTGTGTACGTATGAGCCTGAATGGTTGAAGTTAATATATTTAGAATACCCATCTTCATTCAGGATAAACTCAAATGATGTTTTAATTGGTGTTACGCGGGCTCGCAACGCTAGCTGAAACCCTTATTTCCGCAGCAAAGCGCGGGTAAATTGCTAGTGTATTATATTATAATTGATCATCACTAATTATGTAATCGTCAGTTAGTTAATTTTTTTCACTGGACCACGAAAGACAGACAACAAACACGGTGAATTTAATATATTTAGAAAATCTATCATGATCTAGATTAAATTTTCAAATCAATTTGTGTTTTGAATTGGTATAACGCAGGTTTTCAACGCCAACTAAAAACCTAATTCACTGCAGCAAGCGCGGGTAAATTGCTAGTATATATATATACTAATAAAAGGGAAAGCCCTCACTCACTGACTGACTGACTCACTGAAATAGGTAGGAGCATGAAACTTTGGGTAATTGTTAGGTACCCTCTCAGGACAAATGTTGGTGTAAAAGAATTTTGAAATACACACTCATGGGGGCCGGGACCCCAAAAACGTATTTTTTAAATATGAGATTTATAAAAATTGAAAATCACTGATTCTCTTATTTCTCGAGTAGGTAGACTCATGAAACGTTGGGGAATTGATAATTACACTTTTACGATGGTAGCAGATGAAAACATATTTTTAAATATCTCTTACTGGAGGCCGGGGGGCCAAATGTAGTTTATTTCCTTATATAAACTATATAAAAACTACACATAACTAATTCCCCCATTCTCCATTTAGGTAGAAGCATAAAACTTTGGGAAGTTGTTGAGTACAATCTCCAGATGAAAGTTGGCGAAAGAGAATGATACATTTCCACTCACATGGGGGCCGGGGGCCCAAATATAATTTTTTTTATATTAAACACCGACTCATCACATATTCCACAATTCATCGTGTAGGTAAAAACATAAAACTTTAGGAAGTTGTTGGGTACCCTCAAAACGACGAAAATTGACGTCAAATAATTTTTAAATGCAAGCTCATGAGGTCCTGGGCCCCCCCCCCCAAAAAAAACGTGTTTTTCCCTGATACGTGCTATAAAAATTTGAAAATCAATAATTCTCCTATTTTCCAAATGGGCAAATGCATGAAACTTTGGGGGTTTGTTAACTACACTTCCACGATGGTAGCAGGTGAACAATTATTTAAAACATTCTTTTAGGAGGCCAAAATGTAGTTTTTCCCTAATATTAACTATATAAAAATTTAAAAAATCCCTAATTCTCCCATTCCCTAAGTAGGTAGAAGTATAAAAATTTAGGAAGTGGTTGGGTACCCTTTCGCGACAAAAATTAGCGTAATATAATTTTATAATTTTAAAATTCACACTCATTGGGGACGGGACCTCAAAAACGTGTTTTTTTTTTCAAACATGTGCTATATACAAATTGAAAAGCACTATTTTTCCTATTTCCCAAATAGGTAACGCATAAAACGTTGGGGATTTTTTAAATACACTTCCACGATGGCAGCAGGTGAAATAATATTTAAAATATTCCTTGGTGGGCACTGGGGGCCAAAATATATAGTTTTTATGCACTCACTCACTTATCACTAATACTCCATCTTCCCGCAGCAAAGCGCGGGCAAATTGCTAGTCTATACTAAAAAAAGGGAAAGCCCTCACTCGCTGACTCACTCACTCACTGATTCATCACGAATTCTCCAAATTCCCGTGTAGGTAGAAGCATGAAACTTTGGGAAGTTGTTGGGTACCCTCTCACTAAAAAATTGGTGAAAAAGTATTTTTAAAATCCCTCTCATGTGGGGCCGGGGGCCCAAAAACGTTTTTTTTTTTACATCACTAATTCTTTAACTTACAGTGTAGGTAGAAACATGAAACTATAGGATGTTGTTGGGTACCCTATAACGACAATATTTGTGGAAAAAGAATTTTAAAAATCTCCCTCATGTGGGGCCGGGGGCCTCAAAAGTTTTTTTCTAATATGGTCCCTTTAAAAATTGAAAGTCAACAATTTCCCTATTTCCCGTGTAGGTAGAAGCATGAAACTTTGGAAAGTTGTTGGATTTCCAAAAACAACTAAATTGGCGAACAAAAATTTAAAATCTTACTAAAATTGGGCTGGGGGCCCAAAAAGTTTATAATAATATGGGCTCAATAAAAATTAAAAATCACCAATTTTCCTATTTGCCATATGGGTAAAAATGTGAAACTTTGGAAATGGTTTAAGTACACGCTCTCGGCGCAAATTGGCCAAAACAAAATTTAAAACTAACTTTCATGGGGGGGCCGGGAGCCCAAATATATTTTCTCTTACATTAAAAACCGACTCATCACTAATTCTCCACTTTTCGCTGTAGTTAGGAGCATGGAATTTTGGGAAGTTGTTTGAAACCCTCTTACGACGAAAACTGGCGAAAAAGAATTTTTAAAATCTCGCTCATGTGGGGCCGGGGACCCAAAATATTTTTGTTCCTAATATGGGCTTAATTAAAATGGAAAATCACAAATTTTCTTATTTCCCGTGTAGGTAGAAGCATGAAACCTTGGAAATTTTTTAAGTACATGTTTCCTACGATTATTTTGACCAACAAAAAATTAAAATTTTCCACTCATGGAGGCCGGGGCCCCAAAAAACTTTTTTCCTAATATGAGCTATATAAAAATTGAAAATCACTAATTCCCCTTTTTCCTGTATAGGTAGATGATTGAAACTGTGGACAAAATTTTGAGTACACGCTCCCAACGTAATTTTTCAAAAATAATGTAAAACTCCCTCTCATGGGTGTCCGGGGGCCCAAATATAGTTTTTGTTACATTAAAAATCGACTCATCACTAATTGTCCATATTTTCCGAGTAGTTCGGAGCATGAAACTTTGGAAAATTGTTATGTAACCTCTCACAACGAAAGTTGGTGTAAAAGATTTTTGAAATACACACTCATGAGGACTGGGGCCCCAAAAACGTTTTTTCTCTTATGTGAGCTATATAAAAATTGAAAATCAATCATTATCTTACTTACTGAATACGTAAAGGCATGCAACGTTGGGGGGGTAGTTAAATACACGTCCACGATGGTAGCAGGTGAAAACATATTTAAAATATCACTTACTGGGGACCTGGGGCCCAAGTAAAGATTTTAATTCACTCACTCATCAATCATCACTAATTCTCTTACTTCCGGTGTAGGCAGGAGCATTAAAATGACTTTAATGAAGTTACACATCATGTTCCTAAAGGACTATTATAACTGCCCAAATACTTACTATTGAGTTATATTTAAAAAGATATTTATTAATGTGTTACTACAGAAAAAGATTCATCAATAAAAAAATTACATTTTCAAATCTTCACATCTATAGTCTTTTAAATGAAAAAGTTATTAAAACTGTTTAAATTCACCAACATTAAGAACAAATTTTTTTTGTCGTATATTAAATAAGACATTTGAAATTTATATTATTTTAAAATCTCCCAATAAACTCCTGTGATGTTAACAGGCTTAAATGCATTTCATTTATCAGTAACTGGGGACCGGAGGCCCAAATGTAGTTTATGTATTATATTATAACTGATCATCACTAATTCTGTAATTGTCAGTTAGTTAATTTTTTTCACGGGACCACGAAAGACAGAAAACAAACACTGTGAATTTAATATATTTAGAAAATCTATCATGATCTAGATTAAATTTTAAAATCAATTTGTGTTTTGAATTGGTATAACGTAGGTTTTCAACGCCAACTAAAAACCTAATTCACCGCAGCAAAGCGTGGGTAAATTGCTAGTCTATACTAATAAAAGGGAAAGCCCTCACTCGCTCACTAACTCATTCATCACTGATTCTCCAACTTCCCGTGTAGGTAGAATCATGAAACTTTGGTAAGTTGTTAGTTACCCTCTCACAACGAAAATTGGCGAAAAAGAATTTTTAAAATCTCGCTCATATGGGACCGGGGGCCCAAAAACATTTTTTTCCTTATTTGGGGTCTATAAAAAATGTAAATCACCAATTTTCCTATTTCCCGCGTAGGTAGAAGCATGAAACTTTGGAAATTTTTTAAGTTCATGCTCCCAATTATAATTGGAAAAAAAAATCCCACTCATCGGGGCCCCAAAAATGTTTTTTTCTTTTTATGAGCTATATAAAAATTGAAAATCACTAATTCTCCTATTTCCCGTATAGATAGAAGCATGAAACTTCGGTTAAGTTTTTGAGTACACGCTCCCGACAGAAATTGGCAAAAAGAATGTTAAAATTCCCTCTCATGGGGGACCGGGGGCCCAAATATAGTTTTTCTTATATTAAAAACCGACTCATCACTAACTCCTAAATTCTCGTGTAGGTAGAAGCATGAAACTTTAGGAAGTTGTTAGTTACCCTCTAACGAACAAAATTGGCGAAAAAGAATTTTTTTAAACTCGCTCATATGGGGCCGGAGTTTTCCTTATTTGGGGTCTATAAAAATTGTAAATCACCAATTTTCCTATTTCCCTTGTAGGTAGAAGCATGAAACTTTTGGAAATTTTTTAAGTTCATGCTCCCAATTATAATTATAAAAAATCTACAATTTACTTATTGTCCGTGTAGGTAGACACATAAAACGTTGGGGATTTGCTAAATTCACATTTGCGATGGTAGCAGGTTGAAAATATTTCAAATATCCTTTACTGGGGACCGGGGGCAAAAATGTAGTTTTTTTTTTCAAATATATACTCTTTAAAAACTGAAAATCACTAATTTGTCAATATCCCGTGTAGGTAGAAGCATGAAACTTTGGGAAATTGTTGAGTACAATCTTCCGACAAAAATTGGCAAAAAAGAATATTTTGCCGGGGTCCCAAATATAGTTTTTCTTATATTATTATCCGACTCATCACTATTTTTTCAATTTTCAATGTAGGTAGGAGCATGAAACTTTGGGAAATTGCTAATTACCCTCTCACGACGTAAGTCGGTGTAAAAGAATTTAGAACTACACACTCATGGGGGCCGGGGCCCCAAAAACGTTTTTTTTTTCTTATATGAGATTTATAAAAATTGAAAATCTTATTTTCCGTGTAGGTAGACAAGGCAAAATAATTATATAAATTAAAAAAAATTCCTCTCATGGGTCGTCCGGAGCCCAAAACTTTTTTCACCTAAAATGAGCTATATAAAACTGAATCAAGACTAATTCTCCAAGTTTCCGTGTAGGTAGAAACTTTAAACTTTTGGAAGTTGTTGAGTACCCCCTCCCCCGGGATGGTAAGAGGCAAAAATATTAAATCACCTCTCACTAGGGGGATGATTGCCAAAATATAGTTTTTTCCACCAAATATGAGTTATATAAAAAAAGACGCATCTTTAAATCTCAAAGGTCTTGTGTACGTAGGAGCCTGAACGTTTGAAGTTAATATATTTAGTATATCCATCTTGATTCAGATTAAAATCAATAGGTGTTTTGAATTGGTGTTACGCATATTCTCAACGCTAACTGAAATCCTAATTTCCGCATCAAAGCGCGGGTAAATTGCTAGTATACTAATAAAAGGGAAACCCCCACACATTCATCACTATTTCTCCAATTTTCCGTGTAGGTAGAAGCATGAAACTTTGGGAAGTTATTGGATACCCTCTCACTACGAATATTGGCGAAAAAGAATTTTAAAAATCTAACTCATGTGGGGCCGGGGGCCAAAAAACATTTTTTGCCTACATCACTAATTCTCCAACTTCCCGTGTAGGTAAAAGCATGAAACTAAGAAGTTGTTGGAAACTCTCTTAAGACAAAAATTGGAGAAAAAGAATTTTGAAATTAAGACTCGTGGGGGCCGAGGCCCCAAAACTGTTTTTTCCCTTATATAAGCTATATACTAATTGAACATCAATAATTCATCTATTTCCCGTGTAGGTAGAAGCATGAAACTGAAGAAATGTTTTGAGTACATGCTTGCGACGTTGTTTGGCAAAAGAGGGTGTTAAATTTCCCACTCATGGGGGTTGGGGCCCCGAAAACGATTTTTTCATTAAATGAGCTATATAAACATTGAAAATCACCAATTCTCCTATTTTCCGAGTAGGTAGATTCATCAAATGTTGGAGAGTTTATAAATACACTTTCACGATGCTAGCAGGTGAAATAATTTTAAAAGTATCTCTTACTGGGGGCTGGGGGCCCTAATTTAAAAACTAAAATCACAATTTCTTCCATTCACGATGTAGGTGGAGAGCATGAAACTTTAGGAAGTTGTTGAGTTTAATCTCCCGATGATAATTGGCGAAAGAGAATGTTAAATGCCCACTCATAGAGGTACGGGAGCACCCCAAAAATTGGGCCCCATAAAACTTTTTTCCCCTTATATGAGCTATTTACAAATTGCAAATCATTAATTCTCTTATTTCCCGTATAGTGTGAGGCATGAAACTTTGTATATTTTTTAAGTACATGCTTCCAATGATATTTAGCAAAAGATAATATTAAATTTCCGACTAATGGGGGCCGGGGCCCCCAAAACATTTCTCCTTTATATGAGCTAAATAAAAATTGAAAATCACTAATTCTCCTATTTCCCATGTATAGAAGCACGATACTTTTGAAATTTTTTGAGTAAAAGCTCCCGACTATTGGCAAAAGGAATGTTAGAATATCCCTCTTATTGGATACCGGGGGACCAAATATATTTTTCTTATATTAAAAACAAACTTATAAAATATTCTCCCATTTTCCAAGTAGGTAGGAGCATGAAACTTTGGGTAATTGTTAAGTACCCTCTCAGGACAAATGTTGATGTAAAAGAATTTTGAACTACACACTCATTGGGGCCGGGGCCCCAAAAACGTTTTGTTTTCTTATATGGGATTTATAAAAATTGAAAATCACTGATTCCCTTATTTCTCGAGTTAGGGTATTGATAATTACACTTTCACGATGGTAGCAGATGAAAACATATTTTATAATATCTCTTACATTTGGCCCCTAATAAAAACGAAATAAAAACTACACATAACTAATTCCCCCATTCTCCATTTAGGTAGAAGCATAAAACTTAGGGAAGTTGTAGAGTACAATCTCCCGATGAAAGTTGGCGAAAGAGAATGGTAAATTTCCACTCACAGTTGGCCGGGGGCCAAAATATAATTTTTTTCTTATATTAAAAGTCGACTCATCACAAATTCCACAATTCATCGTGTAGGTAAAAACATAAAACTTTAGGAAGTTGTTGGGTACCTTTTCACGACAAAAATTAGCGTAATATAATTTTAAAATGCACACTCATTGGGGCCGGGACCTCAAAAAATTGGTTTTTCCTAATATGTGCTATATACAAATTTTTAAAGCACTATTTTCCTATTTCTCAAATAGGTAACGCATAAAACTTTGGGGACTTTTTTAATACACTTCCGCGACGGCAGCAGGTGAAATAATATTTAAAATATTCCTTGGCGGGCGTTGGGGGCTAAAATATAGTTTTTTATGCACTCACTCACTTATCACTAATACTCCATCTTCCCGCAGCAAAGCGCGGGCATATTGCTAGTATTTAATAAAATCCAAAATAAATAAAAACAAAAATTGAAAAATATATACGTGTATACTATTTAAAGGAAAGCCCTGACTGACTCACTGATTCATCACTAATTCTCCAACTTCCCGTGTAGGTAGAACCATGAAACTTTGAGAAGTTGTTGGGTACCCTCTTACGACGAAAATAGGTGAAAAGGAATT
This sequence comes from Radix auricularia, assembly GCA_002072015.1. Classification (NCBI taxonomy): domain Eukaryota; kingdom Metazoa; phylum Mollusca; class Gastropoda; family Lymnaeidae; genus Radix; species Radix auricularia. Next base: position 186,880 of record MUZC01000978.1, on the reverse strand, counting down.
TTAAAAATCTTGCTCATGTGGGGCCGGGGGCCCAAAAACATTTTTTCCCTATATATGCTTTATAAAAATTGAAAATCAACAATTTTCCTATTTCCCGTGCAGGTAGAAGCCTGAGACTTTGGAAATTTTTTTATGTACGTGCTCTCAACGATAATTGGATGAAAAAAAAATTAAATTTCCCACTCATGGGGGCCGGGGTCCCAAAAACGTTTTTTTTATATGAGATAATTTGTCATATGAGATATATAAATATAAAAATTGAAAATCACTAATTCTCCTATTTCCCGTATAGTTAACTTTGGAAAAATTTTTGAGTACACGCTCCCGACGAAATATTGAAAAATGATTTAAAATGAAAACAAAAATTAATTACTCATGGATATAATTTGAGTCTTTGAGAAATAGTGGTCAAACAATTAATTTTTGCGGGTGATGCAGACTCATTTGTGACATATCCACTAGATATATTCAAATACGTCTGGTGAAGGTGTACGCTTGGAACATATGCCCCTTATTGAACAGTTTTCTTCCAGATAATGCATAAGTACTATATGAAGACTTTTATTTATATTGACACAAGTAACAATAATCTTAATGCTCATGTCTTTACTGTATCAAGTATCCTTTCTGTCAAATTTAAACCTAATGCCTTAAAAACTGAGTTGAGAAAAAAAAAGTTTTTTTTCTGCTCCTCTCGAATTGCAATGTCGAGAATTTGATGCATTCAATAAAGTTAATGAATACTTTGACTAATTTTAAATGACACATTTATCATTATATTTAGAATCGCAAGAGGCGTTTGACAAAAAAACAATCGAAAAACAATATCAAACTTAAAACGTTTATAATTGTATCAAATAGATTCCCCTCCTCCCACCCATCCCCCAAATGGATATTCCGTGTCGTTTTGACTTAAACTATCTACGTATGATCCTTTTTAGATATTTTAGACACTTGTCCTGTTTGTAAATCTCGAAACTGCATTTCGACCAAAAAAACAGACCCCCCAAAAAAGTTTGCAGACTCCTGCCGCGAGTGAACCAAACACAACTGCGGTAACATCACAAATACTTAGATGTCAACATCAATCGACGCATGTATGTTCTCTTGTGAATTCTCAAACTTAAGAATTATAATTATATTTAATTTTCGTGTCTTGATAACTTACGCCAACCGGCGTCTGATGGTCTATCGACAGTGCTTTTGCTAGATTGGCTCTATTTTACGAAATAATAAAAAAAAATTCTCAAATTTAAAAGAAATGTGTTCAAAATTAAATGAAATAGTATTATGTATAATTGTTTGAGTTAATTGTCTATGGTAAGCCATTAGCAAATCGCTTTTTGCTCGACTTCCTTTTGTGTGTGTCGTTGGGGCAATTGCGCTGAATGCTCCAAAAGTAGTCAGCATGTCCCATCTTCCTTGCTATCTTTCCTCCATCACCCTCATATCCTGATTGAACCTCTCGCCTTGTTACTCAATAAAGTCTCCAAGGTTAGCTGGAAATGTGTCTAAATTATTGTGCAGGTAATGTACCTTGATGCTCATATTTGCTCCAATGTTTCTGAAGTAAGCGAGCATATCTTGCACAAGTTCTTCGTAATTCTCTGCTCTGTTATTAACTAAGAAGTTCCTGACAACTGAAACAAAACTGTTCCATGAAGATGTTTCGTGATCCATGAAATTAGTAAAATTTCGATTGTTTATGAGTTTTCGAATCTGAGGACCGTCAAAAATCCCAGCTTTCAGCTTCTCCATGCCCAATCCGTGGAATGATCTGCAAATATACTTGAAACAATTGCCAGATTTGTCCAAAGCCTTAAAAAATTGCTTCATTAAACCTAATTTGATATGAAGCGGTGAGAGAATGATTTTATTTTTGTCAATCGGTGGCTTGTTGATTATATTTTCTTTACCTACAGTCACTCTTGTCCAATGATCTTGTCTTGCCCTGCTGTCCCAAAGCCACATGAAGCATTGGTATTTTGAGTATCCTGACTGCTGCCCATGCAAGAAGTTTACAATTTTTAGATCAACACAAATTGACCACTGATGCTCATAATAACGGACGCTAAAAGCTCAGATGCTAGCTTGGACAGATTTAGGTCTCGTATCAGGTCATTGAGTTCTTCTTGGCTGAATTGTTGAGGTATTGAAGAACTTCCTTCATAATCGCTTCCAATGTTTTCATCTGCCAAAAACTCCAGATCTTGCCCCTCGTCGGAGTCTGATGGTGGAAGCTCTAATAATCCAGAGAACACTAGTATGGGAAATTCACTGCTATTTACCATTGGTATCCTTGCAGATTTAAGATCAGGATAAACCCGATTTAGATTTTTTGTGGCGATTGAAGCCTTTGACATTCATAATACAAAAATAACAATCATCAAAATGGTCTTTCGGCTCTCACAAAACCATTGGTACACCGAAACTTAGACTTTTCTTTTCACCATTTGTCCACTGCCGTAGGCTCTCCACACAGTTTTTGCAGACCTTATGGGGAGCCCAAGACACCGAAATAAGCCAAATATGCCTGCTGCACAAATCAGGTTTAATTTCTTATTTGCTTCTCAATCAGATGTTACAGAATACATTCTGATTATTTTTGCACCATCTTCGTGATGAAATCATGATGTCTTTAGAAAGCAACCATAAAAGAAAATAAGTTGTCTTGTGCTTTTCTCGAATGGCGATGTCAAGAATTTGATGTATTCAATAAAGTTAATCAATACTTTAACTAACTTTAAATGGGAACATTTATCATTATATTTAGAATGGATTTTGACATTACCGCTGCATTGTTCGTTAGCTGTCTTGCTATGCCTTGGTAACTAAACATTTTTAACAAGCCAAATTCATACTTTATCTAATAGGGCTTTAAGACATGGGGCTCATTTTGCTATCAAATCAGTACAGAGAAAATCACGTCAAAAACGCGAAAAGAATGCACCTGTACCTGCTGAAATGAGGAATTCCTGCCGGTCGTCAAATACGAAAAAGTTTTTGAAGCTCTGGCTTAAAGATTTATTTATTGTCGTTTTACATCGCTTCATGCGTATTACGATATTAAAATAACGACCTACACTAAATAAATACTTCAATGAAGAAATGAAGGCAACAAATTATCTTGTAACATGAAACTAATAACACTCAACAGTAAAATCATTAACACTTTAAAGTAAATTATTAAAACAGAAAACTAAAACTTTGATTTTCATTTTGATTTTGATGAGTGCTTTAGTAAACTGTTTGTTTACAATCCCTTTTTAAATGAAATTACTTTGAGACATGTTGTTATTTGGTTATGTTTAGTGATGAAATTGACAAAGAACAATAATCTTGATCCATAAATGAATTTCACCTTTCATTTTGTTCTAGTCCATCAGCATTTACCAAAAGTTATAGCATTTTTAATTTCCTTCCTTGCTTTAGTCTCTTTGGAATTTTAAAATGACGTGGTAGCAGACTCATAATATTGTTGTTGTTTTTTCCAGCTTTTGAATCTAATTTTCTTCAAAATGAATCGGGTGATAATAGCTTCTGACTAATCCTTTACAATTTTTTCGTATCCTTTGAATTTTTGGTGTTTTTCCAAGGTATATTATGTGTACTGAAAAGATGGTATTTTTGAGCTGTTTGTCCAAATAAACTAACATGTTGCAATTAATTATTATTGACATTGTCATTAAAATCCCTGTGAATTATGGTTACATTTACCATGACATTTTCTATTCTCTCTTCTCTTGAATTTATAACAGCAAATAAACCTTCTTTGTCTTGAACAGAACACATCCAAAAGGATTAGTAGATGGCAGTCGCGTAGCAAAGGGGGACACTGCGAGGAGTGGCAAATTCTTGGTCGTTAATTAGTCTCAGGAAAAAAAAGAAATTACAGCTTTTTATCAAAATAAAAGCAAATAAATAAGAAATTATTACAGAAACAAAAGACCTATCCTTTGGCGTGTTAACTTTTCAAACGTGAAAATTTCAAACTCCTTATTGGATATACATTCTTTTGATAATTAATCTTCTGTCCTAAAAAGTACTTAAGTAGTATGATAATGTAACACTGAAGTAGTGGTAGCTTAAATGATTCTTAAAATTTGACAGCCGCTCCTGTTGTAAAATTAAAACTTATTGTACATGAAATATGATCCAAGCTCGGGGCGGGGGGAGGGGCGGCTAATTCCTCGTTAAGAAATGAAAAGCGTTAAGATCAAGTTTTAAAAAATAAAATAAATGCAAAGATAAAAAAACAAATCATGTATGTTAACATTTCAAATGCCAGAAATTCAAACTCCCATTTGAATATAAAGCCTTTTGATACTAATACTACTGAAGTGGAAAACAAAGGGGTTGAATTAATGTACGAATATGACAATATGGTTCTGGTATGTAAAATTGATTCAAGTTTGTTTATAACTTATATAAACTACTGGAAAAATATTTTGGCGTACTTACATGGTTTATTCGACCAAAACATTATTATTTTTATTTCAATGTCTTTTGATTTCAAGCATCAACAAAAATAATAAAATTGTTTATTTAATTAAATTAAAACTTTGCACGCATATATACAAAGGTAGCCACCCATGAACAGTGCTAACCATTTCTGAGTCATTTTTTAAAAATTGGAACGCACCAGAAATCCGATAAAAATAATTGACAAATAACAATACGTTGTGAAAAAAACATCAGAGTGGTCGTGACATTTTTGTTTTAAATTTTTTACATTATTAATGCCTGGTAAAAGTAAATGTGTTTGTTTTTTTCGGTCACAGAGGGGACCGTACTTTTGCAAATAAAGGCAATGTTCCGGAACCAAATACGATCAAGCACTCCAAGAACATTGTATGAAAAAAAAATGTTTCAAAAAGTGTCATATAAAATTCAAACTGAGCTCAATGCAATTTTAACAGACAAAAATCGCGAAAAATCACCCTTTTCAGGTACAAGATACCCCATATTGTTCGTTTGTATTCGATAGCTCTTCATATATTTCACATAATCACCTAACAAAGTAGTTGTGGGATATGTAAATGATCGATTGAAATTAAAGAAGTAAACATTGTAGAATCTTTAAAATATTTAATTGAAGTAAAAGTGAATCTGCTTACATTTATAAAATGATTTCTAATAAAGGACAATCTGAAAATAATGGATTGCTGGAAAGTATACAGACGTTTAAGAAAGACGCAATAAAATAAACTCTGTCAAATAGTTTACAAGATAATTCAACTGAAACGAATTATCTATTTTAGTACGTTGTTACGCATTCTTATTCATGCGCATAATCGTTTGGAATATCTACTTACTTTACAAGCAAGGCTTCAGAATACAAGATAGTGCATATACCATAGAGATATTTTGAGACTATTTTGAAAGCTAAAGAAAAACTGACAGAGGCAGAAAGAAAAAGCTCCAGACCAACAGACGCAGGAACTTTGCAAGTCACTTTTTATTTTTGAATCTATGTCAAAGTTACACGAAATAATTTATAAATGTATAGTCCTAGAAAAATGCTAACAGATATAATTTAATGGGATACTTTAACGATGATTTGAAATTTGATTTTAAAAAATTATGTGGAGATCCCATCCTTTATATTGAATCTTCAAGTTAAGGTACCACATAGCAAAATTTTGGTGATCCAAAATATGTATCTATGTTATTTAGAAAAAAAGTTGAGATGAAAGTTCTATTATTTATAAGATGAGATTACTGTAGAAATTTATTTGAGATTTTGGCAGGTATGTAGAATTTAGAAATCTTATACAATTTTCGTATACCAGACGATCTGTTTGACTTTGAAATGTTGTCTTTAAATTTTGGCTATTGAGGATGACAAGGCTTTAAAAAAAATTAAGAAATAAAGCTTTTCTTTTTATCTCTATTACTGTTATATTTTTATTTTCTATTAAAAAACTATCTTTATTTTAAACAACATTGAAGAAAAAGGTTACCTTTATACAATTTGTTAAAAAATATTTATAAATAAGTCTAGAAATTATTTTTATACATAATAAATTCTAAATATTTAAGTTAAACCACTACGTTTTAAATTAACACATTTATTTAAAAAAATCATGTTAAGCCTGGTCCCTATTGGAACTCAGGACGTGTTAGCGCATTTTCGTATTATGTATCAGTACTTATGTTAGATATCAGCATTATGTAGTTATCAGTAATTGTGTTTAGATTTTAGACATATTTTTATGAATTTTCTTGTGTAATGAATATACCTGACATTTTTTAAATTTAAAAGTCATTTCTTTACATTTAAAAAAAAAATATTTTCTCTTTAATCTAACTACAAGTCACCACAAATGATGACGTAAAACTCTCTAAACTTTTACACATATTCTAATGACGTCAACTAAAAAAAAAACTAATTCTTTTGCACGCTTTCGCACCACTCTTCAATGCTGGTGAAACTATGTATTTAACTTCCGGCAATGGCGGCCGTTCCCTGCGCAAGTGTTACCTCTCGATTCGAAATATTTTTTGGTATTTTTAACGGGGTTTTTTAACGGATCGAGTAACTGAGTGTTGATGCACAAATGGCAGGTCAGGACATAAAAAAACATATATACCTCATGGGTCTAGGACTTATGGATGCTGAGATCAGGGGTGATGACAGACGGACGGACGGACGGACGGACAAAACGGGTGCAATAGCCCATTCGACTTCTCGAAAATGCGCTAAAAAGTGTATACATTATTCAAGATTTACATGTTATTGTAATAAATTGTAAAATATTTCAATTGTATTTTTACAACCTGTAAAACTACAGTGTAATAGTGTAGTTTTAATGATGTTTTAACTCTGTTTTTTTTTTCTTTCCATGAAATGTAAAATATTATTAAAACATTTTAAATTTTAATTTAAAAGATAATAATTTCATTCTTGGATGAAAATAAAATAAAATAATTTGAAACATGCTTACTTTTAAATAAGAAATACTTTTTTTTGTGTTGGTGCGAGGCTCTTTGACGTCATATTTGTTTATTTTTAGCGTGTCTAGTTTTTTTTTTTAATTTCGGATCTTTTTTTTTTTCCGGACGTTTTTGCTAGGTTTTTCCCAACATTGTCACTGACAGTAGACTGCAGACAGTTTACAGTCAGATTGTGTAAATGTATTACTATTAAATAATATAATTAACAAGCAATTTGCCCGCGCTTTGCTGCGGGAAGATTTAGTATTAGTGATAAGTGAGTGAGTGCATAAAAAACTATATTTTGGCCCCCAGCGCCCACCAAGGAATAATTTAAATATTATTTCACCTGCTGCCATCGTGGTAGTGTAGTTAAAAAATATCCAACGTTTTATGCGTTACCTATATGGGAAATAGGAAAAATAGTGCTTTTCAATTTGTATATAGCACATATTTGGTCCCGGTCCCAATGAGTGTGAATTTTAAAATTATATTACGCTAATATTTTGTCGTGAAAGGGTACCAAACAACTTCCTAAAGTTTTATGCTTCTACCTACATAGGGAATGAAGAATTTGGGATTTTTAATTTTCATATAGTTTATTAGGGAAAATCTACATTTTGGCCTCCCAGTCCACAGTAAAGAATATTTTAAATAACTGTTCACCTGCTACCATCGTGGAAGTGTAGTTAACAAACCCCCAAAGTTTCATGCCTTTGCCTATTTGGAAAATAGGAGAATTATTGATTTTAAAATTTTATAGCACGTATAAGGAAAAAAAAACACGTTTTTGGGGGGCCTAGGCCCTCATGAGCGTGGATTGGAGATTGTACTCAACAACTTCCCAAAGTTTTATGCTTCTACCTAAATGGAGAATGGGGGAATTAGTTATGTGTAGTTTTTATATAGTTTATATTAGAAAATAAACTACATTTGGCCCCCCGGCCCCCAGTAAGAGATATTTTAAATATGTTTTCATCTGCTACCATCGTGAAAGTGTAGTTATCAATTCCCCAATGTTTCATGAGTCTACCTACTCGAGAAATAAGAGAATCAGTGATTTTCAATTTTTATAAATCTCATATAAGAAAAAAATACGTTTTTG
>MUZC01000978.1:121895-142077 GCA_002072015.1 Radix auricularia | reverse complement strand
AACAGACTTGGTGGTCAGTCATTGTGTGGGTCTAGAACATACTTGGTGGTCAGTCATTGTGTGGGTCTAGAACAGACTTGTTGGTCAGTCATTGTGTGGGTCTAGAACATACTTTGTAGTGAGTCATTGTGTGGTGAGTAGTGGGGGGGGATTTTAAGTTTTTGTGACAATTGCGGGGGGAGGGGGTATAAATCGGTCAAAATCACGTGACGTCACTTTTAGACGTCGGCCGTGTGGTTACTGAGAAATAAGGGGCATGGAAGGTGGCTAGGTTGCATAGTATAGCTGTATGACGGTTAAAATTATGCGCTGTTTTGAACGGGTAACCCGGGTACCCGTTCGAAATTTGGACGGGTACCCGGGCAGCATTTTTCAACAAAATTGACAGCCCTAGTGGTGAGAGGCATTGTCTAGGACAGACTTGGTGGTCAGTCAATGTATGGATCTAGGACAGACTTAGTGGTCACTCTAAAGAGTAGCATCATCTGCATCAGATGCGTTGATCAGTCAACGGGATAACACTTGAGGGGAGGGGCATTTGTGGCGGCACTCAAATTTTTAACGGCATGTTTCCAACATTTAAGCTCATTGGCAATCGTTCATGTTATAATATATAGGTAGGGAGGGTGGGGACGAAGAAGAATAAGACTTGGAGAATGAAATATCTGTCGATTTAAGATTTATTAAAAAACAATGTATAGGATTCGGGGTCTTAAAGAACTTGGTTTCCCCCGTCAAGGCATTTATTTTAGCGACACCCCCAGGAGGGGTCAACAATAAACATTGACCACTTTATGGAACTGTTACTAGATCTACCTAAATTCATTTGACGCTGTGCTAAGTCTACATCGTGTTTTGAACGCGTGAACAAAACATTTCAACGAAATATCATTGATGCGACTATAGAAGACGTAACGCGCGAGATTGGAGGGTTGTGGGAAGCGACGTCACGCGAGACTTGATTTTTGGGAGAAGTTTACGTCACACGAGACTTAATGGATGTGGGAAGTGACGTCACGCGAGACTTCATGGATGTGGGACGTGACACAAAGCGGCTCAATGCCGGATGTGAAGTCATTTTTTAATTTTTACAAACCAGTTCGAAGCATTATTGTTTCCCGCAATGCTTCAAACAGAACCTAATTGGAAGTTTTAATAAAGCCTTCTTCCTTCATTTGCCCCGAGCAGGATTGTATGAAAGAGAAGGTCCACCCCAGGCCCAGCAGGTGGGTATGAAAGAGGAAGTGCACCCCAGGCCCTGCAGGTGGGTATGAAAGAGGAAGTGCACCCCAGGCCCTGCAGGTGGGTATGAATGAGGAGGTGCACCCTAGGCCCTGCTGGAGGGTATGAAAGAGGAGGTCCTTCCCAGGCCCTGCTGGTGGGTATGAAAGATGATGTGCACCCCTGGATTCACCTTTTCAAAAGCTTATTCGAGTTTGAAAAAAACTCATGTCGCGACCAAGTCTAAATGTGAGTAATTTTATTTCTTATTGAGACACATCAAGTCAACTAATCATTTAACTGGCACTTAACTTTCATACATAGTTTCACTAGCGCCGCACTCTTATTTATGGTTTTTATTTCACTGCAATCTTATTTACACATTCTTAGCCAGTGTTATCTAACTTTCTCTTCCACCTCACTCTTATTTACAGTTCCTAGTCCACCTCACGCCTCTCTCACCCCACCTAAATCATTGCTTGATGCACCTACCGATAAGACCCTTTAACGCTCTCACAACAAATGACAAGGGCCCAAAACCCGCTCGCGCCAGGAATCTAATGAGCCCATTTACGCCACCCATCAGCAATGATTATGCCCCATTATTTTGGCGGGCGCCCCACAGTGCGCCCAGGCGCCCGAACGGTCCTATTGACAACGTCCTCTCTAGGACCCGGTTCCCGGCCCGGTAGTGTCCCGTCTAACTGTGTCGTGGTGTAAGCTGGAGCACGAAGGTTTGCTTCCCGAGCTCCCCGTTGCATCAATCTTCATTACCGAATGCATTACCATCGACAGGCTGGTCTGAGCCGACACGATGTTCAATGGCCAGCAGGGATCAGGAGCGAAATGGCGATTTTGTTTTTCTTCTGCGGTGTGTGTGTGTGTGTGTTTTTCTTTTCTTATTCTTCCTTGTTATTTTAAAGGTAAATCAGATCGGGGTATGAGATTGCCAAGTGTGGGGTCATGTGGCTTAGTCCCGCCTCCTGCCAACCTGTTAGCCACATAGGACCATTGACACAACCTGGTAGCCATATATGACCATTGACACAACCTGGTAGCCATATATGGCCATTGACACAACCTGGTAGCCATATATGACCATTGACGCAACCTGTTAGCCACATATGGCCATTGACACAACCTGTTAGCCACATATGGCCATTGACACAATCTGGTAGCCACATATGGCCATTGACACAACCTGTTAGCCACATATGGCCATTGACACAACCTGTTAGCCACATAGGGCCATCGACATAAATTGTTAGCCACATATGGCCATCGACACAATCTGGTAGCCACATATGGCCATTGACTCAACCTGGTAGCCATATATGGCCATTGACACAACCTGTTAGCCAAATATGGCCATTGACACAACCTGTTAGCCAAATATGGCCATTGACACAACCTGGTAGCCTAAAATAAATGACCATATATACAACCTTTTTCACCAAAATGTCTAATTGATGACACCTCTCGCAGCAGTGTACATTTAAAAGAAAAATGCTTCTAAACACCTAATGACTTTGATACAATTGTAAGCCTACACAGAGAAGCAAACTCTATCATAAAACTATTACATTTTATACTAGCTTTCACGGCAGTATGCCCTTTACACAAGATTTCACAATTTTACGCCCTTTTACACAAGATTTCACAATTTTACGCCCTTTTACACAATTTTTCACAACTTGACGCCCTTTTACACAAGCTTTCACAACTTTATGCCTATTTACACAGGCTTTCACAACTTTACGCCCTTCTTTACAAGCTTTTACAAAATAACACCCTTTGATACGGGTTCGAGCCGCACAATACCCTCGTATGGCGTTGCTTTAAAAACTTGTGAACGTTGCTTCACTTGCGCCACAGGCCAGCATCGCCTGAAAGGTTTACTTTCAACACGCCTTCACAACAGTAATCACTTCAAAATCTCGCAAGTCTGAGAGGGGAAAAGATGGGTTTTTTTCTTAAATTTTAATTTAGTAATTTAAAACACCCAAAGAAAAAATAATCTGTTTCAATCTGTCAATAGATTGATGGTGTGATTTAATGATGTCATTATGTCACATATTTAAAGCGAAGCGCCATCTGTTTCAATGTGTCACAATACTGACAGCATTTATTTATTTTTTAACCTAACTTCCACCAGAAAACCTGCCCAGTTTGATGTGAAATAAAAAAATTTATTTATTGCTTGAAACAAAAAATACAGAGCCATGAAAGGAAATTACATTTTTTATTTTTGTTTCTGATTTCTGGCAGCTATGTCGTTTTTAAGTTTTTTCGTAATTTTTAAACATGAAGCAACATCCTACCACCACTATTGTCTTAGATTAAACTTTGTTTATTCAATCAGGAGTGTTTCTTCATACACTTAATCTGGGCATGTTTAAAACTGTTCAACAAATATTTTAAAGATTTTTTTTTAAAGATTCGGTGGGTGGGAATAATATTTTAGGGGCCACCTTTAAAGTAGGTCACGCTATTTTTTGGATATTATAAACCCCCGTCACACTTGGTCTGTCTCCTCCCACTGTCACACTTTCTAACACCCCCCCCCCCGAGCGTGACGTTCAGTCGAACCCACTTATCTCGACCTCGGTTATCTCCTTAACCCTCTTATGTCGACGGATTGTGTCGTTTAATTCTCTCTTTGTCTAAGCCTTTTTCACCGAGAATGGCGATTCTTTTTGTGTCGCCCGACTCTAATATTTCGAGCACAAAAGAGGGCCAAATTTGCCACTTAACGTCGGTTATCTCGATTATCAATTTTTGTTAAGTCAGTTTGTTTTTGCGGACCGGTTAATCGTTAAAAGAAAAGCCCGTTTTAATGTCCGGTCCCTTAAATATTTTAGAACTAACAAGGGGAAGGTATCAAATTTCCACCTCACGAGATCTACTGGTGACGTCACTGCCCGCTTGCGGTCAGCTCTCAGCGCTGTGTTCGTTACTATGCGAAAATTCTTTTTCAAATGAAAAATCATTAATTAGCAACCTCCACCAACAGTGATGACGTGTATTTATTTGCTATTTATAGATCGGATTATTATTATTATTAGGAAAACGCTTTGATGTCACGGTCGATCGCGTGTTGGCTCTGGTATTCTGCCGTAACGCAACAAAAAATTAACTTTGGGTAATAAGTTAATATATAGACTCATTGAAGTTACCGTTCAGCGGTCCTGATTAAAGGGACCAACAGTTTGTGCACATATCCCTTTTTGTTGTAAGCAAACATGTATGTAAATTTTTATAGTATGTCGATCACTTCATCAAACAAATAACGGCAACGCTCTTGTGTACAAAAAACCTATAAAAACATGTACATGTACATTTTCACTTATAACGCACATCATTTACATAAAGACATTTCAAGCACATGTTAATATTTTGCCGCCATACTGGTTGTCGTTAATCTCGATCATCGGTTATCTCGACGCTTTTTGGGAAACCCCTTATGCCGTCGACATAATCGGGTTCAACTGTACTTTAATTTCTTAAACCGAATACAATCATTGCTAATTAATATAACGTATATTAAACTATTTAACGAACATCGACGCAACTGTTTTGATCGTTGTGAACAAATTAAATCTTACGCGTCACCATTTCCGCAAGAAAAATCTTGACATAACAACTGTATAACACGTGAGGAGTCAATTAATCATTGCAGTTGTTTATTCTTGATTTTATGGTAAAGGTTTATCAGCAGAGGTGTCACTAGGGTTGGTGTCACCCGGGGCGAAAGCTCGTGGCGTCCCCCCCCCCCCCACTCACGACTTAAACCCTAGCTTTGCAGTGCCAAATAACGACAAGATACAGAATTTTACATTTTGGTGTCACCTCCTTATGGTGCAACCCGGGGAGGCCCGCCCCTCGCCTGCATCCCCCTAGTGACACCACTGTTTATCAGCGTCCAAAAACGATAACTTCTGTAGCAACACTCTTTATTAAGTTAAGACTTGAACAATTGTAGGGGGTGAAGAATGAAATACAACTACTCAAATGTCCCCGCCCCTCCCCGCATTATTTGTGCTCAGACTTTTTGTTAGGATGTGTCTCCAGCAATTGTTTTTTTTATTAGTGAGCGCGTCTGGTGTTGAGATTAAGCCTTAGTATCTCACGCATGTCTGTTTGGGTTGCAGACGTTTTTGGTGGCACGAGAGATGACGCAGTTTTGTAGGCTAGAGACGGGTAATCGGTTTCTTGCACTGAGAGCGCGGCACGAAGAGCACGATTGTGCACCCAGCGCGACTAGAAATGAGTTTTGTCACGAGAATCAAACCCAGACCAATGCGGCGCCATCGAATTGCTTTACGGAAGCAGGAGTTACGCAACTGTTTCCTTTGACCGTTGTAGCTGATAACTGAATCGAAAATAGAACCCTGCAGATTTGATCAGAGACAGAATGGAAAACAAAAATAAACAAGGATTGGGTTTTGGAAATCGGCTACTGAAATTTCGGATGGGAAGCCTTGTTTGCTGTTGGTTTGTTGTTTTTTTCCCCGTGTGTGTTTCCTATGCTTGTTCTCAGTGTTGTATTATCTGTATGTTCGACAGTGGTTGACAGTCTGTCTTAGATAAAACGAGACATTTTGACAGATGTCATTGCTTTAAAAGGGAAAAAAATGTTTCTCATTTGATGTTTGTGAAATAAATAAGGATTCGGTTAAAAAATTTACAGAGCATTTTGGGTTTATTATATGAATATTAAACCCTTTTTTATGTTCAATATAGATCTAGAATTTTATTTCCACCATGATTAACATCTTAAGAATCATATTTCTGTGAAGTCTTTACATGTATACTGTTCAGATTCACATGCATCTCTAAGTTTATATTTAAAAAATACGCTGGTTCCAACTCAATGCATCTTCATTTTATAAAATCATTTTTTTAATAATTTATAAATCCATGTTTTCTTTATTCCTGCATTTACCACATAAATCATCAATTGAAAAAATATTAAAAATATTAAATTAAATTAAACCGTAGTTGTATCAACTCAGCACGTGTAGAATTTATTGAGCTATGTTTGTACACAATTTGCCACATTTATACTTTATTGAACAATCTTTGTAACAATTATTAATATATATATATATCTGTGAATACAGTTTCTGAATCATATAATCAGAACAAAAAAATGGCAGCATTTTTAAAATTGATTTATCCAATAACTCCTTATTCGATCTGTTGAAGAGATCAGGAAGAACTCTCCCTGGATGGGGGTGTTCTGAACAGCTCCTTTGTTTCCATACGTGGGACATGGTGGTCGAGAGGTAGCGCTCTCGACTGTCATACTGATGGTCACGAGTTCGAATCCACACGAAGGTGAGGATTTGTTCCCGGGGCCTGAGGAGTCCCCGAGTCACCCAGCTCCGAATGGGTACCTAACTAGACAATAGTTAGGCGGCTGGGGTAATGCGTGGAACCCCTATAGCCGTGGCCTGTGACCGCTGCATCACTTGCCAACAGATCATCTCTCATGGTCTGTGGACGCAATTATCTTCTGCATAGAAGGAGCGTCTGTATATCTAAGATAAGATACGTATAAACAGTATCCCCTTTTTATGCGTATCTTTTCCCACACACCTTTCACCGTCCCATGCCTATCCTGACCCATTTGATCAATGTCCCATTCCACACAAGGGACAGTTTCCCCTAGAGACACGACCTCTCGGACCTCGGTGACGGCTTTCCGAAAGAAGAAAAAAAAGAACAACTGGAAAGAATCTATTTCAATTTTACGCTGACAGTGGTATCTGATTGAGGACGATGTAGTAGGGTCCATGACGGATCATGTGAGACTCATTAAGCATTTTAAAATGGATGATTTCAGGGTTTGCTGCCAGGCGTCTTTCTATCCACTGGCCAAGTTTAAAATGGATGACTGTACTCTTAGGATAAATAGAAAATGATCTTTAGTTTAAAATGGATGACTGTTCTCTTAGGATAAATTAAATAGAAAATGATCTTTTGTTTAAAATGGATGACTGTTCTCTTAGGATAAATTAAATAGAAAATGATCTTTAGTTTAAAATGTCCATGGACAAATTATTTGGTCTAATTCAAGTTGAAAAGTCCTAGTTTGGTCCCATGTTGTACCTACCTCATCTTGAACACATTCTTACTTGTACACAGTCTTACTTGTACACAGTCTTACTTGTACACAGTCTTACTTGTACACAGTCTTACTTGTACACATTCTTACTTGTACACAGTCTTAATTGTACACAGTCTTACTTGTACACAGTCTTACTTGTACACAGTCTTACTTGTACACAGTCTTACTTGTACACAGTCTTACTTGTACACAGTCTTACTTGTACTCAGTCTTACCTGTACACAGTCTTACTTGTACTCAGTCTTACCTGTACACAGTCTTACTTGTACTCAGTCTTACTTGTACTTAGTCTTACTTGTACTCGATATCGTTTAAGACGTTTTAACCATTTGATTTTATTCGATTTTTTAAAACAAATTCTGACTAACAAATATATTCATCATGATCCAAATTAAAATAAGCTGGTGTTTAGAACTATACATATTTAATAGTAAATGTATATTCTTCATCCCATGGACATTAAACTTTACCAAGTTTTTGGGTATGCTACAGCGAAGGTTTCTGGCTTTAAAATAAAAGCTCTAAAAACATCACTTTTTAGGGCTGGGGGCCCGCATGCAATTTTTAAAATTAGTTATATTAAAGGTAATTTAAAAGGTGGCTACTGGGTACATGGATAAATTGTTGACCAAATTTTATTTTAAAAAAATAAATAATAAAAATTCCAAAGGGGTAATGAATTTCTAACGTCTGTTTCTTTGTGGCCCGGACCTAAAATATTATTTTCGTAAACATTTAAAGCATGTTTACCTTAAGATTTAAAAAAAAAATTAAACAAATATAGACACGCATCTCTATCGTGACCTAGATTGAAATCCTCAGACCTTATGAGATATGCACATCCTGCATCCATTTTACACGAGGGCCAGTAATGTCATTTTAGTTCCCATTTGATATTAAACTACCTAGACAAATATTGACAAACAAGTCTATCCATCATGGTTCAGACTGAATTCAATGTATGTTTTGAATTTGTGTAAAACGGGTGATCATCTCTTACTGAAATCCTAATTTCCGCAGCAGAGCGCGGGTATTTTGCTAGGGTGACCACCTCTAGGGTACGAGGGCCCATTATGTTGCTTTTTTGCTTTTATGAGCTATTTAAAGATTAGTTTGAGAGTTATCTACTGTGTAAATGAATGATCCTTGACCAAACTTGGTATATAAGTACGTTAGAGCCTATGTTAAAATACTGCAGTGCAGTGAGCTCATAATGTCTATTTCTTCGGGGATGGGGTCAACAAATGTCTTTTTTAAGGTAATGTTTAAGACGTTATTCCCCCTTCAATTTTATAAGAATTTTAGAAATAAAGACAAGACGGTTTAAGTTAATATATTTATTATATCCATCATGATCCAGATTGAAATCAAAGGGGTTTTGAATTAGTGTTTACGGGTTCTAAGCTAACAGAAATCCTAATTTACCGCAGCAAAGCGCGGGTAATTAGCTAATGAATTATAAACCCAAAGCGCGAATATTCTTAATCATACCGTTGTAGGAGTCTTTTTAAAATACTTTATAATTTATTTTAACTCTTGGTGTTCGCTTGCTTCCTTGAGTGCCGAAAAAACTGTGGATCGATTTTTAATCCCCTTTCTTTTATACTGGCGAGCTGAAATTTTGCAGGCAGACTCGTGCCGATGATAAAAAGGATGTATCAAAATTTGAGATCGATCAAATGTACTTGAATTAATTTTTAGATTATTTTTATTTATCTCTATGTAACATATTAATTTTTGTGCTAGAGTGGCGCGTATTATATTAAAAAGAACTTTCCTGTCGCGCAGTAAGGTGTGTATGTTATTGACAATAATTTCTAAAAATATACTCCCGATCGGTGCGCATCATATTAAACATGTTTTACGAGAAATTACGAACATTTTGTATTTTAGGAATGTCTTGCCATGCGTATTATAATGAACATTCTTTAAGTCATGTCTCGTATATAAAAGATTTATAGTCAAAAACCTTTTTTTACGTTTTTTTAAAAAAAAGTCTCTTGACCTGCATTTGATTCAAACAAAGATTTTGAGGATGACTCTAAAGAAACATTGATCTTATGGTCTGGTGTTTTCTTAATTACAAGTTTTTTCAAGTTTTCAATCAATTTAATTAATTAATTTATTTCACAAATGTAGTACTAATTAAGGCTAATTTACTCAATAGTTTTAAAAAGAAATATTTCTGAACTTCAATATTTACAATTATAGTCTTCTAGAATCCAGAGTAACGTCATGTGACTTCGGGTACAGCTAAAAGTTAACATAACATCAAAACATATTATTTTCTGTGCGATGCTATCCCCATCAAGTGGTCGAAATTAATCAACATATTATAAAAATGGACAATATTTAGACGTTTTCGTGTTTTTTATTTAAACAAAAAAATTATCATTTGCTTGCAGACCACAGATTGAGAACCACTGTTCCATAGGACTTGTACTTTCTAAGAACGAAAAACTTCATAACCCAATCGGTCATAGGCTATTTGATGGACTTCATGTCAAACTGTCATAATATCAGTTTAAAAAGTGTGTTTGGATACATTGACCTCACTGACAACGATATTCTACATGAAATTTTCTGCAAAGAAAAATTAATATTTCTTTACGCTGAATTTTGTAGCTGAATGTATTAGTAAAATGCTGACAAAAGATGAGAATAAATATTAGCATAACAGTAGTCTAGTCTTGCCTTAAGGGATTAAACATTAACTAAATGTGACCTGCGGCGTAGCATACGCCGCAGACTTGCTCATACATAGTGAAAAGAAATGGTGAGAGAACGGACACAAACTACAGCACAAAGAAATCAGAACACGAATGAACCGGGGAAAAAAAGGGGTGGGGTCGTTGGTGACTGAGCACAACTGAGAGGACGAAGTTATTATGCCAATGTCGAGAAACAAAGCTTACAGCCGTGTTGCGAAGTCATGTTCATGAAAAAGTGGGAAATGAACGGGCACAAAAACAAACATTAATTTTTTTATAAAAAAGTCATGCCTTAGCTGGGGCTTGAACCTTCGACCTTCTGCGTGTTTTGCGCAGGTAATAACTAGGGTTGCGGAAATTATCGATTAATTTCTCGATTAATCGGTAAAAAAGTTTATCGATTAAAATTATTTTAATCGATAAAATAGCGATTAAATTGGAGAGGTTGTTTTCAATAATTTTTCTGATTTGATAATAAATGATTGATTATTAATAATTAATAATATTTTGCTTTTTTTTACGTACAAACTTCTCCATTTAAAAAATAACATTTGTTAAGTGTAAACTTTAAAATAAGCTCTTATATTTAAATAATGTTAATTGCCTGTTTTTGTTACTTCCCTTGAAGTATTTTACTTTAATGACGTCATAATCTTATTTTGAGCTTCAACAAAATTATCGATTAATTATTCGGTTATTTTTAAAAAGTTAACGATTAAATTTAAATTAATCGATAACAGCCCTAGTAATAGCCATTACACTACGAGATACATGCTATTCTATTGTTCTGAAAGAACAAAGTAATTGACCTCAATTGAACGCATTGTTGGTCTCGATGACCCCCACCCTCTGCAGTACCTTTTCTTGCATGCTGATTGGTCGGTGGGGTTAGACAGCTTGCTGAACCGTGAGGAGATATGTATATACAGATGTGGGCGTGGTGTCCCGCATGGTTGGGCGACGTAGAGAATTATATATACAGATTATTGATTTTTTCCTTCTAACTAAGATACATGCCTTCATATGTATTATTATCACCTTGAAATATAACTACAGCATTATTAGTATGAAATAGTATGAATAAAAATGACAAACGAACGAGCGAATGATTCGAGCCAATATCCAGATTCACTTATATAGAACATATATATGCACTAGACCGTTCTATTAAACAAAACATAAAATCATCCTTAAATATAACAATATATTTAAACAAGATTTAGTCAACTTAAATTGGCACATTTTTACTACTTGTTGTCCTCTCGATACTACCGGAAGTTAACGAGCTATAAATAGATCCCATTAATAGATTTCAGACACGCCAAGCCAAGCCCTATAGAACTTGTTTTTCAATGTCCAACTAAAGCTGACACCATCCTCAGCTCAACCTACGACTGACCGATTTGATGACCTTGCTGTTAGGTCCTGTCTCTGACCAAACATGACGACACTCAAATGACCTAAATGCAAAGACCTCCCTTTGAGCCAAACATGACGAAACTTTAATGACCTAGCTGCAAGGACCTGCCTTTGAACCAATAAAAGAACGAAATTTCAATGCCAAGGACCTGCCTTTGAACCAAACATCAAGACACTTCAGTGACCTAGCTGCAATGACCTGCCTTTGAATAAACATGAAGCTATTGATTTGGCAGCCGTCTCCCTGCAGCAGAAATCAGAAATTCTGTGTGTTGGACAACCCAAAAAAATAAAAGTTTTTTTAAAAACAAAAATATTCACCCGTCTGCTGACTCATTTATTATTTTATTTATGCTGTCAGAGATGTTAAAATGCAGATATAACTTTAGTTCAGATAAGGGCTTGAACATTTTTTTTGGACAAGTCATTAATTTAAAAGAAATGGATGTTTATTATTATGCAGTAATTTTCATTTTTAAGTTGAAGTAACTGTCCTTAAGAACGAGTACGTCTCAGAACGTTCAAGAAACATATTTGATATTCAGGTCTCTGCTGTTAAAGCACTACTATACAGGGTTAAAGATTCTAAAATTATTGCCTTATGCCGCAATTACCAAATGCATGGCGACGCCCAGATGTGTCAAGGCCTAAAAGCGTTAATGCCAAGTTGACTTAATGCCTGGTAGACTTAATGCCCATTTTACTTAATGCCCATTTAACTTAATGCTCATTTGACTTAATGCTCATTTGACTTAATGCTAATTTAACTTAATGCCCATTTGACTTAATGCCAATTTGACTTAATGCCCATTTGACTTAATACCCATTTGACTTTATGCTCATTTGACTAAATGTCAAATTGACTTAATGCCCAGTTGACTTAAAGCCCAGTTACCTTAATATTCCTTTGACTTAATGCCCATTTGACTTAATGCTCATTTGTCTCAATGCCCAGTTGACTTAATTCCAATTTTACTTAATGCCCATTTGACTTAATATCAAGTTGACTTAATGCCCAGTTGACTTAATGCCGAGTTGACTTAATGCCCATCGCATCTAGGATCCAACCCTTCACTGCCCCAAACTCATCTGCCGCCAAGCTCATCTGCCCCTAAACCTAGCTGCCCCTATGCCTATCTGCCCCGAAGCATAGCGACCCAAAAGCCACAGCCTGCTAGAGCCACTACAGACCCAAGTAAATGTGGCTCAGTTTCGATCTATAATTATTCCCTTGATTCGCCAGATCCCGCAATGCCATCTCGTCCATTATACTCAAAGTCCCTGCCATGTGCTAATATTTTAATCTAGATACACGGGTTCTCATAAAAATGACATCTTACTCACGACTGCATTTGGGGTCACAGACATTTGGTCTTGATTGTCATCTTTTATCGAGCTCATAAACGGAATTTGTGATGTTTTCCGTGTGTTCTGAAAACATTCAGACGTTCGAGAATAAGGGGCGTTAAACTCCAGGATGGCGCCCCGATGGTGCCAATGTCAGACAGAATAGGACTGCATAAAGCTTTTTTTATAAAAAAAACAAATTACACAAACTATTTGTGTAAGGAAACAACAAATTAAAGCTTTATTATCAACTAATACAAAAGATGGTAGACGTTTCGGCTCATGCCTTCATCAGTACAAAAACATTTACTTACATATATCTTAAAATTAAAACATATTAAAGTCTATGTGATAAAATGAAAAGAAAAGAAAAACAAAAATAAACACGGACATAGAATATAAGAAAAAGGAGGAAGTTGAAGTATCTAAAGTAACAGTGAAAACCACAACGGGAAAACGATTTTGCAATCAGGTAAAATTGTGGATTTGGTTAATTCCATATGGAGCCAACGTACCAAATCGTTTTATGAGCCTATTTTCCATGTGGACTCTATCATGGGTATTGGTTGCATATAGAATACCAGTAACTACAATATCCAAAATGCCATCGTGGTCAACACTGTTAAAATGTTTAGACACAGGACACTGAGCCTGTTTATTTATATTGTACAGGTGTTCTCTAAACCGATCTCCAAGACGATGACCTGTCTCACCCACATAAATTTTATTACATCTCTTGCAAATAATTGCATAAATCACGTTGCGACTGGTGCAAGTGAATCTATCTTTTATTACGAATTGTTCAAGAGGGAAAGAAATTTTGTTAATTTCAACCACATATGATGAGATGCTGGACTTTTTTAGAAGGAGGTCATACCCGGAAACAATCTTAACATCAGCTGTCAATAGAATTAAAGGCATGACCAGACAGGACTTATTTACATCATCTGTTCACGATCAATGTGATAGATGCAAATTGGTTTTAACTTTCCATCCCCATAATTTTAAGACCCACCAGGTGATTCTCAAAAACCGACCAATCCTTATGGCTGACCCTCTAACTCAGCAGGTCTTCAAAAAACCTCCTCTTTTTGCTTTCCGGAGAGATAAAAGCCTCAGAGACATACTTGTAAGAAGTCACCTTCCCACAATGAAAGCACATATTGGAACAAAAGGTTGCAACCGTAACCGTTGCAATACTTGTCCATATGTGGTGTTTATTTTTGTCTTTCCTTTCTTTTCATTTTATCACATAGACTTTAATATGTTTTAATTTTAAGATATATGTAAGTAAATGTTTTTGTACTGATGAAGGCATGAGCCGAAACGTCTACCCTTATTTGTATTAGTTGATAATAAAGCTTTAATTTATTGTTTCCTTACACAAATAGTTTGTGTAATTTGTTTTTTTGCCAATGTCAGCAACGATGTGTTTCATAAGTCGATTATAAACCTGAACTTTGTTTGAGAGCGCAATATAAGATTCAGATGTTGAATAGGGAGTGGTGAGCCTTTAATGAACATTCGAGCACTTAAAGCGTATTGTGTGACCAGTTCTGTTGTTGTGTTACTGGTGATGTGTTAGTGATGTGTATGTATGTGGTTACGTGTTGCTGTTGTTTATTTTTTGTGGTAATATTGAATTGGTCATGTGTTGGTAATGTGTTGGTAATGTGTTGGTGATGTGTTGGAAATGTGTTGGTGATGTGTTGGTGATGTACTGGTGATGTGTTAGTGGTGTGTTGGTGGTGTGTTGGTGATGTTTTGGTGGTACAGTAATGTCATCCGTTGGCCAGCTCTTAGGATCTGAAAGCTTGCCATAAATGTAAATATTAACCTACCGCCTTTGGTCAGGCTTTTTTTAAAAATCAAAGTTAAGTTTATTATTAATATACTTTTTTTTTAAAATCGAGATATTAACTTCTTCCCCCCCCCACACGCAACAACCCCCACCCCACGTCAGCAACAATCGGGATCAACCCGCACCAACTACAATGGGTCAATAACTTTCAACGCTGGAGAGTGTTGAACATCGGATGGCCACAGTGGATTATTGAATGAAGGGTCGTATCATCTGAGTGATCAACCTTGAATAGACGTTTTTCAGTTGGTCAATAAGAAGCCCTGAGGAAGCTCTTCTTTGTTTAAAGATCAGATAAGACAGTGGGCCGCCTGAACACCATCTTCCTTGATATTCTCCCACAGAAAGACTTTCAGGCGAGAAAGAGAAACATTCTCAAAGGAGACTATAAAAATTAAAGTTATACTGAATTCTCTTTTAACCATTTACACATTTTACCCCCCCCCCGGGGTCACCCCCAAAGCCCATATAGGATTTAGAACGTATTTAACTTAAAACCTTCAATAGTGTGAATTAAAATCTCAAGTAATTTTTTGAACAACAGAAATTTGAAAAAGCTTCAATTTGTTGAATGGGTCTTTGTCTTTTCAACCTACGCCTACCATAGGTTATTTTAAGGTTGTTGGTTTCAGTTTGATGCGTTGAGTACACATTACAATAATAAAAGAGAGACACAAACGATTTTCAATAAATAAAGCAAATATTCATTTTATACTTTATTATTAATTGGTAAATTAAAGTTGAGGCAAGGATCTTTTTTTTTAAAAAATTAAGAATCACATATGATGAAACTAAATCTGCATGATAAATTAACTACACTATCATGGAAAATGAATTGAGTATAAAAAAAGAGAAGAAGAAAGGGTGGGCGCAATTTATTAATTAAAACACAGCACAGAAGTACAAACAAATTTAAAAACTTTAAAGCCTTATTTATTATAAATAATAAAGTATTAGAAGTTAGCTGTGAATTAAAAAACAAAACACGTAGAATCTAAAGCTTTTTAAATAAATGAAAAATTCATGTCTTAACTTTTCGGCAAATTCAATAGGCTTTGTCATTTCTAATACCGGGAAACGTCTTAGCTGAATGAGTCATGTTCTATTTTAAGATCACATTTTATTGGAACAAGTTTTGAAGCATAAATACAGTCGAAATAATATGTTCTCATAATTTTAAGCAAAGTAAAGTTACTAGCCTGTATTTTTTTCCTTTTTCAAGTCCGATAAGCTGTCTTAAATTAACGAAGAATTAACAAATATCTGATAAAATGCATTCTTCTCAATATATATATATATATATATATATATATTTGGATTTTGATTCCAAGCTTTTATTAATTTTTAATGAAATGTGTGTTTTAAAAGATATATATATATATCCCCCAAGTATTTCTATTAATAGATTTCTGACCGATTATTATGCAACGTTCTATAGTACGAATTCTAACAATGATTTTAAGTGTTTAACTTAGATTTACATCTGATATTATCAACTATGCCATAGGGGAAAATAGTCAAGTGGAGAAAAGGAAAAAAAAAAACCGGCTTAAAATATCAGAATTCCTTATCACTCAAACAAAACAATGAAGAACAGAAAATGTACACATGTATTTTATGTCTCTTGTGTTCCGCCTTAAACGCAGTCCAGCGCTGTCTATAGTTAATCTTTGATGTGAGCTCCAATTAAAAAAAACTTTTTGTATCATTAACTTCAAAACAAATGCGTTTTGCCTCAAACCGGCGTCATGAAGTTTTCGTTAAATAACTGGTAAGACTGCAGTTACTACAACAGTGAAGGTATTTAAAAGTGCCGTAAAAGGCTGATTTTTTAAAATAAATAAATAAATAGATATTAATATATTAAAAAGCCATAATGCGTTGTGCAAGCCAGCTTTTGCTCAGGGAAAAACTGTGATGCACGGTAATACAAGCAAGCCCACATAAAAACTATGCTGCACGGCAATACGAGCAAGCCCACATAAAAACTGTGCTGCACGGTAATACAAGCACGCCCACATAAAAACTGTGCTGCACGGTAATACAAGCACGTCCACATAAAAACTGTGCTGCACGGCAATACAAGTAAGTCCACATAAAAACGGTGCTGCACGGTAACGCAAGCACGTCACATAAAAACTGTGCTGCACGGTAATGCAAGCACGCCCACATAAAAACTGTGCTGCACGGTAATACAAGCACGCCCACATAAAAACTGTGCTGCACGGTAACGCAAGCACGCCTACATAAAAACTGTGCTGCACGGTAATGCAAGCACGCCCACATAAAAACTGTGCTGCACGGTAATACAAGCACGCCCACATAAAAACTGTGCTGCACGGTAATACAAGCACGCCCACATAAAAACTGTGCTGCACGGCAATACAAGCAAGCCCACATAAAAACTGTGCTGCACGGCAATACAAGCACGCCCACATAAAAACTGTGCTGCACGGTAATGCAAGCACGCCCACATAAAAACTGTGCTGCACGGTAATACAAGCACGTCCACATAAAAACTGTGCTGCACGGTGCTGCACGGTAATGCACGCACGTCAACATAAAAACGGTGCTGCACGGTAACGCAAGCACGTCACATAAAAACTTTGCTGCACGGTGCTGCACGGTAATGCAAGCACGTCCACATAAAAATTGTAAGCAAACGGTGATAGTGCAGCCACCATCAAATATCGGGTCCATTGTAGCCACAGCATAAATCACTGTAGTGTACTGGAGGTAAATGTATGCAAGTACAAACCACCAACTTGGGGAAATCATAGCACCAGAAGTGGGGGATCTACTCATCTCATCACAAAACCTGCCACTAACTTATGGACTACTTTCAATATGAAAAAAAAGGAGGAAAAAAAAACAAATTTAAAAAAGCCTCACAAGCATCCGGCATTTTCTATTCCGCATTTATTGGACGACCCGCTAGTGCCATATTCGTGTGTTTACCTGCACATGATTATGCTGTAAATTTGACAACCTCGATAAAAGTAAAGACATGTGGACAGACATATTTTTTAATGTGGATGTTGCGTTTCTGTATATTTGTTTTTTTATTTATCTTTAAAAAAAAATGTTTAACATTTTTTTTTAAAAAAAGAGATAGTTTTTAAAAATACTTGAAAAGAGGAACATTCCTAAACAATCAGTTTCATAGACATGAAAAACAAAATTGTGTACTCACGAGCAAAGGTCCCTACGACTTAGAAAATTCCAGACGAAGAGCCGAAACCGAATGAGGAGCAACACACGATTGAACATATGACCAGAACACAGTGCCGACTCCCGCGTTTTTTTTTAAAAATCAACGCCAACATTGTGTTGGCCACTTTGTGTTGGCCACTGACCCTTCACCAACCAACTCTTACTTCCACCCGATGTCTGTCTGTCTGTCCTGTCTGTCTCCTTGAAACATTCCAATCAGCCAACTCTCGTGTTTTTCTTGTCCCCTTTCTTTTTATTTTCCCTTTCTGTTCCTCAATCAAACAATGTTTTTGTTTTTTCTCGCTCTTCCTTTTTTTTTTTTATTCACCGTCTCCAGATTGGATTTTCATACACACGAATTTTTCCGTTAATTTCTTCTTCTTCGTTTTTTAAAATTTAAATAGTTATTTTTCCCCTCTCATTTTGAATTGTTTCTTTAAAGCGTGGGAACACCACCACACCAAGTGACACTTTTCTACTCGGGCTCCACGCAAGGTCTCACGTGCACATCCTGTCTCGTCCTGGCAACTGCTCGCCAAGCGACCTGTCTATTCCTGGCAACTGCTCGCCAAGCGACCTGTCTCTTCCTTCTCGGTGGCAGGAGGCACTACTCGACATCTTCCAGCACCAAACTTCCCTCCCTTGGCCCCCCACCCCCTTCAAATAACACCTTATTCTCTAAGGGCTTTTATTTTCCAACTTGATTTTCTACTGAGTTACTGAATTACTCGGTCTTTTCCCCTTGATTACTGAAGATTTCTTTTTATTTATTTTCACTTGATAATTTTGTCTTTTTTTTTCTCTTTAGATTTCTCTGTCTCTTTCACCATATTACTCTGTTTCTCCAGATGTCTCTATTTTTTTCTCCTTTGGTTACAGTCGATGGGGACTACTGAAAATGTTATTTTCGAATAAATTATTATTTTTTTAAAACCTATTTATCAATTTTTTAAATAAAAAAAAAAATCAGGTATTCAGTTTTGAGTCCAACTAATTTAGAAAGATTAAAATGCGGTACAAACTAATGACAGGTGTTTTAACATGAGGTGAAAACTATTTCTTTACGAAAACACAGTTCAGACGGACTGAAAAGAAGCTTCGGGTTTCATGGATATGCCCTTCTTTTATTTACACTATTTCATTTAGTTGTCCACACTAGTGAAGGTAATAAATAGTTTAAATTTGACTTAAATACTTTTGTTTCTTTACTTGTACTGTGAAGGAACTGCCCAAAATGTCTACATATTATGTGGATGTCGATTAATAAAGCATATTGTTTAACGGCATCATAGGGAATATAATAGTGCATTCCCCTCACAAGCTGAGGGGCGTGGGATCGAGAACACGCAAAGTCACAATAAGAAAGATGAAAAAACTATCGCTAAGAAATTCCTCCGTTGACCTGGGCGGGAATCGAGGCACCCACCAGGTCTAGCAAGCCCCTATTAAGTTCTAATGGAAACAATAGAAAGCCCCATACGACCATCGGTTATGGGACTTACTTACTTACTGTATTTGTTTTAATGACACACATTCTTTATGTAATTAACATTTCAATGAAGGTTTTTATCGCAGTCCATATGGTTATAAAAATAACTTAGGCATTAGATTATCAACGTAAAGATCTCAAAATTTACCACAGATACATCTTGGATGACAATGCTTTGTATCAAAATTTCAGATCAATCGAATGTACCGTAATTAAATTAATGCATTTAAAAGTTTATCTCTACATAGCATATGTATACGTCTGCTTTGTCGACATCCACGTGCCACCGGAGTTCACCGTTGGGCAGGCGCTTATGAAGTGTTTGGTATACAAAAAATAGAGGTAAAAAAGAATCTTTAAAAACCACGTTTTTATAAGTGGACTAAAAAGAAGAAAATAAATAGAGGTTTAACCTTTATTTTTATTCCATTGACATTTGCTTTGTTTGTTCCAACATTCATATACTTTTTATCTTAAATTATTTTATATGTTACAGACGCTCCATCTATACAGTGTTTCTCAAACTTTTTATGGGTAACGACACAATAAGAATATTCGAGATTTTTCGATATACACAAAAATCATTGCGTCTTAGTTTTTTAAAAAGATAACTTTTTTTCTTTGGTACATATTACTGTTGATATATCAGTGTGGTGGATATTTTCTTTTTAAGTAGAATTTTTTGTATTAAATACTTGTCCATGGCTAAATTTTAAAAGTTATTTCTATAAAAAAACATCAAAACATGCAAATATTATTATCTTACTTAAAAATTCTAAACAAGCCCT
>MUZC01000978.1:110863-121841 GCA_002072015.1 Radix auricularia | reverse complement strand
CACACACACAAAAAAAAAGAAAAAAAAATTGGATAAAATATTCCTTTTATAATTTTAATAGTGTAGCTTTGTGGCGGGTCCTCGGGGAGGTTGACAGGGAGGCGAAACGTGGAGTCAATGAACCTGATAGGGTTACTGCTGGACCTTAACATTAATGCTTAACATTTTTATCTAATTACAATGGATATTTTCACGGGAAGTCTATGAACTATCTATTCGTATTCATTTCAGTAATTTTTATCATCAATATACACTCAAGGCAACGGTTCACATGAACTGGAATGCAGTAATTGAAATAATTATTATTTCATCAGATAAACTAATTAAGCCGGGATTGTAAGTAAATTAGGATAAAATTATGTTAACTTGCTTAAAAATGCTGACTTAAAATACTATAAAACAATATTTTAAAGTTCAATCTCTTACTAAAATGAAAAAAATATCAAGCCAACTACACCACTAGAAAGAATGGAAAAAGAAAATGGCGTACATAGACGCCAACCGAATCTAACGTCCTGCCTCACGCGAAACACTCGTGATTACAGATTGTTATGTTGTTGATTTATTTAAGAAACACTTTGTTTTGATTTATTTTAATATGTCATAATAACTTCCGAGCTCAGAACCCTATCAATTTGAAATAATTTAACTAAATCTCGCGACACACCTGGAAATCTCAACCCATTCGGATATGGGTGGACTCAGGGACGTCCTAGGCCTCGGGAACAAATCCTTGCCTTCACCTGGATTCGAATATATACGTATACATCGTTAATTTCGATTATAGCCAAACATTTCGAGGGAAGTAACAAAAATAGGTAATCGAAATTAGTTTGTTTTATTTAGTTATTTCCCCTGTCTAATAGACTTTGGTAAAAAAATAATTTTTAAAACTTTTTGAACTTCTATGGACGGTTGTACTAAATTCCTCAGCGATAAAAATCTTCTGATCTCGGCTATTATATTGCTTATCTATTATTTTTTAAAATAAATTGGAAAAAAAATATTATAAATATTTTCTTCAATTTTAAACGAATTTTTTATCGATTATAATTTTTAATCGGTATTTAATCGATATAATTTTTAACGATCAATCGAGAAATTATTCGTTAATTTCCGCAGAGTTAATATTTATTATTTTCATATGGGTATGAAAGCCTGTAATTCAATTTTAATGTATGCCATTTTTGTTTATTACCTTCATCAGGCCCCTAAAAAAATAAGTTATCGAATACGGCCGTCTTTGTCCAAAAGTTTTGATAACCCTGGCACAAACCCATGATATAACGTCACAGAAGCCCTCCAATGTCACAAAACAAAACGCGTCCAAGACTGAGGACTCACCTGTTACCCGACTGTTGATATCTACATCAAAGAAATCAAATTATTCCACTTTACGAATTGCACATAATGAGCGTTTTTTATCATACACGCAGTACTAACTAAATAGCTCACTAACGCTGTGTGTTCCTCTCTGTGATCAAAGGAATGATTGCTCGTACACCACACACAGTGGAGCGTTCTCGAACAACGAGCAAGGAGGAGATAATTAACCACATTTTCATGCACTTGATTGAGATTAGCCCCCTTACATTCCGGGATTCGAGAATTCAGCAGTTTAAAAAAAATAAACAAACAAATCGACCCCCCAAAAAATAAAGATTGTTATGCGGTATTGGGGGCAAGTGATGAAATGTGCTTGATTCAGTATACAAACACACACACACACACACACACACAAACACAAGAGCACAACCCAATAAAAGCAACATTAAAACAACACACCAAACATCAACAACACCATTACTAAAACAACACTTTACCCAACAACACAAATACTAAAATAACACACTACCCAACAACACCATTACTAAAACACCACAACACAAAAACACCATTACTAAAACAACACATTACCCAACAACACCATTACTAAAACAACACACTACCCAACAACACCATTACTAAACCAACACACCATTCAAACGAAATATTTTGTGATCCCTCGAATAGAAGAAAAAGCCCTAACTCCAAAAGCATCAATCATCGTTTATTTGAAAATGTTTTCTTGGATGTGTCAGAGACAGAGATGTCTGATAGCATAGTGTCAAGCTGAGAATTTAACATTTTCTTCGATGTGTCAGAGACAGAGATGTCTGATAGCATAGTGTCAAGCTGAGAATTTAACATTTTTCTTCTCTAAATTATTTGGATCCTCTTCTTTTCTGGATTTTGTGATAATTTTTATTTTTAAATTATGTGTTTTTTTTTAATGACAGTTAACGATTAATTTAAATTGAATCGTTAAATTTAGAAAAAAATGTACGATTAATGAATACATTATCAACATACCCATCAGTCAATAGTAGAAAACCAAAGTAATTTGTAAGTGTTGCGTTGATTAACCTTTCAAAAAATAATTTCACCATTGAAATTTTTGACAAAATTAATCGAGAAATTAATCGTTAACTTCCACAGCCCTAGCTTTTACAATTTTTTTTTTTAATTTTAAATTTCTCACAAAGTGTTTTCATTCACGATAATTTTATTTTACATTTCAGGGACACTGCAAACAGTGAACCGGATCAAAGCAAACAGTGACTCGGATCAAAGCAAACAATGACCCGGATCAAAGCAAACAGTGTTCCGGATCAAAGCAAACAGTGACCCGGATCAAGGCATAGAGATTTAAACGTTTATTAAATCATCTTTTTAAAATACTTTATGGTTTTGTATAAGTTTTTAATTTAAAAAAATATTTCCCAAATCTGATGTTAAAAGTATCTTATCTGTTACAGACGCTCCTTCTACACAGTAAATTTTATTAGCGGCTTGTCGGTAAACCAACTTGCAGATGGATCATTTCACCTTTGGTTTATAGCTTCGTTTTAAGTTCATTGTTCCTCGGCTGGCGGCTTGTTATTTCAACTCGCAACCTCACAGCAGCTTTAAGACAGGTGCTGGCTTGCATTCAAAATTAAGGGCACGTCTAACTCCCAATTATTTATATTTTAATAGGCGACTTGATATGTACTAAACATGTCGATAATTGGTGTATCTGTAGTATCACAGACCTACACATTCTAATAATTCAAAGATTGGTAAGATAGATAGATATACAGACAGACAGACAGACATATATACAGAAAGACAGACAGACAGACAGATATACAGACAGACAGACAGATATTAGGACAGATATACAGACAGACAGACAGACAGACAGACAGACAGACAGACAGACAGACAGACAGACAGACAGACAGACAGACAGACAGATAGATAGATAGATAGATAGATAGATAGATAGATAGATAGATAGATAGATAGATAGATAGATAGATAGATAGATAGATAGATAGATCGATAGATAGATAGATAGATAGATAGATAGATAGATAGATAGATAGATAGATAGATAGAAAGAAAGAAAGAAACTGCCAGGAATTTTTCTGGTAAAAAAGGGTGGTAAATCTCACTGGTCTATCAAAATCTATGCCGTCTGGTTAAAAGGGGCGGTAAATCTCATAGCTATGTCAACATTATGATGTCTGGTAAAAAGATGGGGGAATAAATCTCACAGCTCTATCAACATTCATGCTGTCTAGTAACATAAACGGGCGGTAAATCTAACAAATCTAACAACACTATGTTGTTTGGTAAAAATGGGTGATATATCACTCTCTCAAACTTATGCCGTCTGGTAACAAATAACGGTAAATCTTACAACTCTACCAATAGTTACGCTTTCCGGTAATTTTTTTTTATATGAACTCTTGGGCGCAATCTAGTAAAAGGATGGGGCAGTGGAGGTAACCAGAGCCATTCCCCATAGGCCAAATAATGGGGATTGGGATAAGTGGAACCATTTTCCATGGATATATTAATGGGGATTGGGGTAACTGAAACCAATCCCCATAGATACATTAATGGGGATGGGGTAACTTAAACCATTCCCCATGGACTAATTAATGGGAAATGGGGGAAAGTGGAACCATTCCCCAACAGGCTCGTTGATGGGGGGGGGGGGGGTAATTAGAACCATGCCCCCCTCCCGAGACAAGTTGAATGTCAAGAGTGGTAGCAGCAACTATTCCCCAAAACACTTCTCGACTGGGGAAAAGGGGGGGGGGGTAACTGGAACAGCTCCCTCCACAGCCTAGTGCGTGACAAGTAACACGTACTGCCCAGAAATCCGTGACGTGTTCCTCGTGGCAGACGATATCTCAGTAATCTCCATCCGCCTCTAAGAGAACCGGACGCTAATCTAATGTAGTGGAATGGCGACAGAATAGCCGAGGATTTCGGTATGTACTCGTGTCAGGGCTGTAGTCGCACAAACACGTGTTGGCTTAAGGTTGTCCGTGGAATGGGGTGGTGGGGATGGCGGGGTATGTACCCAGAGTAGTGGTTTGGTTGTTTTAATTACATTTTTGTGTGTGTGACCTTGAACGAGATTCGGTGCGATCTATTTATCTGCCGTATAAAATGAAGATCGGTAACAACGGTAAATCTTTACATTTTTAAAGTTTAAGAAACAAATAAAATAGGGGTTCTGTTTATTAATAATTCACGAAGCGCATCTAGGCAAAACAGCGACCGTCATAATAGCGACTTCAAAATAGCGACTTCAAAATAGCGACTGTCAAAACAGCGACCGTCATAATAGTGACTTCAAAATAGCGACTGTCAAAACAGCGACCGTCCTAATAGCTACTTCAAAATAGCGACTGTCAAAAACAGCGACCGTTATAATAGCGACTTCAAAATAGCGACTGTCAAAACAGCGACCGTCATAATAGTTACTTCAAAATAGCGACTGTATCAAAATAGCGACTTTTTTCTTTTTCTTGTAATAATGCTTGAATAACTTACTGTACTTGGCCTATAATTGAGTTTATAAAATCAAGAAAAGGATGACATGATAAGCCATGCAGGTTTCTTGTAGAGAAGGGACAATACCAAATTAAATACAATCAACTCGAGGTATGTATATAAATGTTGGTGTTTTAAAGAGTGTATACATATTTTCTCAGAGATTGAAGAAATACGTGACGATGAACACAAGAATCACTGCTGTACAACAACATCTACAATACCTTCGAGCACTTGCTCAAAATTTAGAGATAAATGCCACATAATTTAAGTGACCTTGATATTTTCTATTCTGTTTTAAAAGTTCTTTTAAAATCATTTACGTATTATGTAGCTAAGACAAATTACATGTTATTAATTCTTTGTTGATATAATTGTATTTGAAAGAATGTGTATATTTATAGCCCAAGTGAATTGATTTAAATTTTTTTTTAAACAAAATCAAAATTTTTAATTTCATTAAATACGTTATCAAAATGAGATAAATGTCACATAATTTAAGTAGCCTTGATCTTTTCCATTCTGTTTAAAATCTTCCTTTAATTCATTTATATATTATGTCGCTAACACAAATTAAATGTTGTTTAAAAAAAAATTATACAATTTTATTTCACTGAGCAGCTGTTTTTATAGGAATGAGTGCGTGTGTATGTAGTATAAGTTAATCCAAGTCATTAATTGCTTTTAACTTTTATTTTAATTTAAGTTAATAATTTTTATAAATACTTCATCAATATGTAGCTATTTTTTTCGAATTTTGATTTTTTTTTACTATGCATTTTTGTAATATTTTCACTTAGGGTCCTCTGGTAAGTTTAGACAATATAAAGGGGTCTATGTATCAAAAAAGTGTGACACTATTATGTTAGGTGAACGGTTTGACAAAAATAGCTTTGAGGTGACGTCGTTGCTATGGCGGACGCTGTTTTGAACTCGTGCTTTCACGAAGCTGTCATATCACAGATGATTATAATATATTTTTATTTAAATCTGTCTTGTCGTTACAAAACATGTTCTTCAGTAGTTATTTCGGGAGGATCGTTATAGCTAAATAGTAATTTAAAGACATTTAAATATCCCTTCTTGTGTGTCTTCTCTTATCTATACAGACGGAGCGTCAGATTAGTGCGTCCACAGACCATGCCAGTCTGTTGGGAAGTAACCGAGCTTTCACAGGCCACGGCTATGAGGCTTCCACGCTATTATCAGCCGCCTGTGTTTCCCTAACTAGTATCAGGCACCCAATTGGAGCTGGGTAAAATCACGGACACCTTTGGCTCCAAGGACAAATCGCTTCTCTCCCGGAGATTCGAGCCCATGACCATCGGTACGCCAGCCGAGCGCGCATGCCACTCTAAATTATATTTTGATTCGGGGTCGGCTTATGAACGAACAGACTATAGAACGAGTATATACGGTATGTTGGTCAACATTGTGAAATGTGTTGCACTATATGTAATTCGTGATAATTATTTACCAGTATTCATTTTTGAGCGACAGTGTGTGCAAGATACCTACAGTTTCACTATTTATTCATGTTGAATTCATTTTATTTTTTGTGCCCAGCAATGGCCGAGAAGAGGAAAAAGGAAATAGAAAATGAGTTTCTGCAATTTCAAGATGATTGGAGTTTTAAATTCTTTCTTCTTTATCATATGCGGCGAGAAAGCATTGAGTTGCTTTGCAATGAAACCGTGGGTTATGGCGCGCCATCATTATGAAAGCAAACATTGGGAAAAATCCTTAGAGCTGGAGACTTAAATCCGTGCATAAAAGTTTTCTACATTAAAGTCAACTCACATTTCCGAAGACATTGTTCGTTAAATCCTCAAATGAAAATGAATCCTTGAATAAAGCCAGTTATAAAGTTGCCTATGTCCTGGCTATAACTTGCAAACCATTTACAAATGGTCAAGTAGTGAAGGAATGTTTGTAGGAGGTAGCAGAGGAACTTTGCACAAAAATGTTGAAAGAATTTTAAAATGTAGCTTTGGGTGTAAATAACATTGCTCACCGTGTTGCAGACTTGGGTGAAAACATTGCGACTAAAATAGTGAAATAAAAGATGCGTAAAAATGCAAGTGCAAGCAAGTTTCTCCATTTTTTAATTGTAATTGATGAATCGCTGGACGACTGTTCCACCCCTCAACTGCTTGTGTTTATTAGTGGTGTGGATGAAGTCATGAACCTAACACAAGAGCTGTCTTCTCTACATAGCATTATGGTACAGCTACCAGAGAGGATATATTCAATGAATTGAACAAAACATTTGTTGATTATAACTTTGGATTTGACCAACTTCACTGGCTTGACTGTTTATGTAGCAAAGAATAGAGTGGCAATAAGAAAGGTTTAGTTGGACAAGTGAAGCAGATGTAAAATGAGAAACACATTCCACAACCAATGTCCCTGCACTGTGTTATTCACCAACAAGCTTTGTGTGCTATATATATGTGCACATTAGCAGTGTACTGAATCCTGTGGTGAGGATGGTGAATTTAATAAGGTCACATGGGCTCATCCATAAACAGTACAGAAGGATACAAACACAGAATCGCAAGATTTAGAATATTACACAGCAGTAAGATGGCTAAGGTCTGAGAAATTTCTGAGTAGAGTATTTGAATTAAGAAAGGAAATACGTGACTTCCTAGAAAGCAGAGTCACAGCCATTTTTGTCTGATGAAGATTGAGTATGGAAATTGGACTTTGCTGCATACATTACTTGTCATTTAAATTTTCTGAACCTAAGACTACAAGGAGAGAAAAATCTAGTTTCTGATCTTTACATCACCTAAAGGCCTTCAGATCTAAACTTGCTTCTGGAACAAGTACAGGCCAACAACTTGACACACTTTCAGTAGTGCAAAGGTCTCCATGGCTGATGCAACAGCTAAGTTCCCCACATCATTTTCATGCGAGATCATCAAAGACCTCTTGCTGGAGTTTCAGGAGCGGTTTTCTGACTTGGATTCAAAGGCAGAAGAAGTGAGTCTATTTCAAAATCCACTTGAAGCTGCTGTGGCCAGTTGGTCAGATGAACCGCAGATGAATGTCATTGATTTGCTAGCAAATGACCTCCTTAAATACAAGTCCAAAGAAGGACTTTTGAGCTTTTACCCGTTTTTTTTTCCGAGGAAGACTTTCCTAATGTCAAAGCTTTTGCATCAAGGTATCTTTCAACGTTTGGAACAACATACTTGTGCAAACAGACATTTTCAAGGATGAAATACGTGAACAACAATTTAAGAACTTACTTGTTTGACGATAATCTCAGGTCGCTGTTAATGTTAGGGACATCAAATCTAAATCCAGAATTATTAACTTTTTTTGCATCCAGGAAAAATTTCACCACTAATACAGATTTAACAATTAATTATTAAATAATATTAAATATAGTATTAATTAATTTTAAAATTATAAATACAATAATACTAAATATATAATACAAAACAACAATCATTATTTTGATTCTTTCTTATTTTGCCCTCTAGTGTGTAATCGGCCCCCAAACTTCTGTTTCACAGTTGATGCGGCCCTCCTTGTCAAAAGTTTGGAGACCCCTGGGTATAGCAATGGCGACCGTTGCACCGAATCTCTGAATCAAGAAAGATAACCCTTTAGAGGTTTTCCTTAGGCAAGCAGTCAGCCCACAATGGCTTGGGGGACGGGTGGTGTTGATGGTATTTATAAGAGCTTTAGCGCAGCTCGTCACATCCCATTTGTTCTTTAGAATAATTCAGAAAGAACCGAACACAAGTCAGAGATTTTTATTGTGAGGTGGAAGGCGTCATCAACCAAGCATGGTCCCCGTCCTAATAATTCAGATATCCCCCCGTACTAATAAACCCGACTCCCCCGTTCTAATAATCCTGACTCAATCATCCTAATAATTCTGACTCACCCGTCCTAATAATCCTGACTCAATCGTCCTAATAATCCTGACTCACCCGTCCTAATAATCCTGACTACCCCCGTCCAAATAATCCTGACTACCCCCGTCCAAATAATCCTGACTACCCCCGTTCTAATAATCCTGAATCCCTGTGCTAATAATCCTGAGTCCCCTCATCCTAAAAATCCTGACACATTTACTTTCAAAGCTTTCCGCTTTCAAATCTCTCTTTGAGTTTGCTGAGCAATCAAATTTTTGCCCTGCCCCCCCCCGCCCCCCTCTTTCATGACTTGGGATAGAATCCCTAAACTCCTAAACTGATCTATTGAAATGTAAACTTGTGTTTCAAAAAACCAAATTTACATCTCTTGCGAGCTGAGCTCGTGCCCGTGACAGAGAGTGACTGGGGTCGGTGGGGGTTTGGGGGTGGGGTCGAATCAGGCGAGGTAATAAGTTCAATTTTTATGCGCCGCCCCCATCCCCCGTCTATAGGTTAATACGGTAGGCGGAAGGGTCTTAATTTTTGCCAGTTCATCGAGTGCTTGTATTCAACTCCGAAATCTCAGCCATCTCAAACTTCCGGTTCCGTGTCAAAGGCGAGGCGTTTCCTTTGATTATTTTTTTTTAAGTTGTTAAATATATTCGCATTTTCTCGTCCAAATATCAATTCGCCGAGCGGGCTCCGAACGCGCTTAATATTCCTGAGCCGTTTGTTCCACACGTTGAAATGTCTGAAGTTTGAATGGCTTGAGAAAAGATGAAATGAAAATACGTAAATATTAAAAGATTGCACAGAACCGACCCTAGTCCCCAGAGAAGTGGGGGTATGGGGTTTTGGAATCCATTAAGCGAGGAAACTGGCAACTTGTGGGGAAAAGTTACGCCTCTTTAAGTGCACTCGGTGTGAGCCGGTGGGTCTCATTCTGTTATGCCTAGTCAGACCACACGGGATTTTCGTTGTGGTATCAAGGGGGCTGAAATGAAAATGTTTAAATAATTATTTTAAAAAGCGTCAGTATTTATTATACATATTCAACCACAAGGGAAGAAATGGCTATGTGGCATTTTTGGAACTTTTTTACATTCTCTCCGATCTATCCATTCACTTCATCCATCACTTCATCCATCTATCTATCTATCTATCTATCTATCTATCTATCTATCTATCTATCTATCTATCTATCTATCTATCTATCTATCTATCTACCTACCTACCTATCTACCTATCTACCTATCTACCTATCTACCTATCTACCTATCTACCTATCTATCTATCTATCTATCTATCTATCTATCTCTCTATCTATCACTATATCTATCTATTTCTCTATCTATTACTATATCTCTCTATCTTTCGATCTATGTTTCTATCTATCTTTCTATCTATCTCACTACCTATCTACGCGCGGGTCTGATCTAGCACACTAAATAACCTGATTCTTTGATAGCGGTTCTTATTCTTTACTGCCCAGTCTTTGGTTAAGCTTGTACTTGAAAGGGCAT
Source organism: Radix auricularia (assembly GCA_002072015.1). Classification (NCBI taxonomy): domain Eukaryota; kingdom Metazoa; phylum Mollusca; class Gastropoda; family Lymnaeidae; genus Radix; species Radix auricularia. Next base: position 111,568 of record MUZC01000978.1, on the reverse strand, counting down.
CTTCTGTACAAGACACATCCACTAAAAAATGGTGATAACTAGAACATATTTTCAAAAAAGAGCCATCAGATTTATTACTGGAGAATATTAAAAACTGACAAGTGTAACAACATTGGTTAAACTAATAAACCTAGAAACGCTAGAGGATAGAAATACAAAGAGCAAAGTAGTAATAATACATTAGCAAATTATCTTTAACTTGGAAGTACAACTCAAAGATCATCTTAATATTATAATACAACCCTTAAATAGAGATATGGATAATAAAATTCTTATTCCGTAAGCAAGAACAAACAGAAACAAATTCTCGTTCTTTCCGTCAGGAATTCGGATGTTGTATGGGTATCCTGAAGAAACTAAGAAAATTAACGCTACATATAATGTCATCGGAAACTCTAATGAAAATGCAAGGCTATGCATAAACCATGGATAAGCGTACGACGCAATAATCTTCTGCATAGAAGGAACGCCTTTAACAGTAAACTGTTATTCTGTCAAAGGTTACTCTTGAAGTAAGCCATATCCTTATATTAAACGTTTTCAGCCCATTCCAAGAGGTTCTGATTCTAATGTTTATTTGGCTTAATTCTCGGTTAAAGTCAACGTTAATGCTAGAAATGTAACGAAACGAACACCGAAAAGAGTGATACTTTATTCGGTTTCCTAAATTAAGAGATATTTTCAATAAAGTTTTTTTATACCCCC
>MUZC01000978.1:95764-110821 GCA_002072015.1 Radix auricularia | reverse complement strand
AAAAAAAAAAAAAAAAAAAAAAAGATTTTTTTATAAAAATGTTACCATTTGTATTTAATTTGAAGTCATGAAAAGAATTCTTTTTACAAAAATACTTACGTTGAAAATGTTTGAATTAGAAAAAAAATGTTTGCTAATTTGATGAAGTAATCACACACAAAATGTCAGAGAAAATTTAATAGACACGTAATCTGTTCACAGATCGATACTTGGCCGTCGTAACTGAAGTGAAAGGTCAACACTTCAGCAGAGTGTTGGAATGACAACAATTTATTCGGAGTTGTTTTCACTAAACTATTAAATTGTCCGTTGTTAACCACGTGAATCAATTTAAATCCTTTATATTGTAGAGCGACAAAGAGATTCAAGATATTTGTGAATTTATGTTTAATCAGAAAGTTCTATTGTTGTTGTTTTTGTGTTTACCCCATTTTGCGATAGATCTACTTGAAAATTGTTGGTTTTAATTCTCCGATTTAGGGCACTTAATCAATTTTCTGAGTGTAAAATATCAAAAATGTATGCGATTACCCAAAGAATTGTTATTACTGTTTAATGTATTAAATTCGTGTGTAATATGTCCTCAAGAATTATAATGACACAATCATGCCAATAAAAACTTATTTTAAATGTCTCACATTATATCTATTTAAGTGTTTTACCTGAAAACATCAACAACATTGTGGGTCTGAAAAATGATAAATGTTGTATTATATCAGCAGATGCCAGTGTTTACTCTTTCTCTCACTAAAATATCATAATAAAAAAATACACCGTCTAAGTGAAGGGTTTTTGGCGTAGTCATAAGCGCATTCGTGTAAAACTGTAAGCTACTAATGTCACGATAGTTTTTTTTATAAACATAATATTACTCATGATCTCATCTAGTACTACATAGAAACAAATAACAGATTTAGATGTTTTAATAATGACAAAGAAAACAAGTGAACAATAGTATGTTATGTTTCTTTCATTCGTTCCTTCTAAAACTATTGTCTCTAAAATTTATTTGTGATCTTAAAATGACAATAACATGCAAGAAAATTACTATTAGTAATTTTTTCTTTACAATATCAAATGAAAAAATTACATTTTTTTCAAAACAGGAATGCAACAACAGATATTTTCAGTCAGTACTCGCTGAAAATAAAAATGTCTTACACAAATTGGACAGTTCTGTTCGAGCCATCCAGTGTCCAAAATAAGACGACAGGCCCCAAGTACCTGTACGATGTGTCCTCTGAAGTTTCTCGCTGGGCGAAAATAATTTTAGACGGTTTTTTCCTTATCGCCATCTCATTGATTGGTGTCGTGGGCAATATTTTGATCATCATTGTTGTGTACCGACAAGGGATGAAGGATACACCACAGATATTGATGATGTCATTAGCAGCAACGGATCTCATGTTATCATCAAGCACGGTGGTCATCCGTGTTTCTAATATCGTGTCTATTTTTGACTTTTATCTTTCTACTACAATTATTACCTATATCGGTGTTTACCTTGCAGAAATTTACTATTTTCCTGTTTTCCTCGGTTTTTGCACCTTTCCTCTCATCTCATTTGAACGAGTTATTGCTGTGTATTTTCCTTTCCACGTTTCTAGGATTTGTACTCCTTTCCGTATAAAGTGTATACTTCTATTTTTATACGTGTATTCATTCGCAGCTACCATAAATTGCATGTTTTACTATTATGTCGTATGGTTACCTATTCCGTTCAGTAACAATTCTTACGCTACATATGCTCGAACGGAGTATTTTGAGACTAATCTCCAAGTTCTAAATTTATCTCAGCAAATAATTTCAATGTACCTCCTCTCAATAGTCCCACTAGCTATAACGACAATTTGCTGTTTATTGATTATTATAAAATTGGCTCAGAATTCAAGATCACGTTTTTCTATGACCAAAATGCAAACCAACAGAACTCGAAACGTTCAGGTTGTTAAAACGTTACTAACAGTTTGCCTGATGTCCTGCTTCACCTGCATACCATCACTAATCATCGACCTGTTTGTTCAAAATATGTATTTCCAAAAAGGTTACATGTCACCTAACTACAATCAACTGTTGCAAATATTCAATCACATATTCTATCAACTAAGCCCTTCTTCAAATTTTTTTATCTATTTATTTATGAGCTCCAAGTTTTCGAGAACTTTCAAGGAGTTATTTGAACTTGAACCAAAGAGTCATTTTTGATCAGCCTTTCTGTTTCCAAATGTGAGGCATTTATAGCCTAAGTTTGAGTTTACAAAAAGTAAGACAGTAATCGAGGGATTTTCGTTAACAGAATCAGTTGTAAACAAATCCTTTTGTCATTTTGTCAACAATATTTTTTTCTCGTTGTATCCATTTATTTCATTTCTTTGTTGATGTGAACAATATTATTTTTCTTTGTATCAATTTATTAATTTTCTGTTTCTCGACACTGTGTACTTTCACATTTTATTATAATTTTTTTAAAGTACAGTGATAACTCGAGTTTAAATTGTTTCAAGATACAAAAAATCCAAGATACGAAAAACGCGCAGCTGACAACAGCGGGCGTCACGTGACTGAAAAGTTTCAAAAAGGTCTCCATACGCGCTATTTAATTACATTAACCTGACTGGTTTCAGGAACATTTTGAAAGCAGTCATAAGCAAGCTTCCATGGATCAATATTTGGCTAAGATATCATATGTAACCAAAGACATAGGTTAAACTGAGGCGAAAAAATTTAAAGGTGAAACAAAATTTCAGAGTTCGCGAAACAAAAAGGAAAAAAATACAATCAAAATTTTAAAATAAAATTTAAATGTACATAATGTAAGTGCTATGTTAGGTATGGTAAGAGTAGATTATGCTTTAATGTAAGTGTTTATTTATAACTAATTCATGTCAAATGTGTACATAACGTATTATTTTCATAAAGTTAAATGTTTCGTACCTCATGCCATAATGTTTAACGCCATCTGTTCTCCTCCCCATCTTAGACACTTCGCAACATCACCTTACTCGAAATGTAAAGGTTCATATTTGTTTGCATATTACTTTTCATTTATTTCATCATTTTTCATTCTTTAAATTAATATTTATTTGGTTTATGGCGTGTACTTTAAAGGATTGGAGGATCCCACTTTGTTTCTCTATAGTTCTCCATAGTTTTTTTTTTTTTTTTGTGTTGTTGTTGTTTGACTTGGAACGGAATAAGTATTTAACATGTAAAACTTAGTTCGAGATACAAAAATTGGGCTTGGAATGGATTAAATTTCGTATCTCGAGCTACCACAGTATAAGAATAGATGAACCATAGTGTCAAGGGAAAAAAATAAATAAAAGCGTCTTTGTTTAAAGAGGACGTTATCATGATGCGAATATATTCTTTAAATAAAATTCATTTTTAATGACGTTATAAATGATGTTTTTTCATTACATTTACATAATTTATATTTTTATGCTAGGTGGCATCCATAAACGACGTCACAATATTTTGGACGATTTTTTCCTCCCTCCTCTCCTCCCTCAAGTCAAGCGTCATCACAAAATTGTTGTATGTCTATTTGAAAATGAATATTTTTTTAATCACTTTTTTTTTTCATTTAAATATAGTCTATATTTAATGTAAGGTTGCACTCTTTTATCGCAACATGCGTGAAGCCATAAAATATATTTAATTTTTTTTATATTTAAAAAAAATATTATTATGATTTATTTTTTTTTGGTCAGAAATAAATAAAAAACAAGANGGGGGCGCGGTGGTCAAAGTGTTAGTGCGCTGCGGTACAAAAACAATTCTAAAATAAAAATAAAAATCGGTCACGGGTTCAAACCCCGGTTCTGGCACCCCTACGGGTAGATGATGCTCGTTAAAACCTTGGCTGGTAGTTCATCTAGGAGAAGGAAACTCCGAATACAAATCCTCCGCTGCCTTGCGGCTATACCTGCCTTGCGGGAAAGGCTAAGGGAGTAAACCCTGAAAGAAAATCAGGAATTGGAGCACCTACAGGCGGTCTATACATAAGACTTATGTACATACCGGCAGCTCCTGCGACGCCAATGGCAGCCAAGCTGCATCGACGCAAGTCGTTCCCTTGGTTACACCATTGACGTGGAGAGGGGGGATATGCTGTATGGGCAGCAGCTAATTCTCCATAATACCCGCCCAGGCTTGCATCACCTCTGGAGAGGACACTCCAGCGTCGCCGCAAGGTGTCGACAAAACACGGGAAGCAGCAGTTACCGGTTATAAGCCAAAGCTCAATTGACGTAGAGCTAGGCGCCAGGGGCTGCTTCCGACGGTGGGAGAGACTACCAATGTCTCACTGGACAGCTACCGCCCGCCTCAAACTGGGCAGCCCCCAGTCAAATAGGTGCTATCCCGTCATGGCCTGCCTTCTCCACTGGGTGCGTGGAGATTAGAGTACCACTCAACAAGTGGGCCACTAAGCCCTGCACCAAGAAATACAAAAAAGAAAAAGAAGACCCCAGCTCTTCGAATCGCTAGCTGGAACGTGAGGACTATGTGTCCCGGCATCACTGATGATCTGCAGTCCATAAACGACACACGGAAGACAGGAATAATCGATAGAGAACTTAAAAGGCTAAAGATTGACATAGCATGCCTTCAGGAGACCAGGCTCCCAGACAACGGTTCACTCAAAGAGGCCAATTACACCTTCTTCTGGCAAGGCAGACCGAAAGACGAACCTAGACAGCATGGTGTGGGTTTCGCTGTTAAAAACACTCTTCTACCATCCATTGAACCACCGTCATCAGGCACGGAGAGGATCCTCACTCTAAGACTCAGAACAACTGCGGGCCCAGCAAACATTCTTAGTGTGTATGCCCCAACACTCTATTCAACTCCGGAAGAGAAGGACCAGTTCTATGGAGCGTTAGACCAGGCAATAGCCGGCATCCACAAAGACGAGGCAATCTATCTCCTAGGAGATTTCAATGCTAGAGTGGGGAGCGACCACGAAGCCTGGCCCACCTGCCTTGGACTATTTGGAAGAGGAAAGTTAAATGAAAATGGACAAAGGCTTCTGGAATTGTGCTGCTCACGAGGCTTGTGTGTGACCAACACTTTCTTCAAGTGCAAGGATATACATCAAGTATCTTGGAGACACCCTCGATCCCACCAATGGCACCAGCTGGACCTCATTATCACCAGGCGTGCACAACTAGCTAGCGTCCTACTCACTCGCAGCTATCACAGTGCCGACTGTGACACGGATCATTCCCTTGTCGCCAGCAAAGTACGAATAATGAGGAAAAACTCGTACCACACAAAGAAAAAGGGAAGTCCACGCATCAATACCTCCTGCATGAAAGACCCTGCGATAGCGCAGCTGTTCAAAGACAAGGTGAAGGAAAGTCTCTCAAAGATGTCCCCATGCGTCACCATTGACTCCAAATGGACGCAACTGAGAGACACAATCTATACATCCGCAATACAAGCCTTTGGCAAAAAATCTCACAAAAACACGGACTGGTTTGATGAACATTGGGACGAGATGAAACCCGTCACTGAAGCAAAAAGGAAAGCTCTTATGGCTTACAAGGAAAAGCCTACACCTGACAATTTGCATGCTTTAAAAACAGCTAAGTCACTTGCCCAAAAGGTTGCACGTAAATGTGTCAATACCTACTGGCTTAAGCTCTGTTCCAGTATACAATCAGCTGCAGACATGGGCAATGCAAAAGTCATGTACGAAAACATCAAAAAGGCAACGGGCCCCTTGACGTCAAAAGCTGCTCCCCTAAAGTCCAAAAATGGAGAAATTATTCAAGACCAGGCAGCACAGCTAAAACGGTGGGTTGAGCATTATCTGGAATTGTATTCAACAGTTACCACAGTCTCCAGCACCGCTCTAGATGACATCCCAGATATGCCACTCATGGAAGAACTTGATGTCGTGCCCACACAGGAAGAGCTGAGCAAAGCAATTGACAGTCTAGCTTGTGGAAAAGCGCCTGGGAATGATGGAATACCACCAGAGGTTCTAAAGAGTGGCAAGACAGCTTTACTCCAACCATTGCACGAGATTCTGTCCCTCTGCTGGGAACAGGGCTACATCCCCCAAGACCTAAAGGATGCAAATATAGTGACACTATATAAAAACAAAGGTGATAGGAGTGATTGCAATAATTATCGCGGCATTTCACTCCTTAGTATTGTAGGAAAGACCTTTGCCCGCGTTATACTAAAACGTTTACAAAGCCTAGCATCCCGCGTCTATCCAGAATCTCAGTGTGGTTTCCGGTCCGGTCGGTCTACCATAGACATGGTGTTCTCCATACGACAGCTCCAGGAAAAATGCAGAGAGCAGCAGATGCCACTATACATTGCATTTGTGGACCTTACAAAAGCCTTCGACTTAGTCAGTCGCAACGGGCTATTCCAAATACTGGCAAAAATTGGATGTCCCCCTCACCTACTTGCCATCATCAGACAGTTCCATGAAAATATGCTTGGCACAGTACAGTTCGATGGAGCTAAGTCAGAGGCCTTCCCTGTCAGCAGCGGAGTTAAACAAGGTTGTGTACTCGCACCAACACTCTTCGCAATATTCTTCTCTGTACTTCTTCGATACGCATTCAAGGATAGCAGTGAGGGAATCTGGTTACATACCAGAGCTGATGGAGGACTTTTCAACACTGCCCGCCTCCGAGCCAAGACCAAAACGACGGATGTCCTAATTCGAGAGCTACTATTTGCGGATGATGCGGCACTAACAGCACATACAGAATCTGGTTTGCAACAACTCGTGTCAAGCTTCTCCAATGCCTGCAAAGAATTTGGTCTGCAAATCAGCTTGAAAAAGACAAACATCATGGCCCAAGACACTCGACCTCCTCCTACCATAAATATCGATAATGAAAACTTGGAGGTTGTGGACAGCTTCACCTACTTGGGATCCAAGGTCTCCAATACACTGTCCATTGAAGAAGAAATAAACAGCAGAATTGGCAAGGCAGCCGCAACAATGGCTAAACAAAATAAGCGGGTCTGGCAAAACACCAAGCTAACGGAGAAAACCAAACTGTGCGTCTATCGAGCCTGTGTCATCAGTACACTACTATACGGGAGCGAGACATGGACCACTTATACATCACAAGAGCGTAAGCTTAACAGCTTCCATTTGAGATGCTTGCGCCGCATCCTTGGTATTAAATGGCAAGAAAAAGTGCCTAATAGTGAGGTACTAACGCGTGCCAATACCCAAAGCATGTTCTCAATTCTTAGTGAAAGACGCCTGAGGTGGCTAGGACATGTCAAAAGAATGAGCCCCGGCCGCATCCCGAAGGACCTCCTATATGGTGAACTTGCTTCAGGAAAGAGGAAAACAGGTCGCCCACGCTTGCGATTTAAAGATGTCTGTCAAAGGGACATGAAAGCAGCCAAAATACATACAAGTGACTGGGAGTGTAAGGCAGAAGACCGATCTACGTGGCGCACAGTTGTCAAAGAGGGCGTCATAGTAGCCGAGGAGCGAAGAATGGAGGAGGCTGCAGACAGAAGAGCTAGGAGAAAGGCCAAAACATTTGGAAGCACAGAACTCGTGTGTAAAAACTGTGGCAAAGACTGTCACTCAAGGATAGGACTGCACAGTCACTCGAGGAAATGCAACCCAACCCAACGGTGATGCACCATTGTCTCGCGAGACGGAAGGATGCCGGATATATATAGGCATAACTTGTATATTTTATTTCGTGATATCAAAGCACCTTTAATTTTTATGGATCGCCCTGAAAATGAAAGAGGTTAAACCTGAAACTGAAATAGGTTAAACCTGAAGATGTATTATGTTGTTTGTGTGGTGTGTGTGTGTGAGAGAGGGGGTGTATTTTGCCTTTCATAAAATGTTTATAACATTGTCGCTTAAAAAGACATGGTCTAAGTCCTGCACGTAACTCTGATTTTTTCCAGAGCATTTATTTGTTCAAAAATGACAGGAAAATATAGATCTACATGTGCACCTGAAACTTACGGTTTGGCCACAATTTGTATAAGTCATAATGGTGACTGTTCCCCAGTTTTTTGGTGACATAACTTAATACATGAATCTTCTAATTTTTCATTTAATTCTGAAGCATGATGTGAAAACAAGATTTTTTTAAAAATTAGGGGCATATAGATCAACGTATTGTTATAGACATATACTGGGTCAACGTTTCGCATCTTACAAGCTATTTTTGAGTCAAACCATTACATGCGAATATTTTCCAAAATGAATAGGAGAAAACTGTTCTAGTCAAAGAGCTATCCTGTGTCTCTTATAAAGAATTTTAAAAAACAGTTGTCTAGTCTTTTCTATACAGACACTCAGACCCAGGTCCCCTAGGCACTTGACCTTCGGGCCACCCCCCATACATCTCGAAGCTATTTTGGGAATTTAGCAAGATAAATGCGCAAGTGAGGACATATAATATTTTAATCAACTTTAATGACCTTGATAAACATTAGAATAATACAGGATGTTACTATAGGGTTCTTCATTTCTAAAACCGGAAAACGTCATAGCTCATTTCTTAGATTACATTTTAGCGGAACAAAGTTTTGAGGCATAAATACAATCAAATCACTATGTTCTCAAAATTGTTAGCTTAGTACAATTACGAAATTGTTTTTTATTTTAAGTCCAATAAGTTGTCTTAAATTAACCAAGAATTAAAAATTGGCTGATAAGATCAATTATTCTCAATATATTTACATTCACGTATTGACTCGTATCTTTTATTAATTTTTTAATGAATTTGTCCTTACAAAAGATAAATTTAGATAGAATATTTCTATTAATAGATTTCCGCCATATTATGAACATCCCTATTGTTGCGCTATTCCATAAAATTTATAGAATAATACGACGAGCTTTCTTCTGTGCACAAGAACGAATGACGTCATCATAGTCTCTGTACATTACAGAGTATTAGTTCTGTAAGATCTTAGGTAATTCTTTACTCTCTTTAAGACCATTCTGCAAGCATGGCTTTTGAATTTATTTAAATATTCCGCCACCGGAGCCCTTAGACTGGCGGGGCCCCTAGGCCGGGGTCTTGTGGGCCTAGGCATAACTCGGGCACAGCAGACGTTCATCCTATGCATAATACTTGCGTTTACAGACCATGTCGGTCTGTTGGCAAGTGACGCAGCGTTTACAATTATAGAAACATGTTTCAATGTCACGCAAAACATTAGCTTTAATAAAATCTTAAGTTGTTTGCATGAAATTCATGAAAAAATTTATTTCAAAAATTAAAATTAAAAAACAATCGTTAAGTTTCAACTTTTTTTAAAGAAATTAATTTAATTCAACGATTGCCCAATGGCATGCGGCTCTAATTTGTTTACATTGCGGCTCTAAAATATAATTATATTAAAAATATATTAATTTTTTATTTTAAAAAATCTTGGCCCAAAAAATAAAAGTTTAAAAGGTTGTGGGCTTGATCTGAATTAATAAGAAAAAATCAAAGTTTGCTGAGTTACAAGTTAAAGTGTGGAATGTGTCATCAGAGAAAACTTTCTGACTTCAGCAAAGTAGATGTTTCTTCAAGTGAGGCAAGTTGTGCCATGTTTGGGAAAAGTGCTCCTGCTAAGTGACTTTAATTTGACAGACCTTCGCACAACGACTACAAGCTACAACTTCTAGCTACCACAACTACTAGCTACCACAACTGCTAGCTACAACAACTACTAGCTACAACTTCTAGCTACCACAACTACTAGCTACAACTTCTAGCTACCACAACTTCTAGCTACCACAACTAGCAGCTACCACAACTACTAGCTACAACTTCTAGCTACCACAACTAGCAGCTACCACAACTACTAGCTACTACTTCGAGCTACCACAACTACTAGCTACAACTTCTAGCTACCACAACTGCAAGTACCACAACTACTAGCTACAACTTCTAGCTACCACAACTACTAGCTACAACTTCTAGCTACCACAACTAGCAGCTACCACAACTACTAGCTACTAATTCGAGCTACCACAACTACTAGCTACAACTTCTAGCTACCACAACTGCAAGTACCACAACTACTAGCTACTACTTCGAGCTACCACAACTACTAGCTACAACTGCTAGCTACCACACCACGACTACTAGCTACCACAACTACTAGATACAACTACTACTAGCTACCACAACTACTAGATACCACAACTACTAGCTACCACAACTACTAGATACCACAACTACTAGCTACCACAACTACTAGCTCCCACAACTACTAGCTACCACAACTGCTAGCTACCACAACTACTAGCTACAACTACTAGCTACAACTTCGAGCTACCACAACTACTAGCTACCACAACTACTAGCTACCACAAATACTAGCTACAACATCTAGCTACCACAACTCCTAGCTACCACAACTACCAGCTACCACAACTACTATCTACCATAACTTCTAGCTACCAGAACTATTAGCTACCAAAACTACTAGCTACCACAACTACTAGCTTCCACAACTACTAGCTACCACAACTGATAGCTACCACAGCTACTAGATACCACAACTACTAGATACCACAACTACTATCTACAACATCTAATTACCACAACTACTAGCTAAACTTCTAGCTACCACAACTACTAGCTACTACAACTGCTAGCTACTATAACTACTAGCTACCAACTAGATTTAAAGGAACTTGCCAGTATAAAGACTTTTCTGCAGAGTCAATAGTATCTTATCTGTTACAAACGCTCCTTCTATAAAGAAGATTATTGCGTCCAGTTAATGTTGACTGTAATTATGTGTCTATATCATATGCATTGTGTGTTTTATGGATATTAGGGCTGTTAAAGATTTATTTAAATCTAATCGCTAACATTTGGAAAATTAACAATTAATTGATCGTTAATTTCGATTAAAGCCAAAAAATTTAATTTACGATGTCATAAGTGATATTTACTAAACGCTCTTATTGAAAATTAGTTCAATTTAACTAAGCTCAGAATAAAATTATAATGGCGCTGTGTAATTGAATGTTCAATCTTAAATGAGAATGACTATGAATTGATGATAAATTATTTGATGATCAGCATATCTGAATCTATGCTAAAAAAATTAATGGCCTCAGAGTTGAAACAAAAGTGCTGACCGCCACTTACACCCTCACCCTCCCCTCGTCTTTTAGGCATTGAAATTCATTGATTTTTGTTTATAGGGCGTTCATTGTCTCGGGTATTTACATCACAGTGTTTTTAAAGTTTATGGGACATTTCTTTTGGTATAAAGACAAATCAATCTAGAAACATTCCTACTGACACAAATTCTTTTTGTAAGAACCAAAGAAATGTTTATTTATGATTATTTTAAATGTCAATAAACAACTTATGGCCTATGAAACTTATTTGTCAAATTTTGTCAAAGCGCATTGTGTATAAAGTTATATGACAAGTATTAGCATAGATTATTTTTAAAGGTTTAGAATATACTGTTAAAAAGAGTAAATTACCAATTACTCTAACCCAGTGGTTCTTAACGTGGGTTCGATCGAACCCTAGGGGTTCGGTGAGTCAGTCGCCGGGGTTCGGTGGAGGGAGGTCAAGACAGCACCCGACTCAAGGCATCTATATTACTACTAATAATGAAGGGTTCGGTGAATGTGCATATGAAACTGGTGGGGTTCGGTACTTCCAAAAAGGTTAAGAACCACTGCTCTAACCAGATAAAACGATGAAGTTTGGATGCAGTGATTGATACACTTAGTACCTATACTTACGACTAAGATAGTATCAGCCTATCTATTAGTATTGGGTTTTTGCAATAAGTGTTTTATTTGTATTAGAAAGTAGGCCGATTATTATTTATTTATAGTATTCCCTATACTTACTAGTAAATGACAAAAAAATTGTTTTGTAACATGCTAATGTTCAATTAGAAAATGCGAATATTGGGGGAGGGGATCAAAGCTTTGGAACATCAAATTGGAGGGGTGTCTAACTTTTTGTGACGAAGTGTGACGAGCGGGAGGGGGGTAAAAATTGGAATAAATCACGTTATGTTATTAATAAATGACCTCGAAGAACCGCAGTTTGGCTACTGTTGTTATAAACTATAAAATATTATTACAAGATTTCCCGAATCGTAGCATACGCCACAGATAGTGCAAAGAACAGGCGGGGGTGGGGGGGGGGTTGAGAGAACGGACTTAAAGAGCAGCATAAAATAATTGGAAAAAAAGAATGTAAACATAGAGACATGTGCATAGCGGTTGTTCTCTCCTGCCCCCCCCCCCAACACTTTACTACAATCTATTGCCAACAATAAACTGTGATTTTCCGACCATTGGAATAGTCAAGATGGTAAAAAATGGGGAAAGAACATGCAGAATAAAACATTTAACTGTTCCATCTGGGAAATGAACCCAGGACTTCCCGCGAGCAAGGCGGACGGGATAACCCCTACATTACGAATCCTATGTTATTTTGTGAAGGAACAACGTAAGTGACCGCAAGAAGCATTGTGGCCACACACCCCTCCCCACCTTTTCTTTTCTCTTCATCCCACTCCGCTTACCCACTGTGATCTTTGTACCCCAGCTGGGGTCATTCGTCATGCTCATTTGCACATGGTCGTTTACGTGAATTATAGATAAAGATGTTAGTGTACTTTTGTGTAACAGACTAAGAATACTTAGATTTCAAAGTGACTAATTAGTAACTAAGAATTTAGACTGAGACAGAATTAGCATTAGCCAGAGAACTATTATTAACATTACCAATAGTTATCCTATTTGTATAAGAAAGTAGGCACATTATTGTTTAGTTTAGTATGCCCTACTAAACGTCAAAAGTGAATCTCTTATTACTGTAAATTTGAATTTCAAATTGACAAATTGTTTAAAAAACGTAAGAAATGTCTACTTTGTATAGCCTACTTGTATGGACAATTTCCTGCATCAATCAATGTTTAGTAAATTATTTGTGTTTAATGATAGCTTCGCCGCTTTGAAAAAAATAAGATGCACTGGTAGGTGACTAGACTCAGTGCACAGTTATACCGTTGTAAGCCTTAGATAGACCTGTGCACTGGAGGAATGCACAAGAATCTGCTCGTAAGCCTGGAATAGATCTGTGCACGTGAGGCATGCACAAGCATAAGTTTGTTAAGCCTGAAATAGATCTTTTTACTGGTAGGATGCACAAGCATATTCTTGCAAGCCGTGATTAGATCTGTGCACTGGAGGGATGCAAAGGTATTTGCTTGTACTTGTAAGCCTTCAAAGGATGTGTATCAAATAGAATAGGACTGCAATATATTTTAATTAAAATATAAAATGCATAAACAAATTGTGTAATTAAAACAATAAATCAATGCTCCATTACGTATGTACTGTAACAAAAGTTTACGTTTCGACTAATGCCTTCGTAAGTAAAATTAACTTAAACTTATACGTTCACGTGTATTAAAACTATATTTAAATTATCTAAGGCGTTCTACATCAAGACGTTAAAATAAAAAGAAAGAGCAATTTTAAAAAATGACACATGATATGAGAAAATGGAGGACGTATCAAAAGTAACAGTGACATCACGTCGAGAAAAAAGATTCCCCAGTTATGTAAAATTGTGAATTTGGTTAAACCACATAGAGCCAGCGTACCAAATCGTTCCATGAATCTATTTACTATGTAGATCATTTCATGGGTATTGCAAGCATATAAAATATTTTAAAACTGGAAATTTCTGAAATCCCGCCATGATCAGCACTGTTAAAGTGTTTAGAGACAGGACATAGAGCCTCGTTATTTATATTGTACAAGGGTTCTCTAAACTGATCTCCCAGACGACGACCTGTTTCTCCCACGTAAATGTTTTTGCACCTTTTGCAAAGAATCGCATAAACCCCCGTTGCAAGTAAAGCCATGTTTTACGCTGAAGAAATAAAAGAGAAAGAAAATGTATCAATATTGATATGACATATTACGGTTGCAATTTTTAGTTCGAATATGTGCTTTTACAGTGGGAAGGTGACTTGTTACAAGCATATCTTAAAGATTCCTATCTCTCCGGAAAGCAAAACGGTGAGGTTTTTTTTTTTTAAAGACTTGCTGTGTTTGAGGATCATCCATGACGATTGGCCGGTTTTTGAGAATCCCCTGGTGGGTCATAAAGTTTTGGGGATTAAAATAAATATAGATCAATCAAGCAGAGGCGTCACTAGGGTTGGTGTCACCCAGGGTGGTAGCTCATGGTGTCAGCTCCTAACGACTTACCCCAAAGAATACCTGCGAGTCTTTCAGTGCAAGATAAAGGAAACATACAGAATTTTACCTTGTGATGGTGTCAACCTGGGTGCCCCCAACGCACCCCTTAGAGAATCCACCGGATCAAAGTCATTAGAAAAAGTTGATTTGAAAGTGTCCGGTCTGGGCATATATTTAACTCTCAAAAGACTAGAGATTGAAAAATGGTGCATATCTGTCACATGAAATAAAAAAATCATAACTTTTATATTAATTTAAGCTTAAGTGCGAAATTAAAAATCTACTATATGAAATGGTTAAATTTTTATTTGGCAATAAGAAAAACTCTTTTACTTTATTATTTTTTGAAAAATCTGGTATCAAAGTTTCAAAATAAAAAAAATTTCTTCCGCCATCTTCCTCGCGTTTTGTACACACAAGTAGCTTGTTGTTACGGACAAAAACATTGTTATCATGGATTTGGATTCAGATTATGATAGTGAAGATGAATATAGTTATTCCTTAGAAGATATTTTTGATGAAGAAAGTTCCACAGAAGAATCTGATACGGAAATGACAGTTATTATCAAGAGAATTGTGCTACAAGGTTTGTTTACATTTTGTCGTCTCTCATGTACTAGTATTAGAATTTATACAATCAGCTTATTATAACTAATTATATTTGCTTTAGTACCTCATATACATACAAAGAATACATGCAAACACTTTTTTAAATTGAAATAAGTAGATCAAATCACAATATATATGTATTATTTTTGTCAGTAAGCCCAAATGTGATATGTAAACAATGTCGTTTCCATGGATATTTTTGTAAACATTGATCAGCTGTGTTA